>JAJAGP010000555.1:38773-184930 GCA_025084515.1 Ancistrus triradiatus | reverse complement strand
CTCGCCAACTATTACAAGCCTTGCTCTTGGAGTGATGTTCGCACACACACACATACACATAATACACATATCCATGAAACAACAAATCTATTGGCGGCATGGTGACCTAAGACTAAGATAGTGATTACACACACACATTCTTTTTACACATATTTGGAGACTGTCCATTTACATAATGATTACTGTAGCTAATTATTGCTACACCACCACTTAACCTCAGTACCTTAAAACAATGGATAATGGATATCCTTTGGCTGTGTTGGTTTTTCAAAAGAAAGTTTCAGCTTATGAATAAAAAAGCAATTTTCCTCATGAAAATCATCACAATTGTATATAAACCTGACCTACACACACAGAAACATACACACACACACACACTCCAGGAAGGAGACTGAGGGTACATCACGCTTATCAGAGTGTTTGGAGGCGTAATGGAAGCTGTTAGCCAGCTGTCCGTCATCTTAAAGTGCTTGACTTTCTTCCCCTGGCACATACGCATACACACACGCTCACACACACACACACACACACACACACACACACAGAAACTGCAGCAGTCAGGTATATACAGGGTCACACGGAACACTGACTGTGTTGTTCACAATTAAATATGTAGAACATGCAGAGGAAGCGTTCTTAATGATTTGCGCTTTTGCAGATGTTATTTTGTATTGTTGCAACAGATGGCTTGCAAAATGAACTCTCAACATCTGGAATCAAATTGAGGTCTGTTTTATTAGTATGCTTATGATTTAGAATTATATTTCATGACCGTTTATGTCAATAGTGGATATATTGTGTTACTTATGTCCTTGGTTATGTGGGCTGTTTGACTCTCAAATGTGTTCAGCATTCAGAGAAAAGGCTCGAGCTGTGTGTGTGTGTGTGTGTGTGTGTGTGTTGTGTGAATGCAGAGGACGGGGCAGAGTGATGGATGAGGAGTGCAGCAAAGGGAGTGGAAAGAGGTTGTAGGGAATGAGAGAGAGAGAGAGGAGAGGGAGAGGAGAGATGGATGAGACAACCAGGAAGGGATGGGGACAGGGCGAGGGACACTGACAGTAAACACATCTGTCTCTGAGGAGTGAGAGAACAGAATGCAGTTTGTAGCAGGGGCTGGGGGGGGGGGGGGCGACATGAAAAGGTGCTCAAAATATCTTTAAAACAAGTAGTTATACAGTTACATTTGCAAATCTTGTTCCCCCATTGAACAGAGTCCCCTCTTTATACCCGTATGTGGTGAAATGAATTGTGGGATTGTTTTGCCTGGGGATAAGTGTTCCTTTACATTTACCCTTATAAGACAGCTGTCCTTATGCTTCCTTTGAAAGGAACAGATTTTTCTCTTAGTAGCCTTCCTACCTTCCTACCAAGGCAGCGGACTCCTGAGGGGGGAGTCTGTCCTAGTGTTTGATGAAATGAGGCCTTAAATAAGGTCAGACTGGGACACTTGGGCTTCTAGTTTTCATGTGTGCTGGTGGGGACATTTTGCTGGTTTTCACAAGGAAGAAAAAATTTGTAACTTTTATTTGAAAACCCAAAAAAACAACATTTTTCTTTTTTTTTTGGTTACTGAAGTTTGTGAACCCTGCATAGATTTCTGCATAAATATGACCTAAAACAAAGTCCTAAAAGTAGTTAAAGAGAACCCAGTAAACCAAATGAGACAAAAAAATTATACTTAGTCATTCCTTATTGAGGAAAAAGATCCAATATTACATATTAGTGAGTGCCAAAAGTATGTGAACCTCTAGGATTAGCAGTTAATTTGAAGGTGAAATTAGAGTCAGGTGTTTTCAATCAATGGGATGACAATCAGGTGTGAGTGGGCACCCTGTTTTATTTAAAGAACAGGGATCTATCAAAGTCTGCTCTTCACAACACATGTCTGTGGAAGTGTATCATGGTACGAACAAAGGAGATTTCTGAGGAGCTCAGAAAAAGAGTTGTTGATGCTCATCAGGCTGGAAAAGGTTACAAAACCATCTCTAAAGAGTTTGGACTAAAATAATCCACAGTCAGACAGATTGTCTACAATGGAGGACATTCAGGACCATTGTTACCCTCCCCAGGAGTTGTTGACCAACAAAGATCACTCCAAGAGCAACGTGTGTAATAGTTGCCAAGGTCACAAAGGACCCCAGGGTAACTTCTAAGCAACTGAAGGCCTCTCTCACATTGGCTAATGTTAATGTTCATGAGTCCACCATCAGAAGAACACTGAACAACAATGGTGTGCATGTCAAGGTTGCAAGGAGAAAGCCATTGCTCTCCAAAAAGAACATTGCTGCTCGTCTGCAGTTTGCTAAAGATCACGTGGACAAGCCAGAAGGCTATTGGAAGAACGTTTTGTGGACGGATGAGACCAAAATAGAACTTTTTGGTTTAAAAGAAAAGCGTTATGTTTGGAGAAAGGAAAACACTGCATTCCAGCATAAGAACCTTATCCCAACTGTGAAACATGGTGGTGGTAGTATCATGGTTTGGGCCTGTTTTGCTGCATCTGGGCCAGGACGGCTTGCCATTATTGATAGAACAATGAGTTCTGAATGATATCAGAGAATTCTAAAGGAAAATGTCAGGACGTCTGTCCAAGTCTCAGAAAATTCTAAAGGGTTCACAAATTTTCAAGCACCACTGTAGGTATAAATTCTCATAGCAATGATCATTCATATACAGTAATAATCATAATCAATGAAAAATATTCAAAACTTGTTAATTCATTCCAGAAGGCTTGTCGAGAACCGAAAATGACAAGTACTGAGCAAATCTTTCATATAAGGAATAATGTAAATTGAATGGCTGTCAATACTTTCCTTTTTAAGTCAGTGGAGACTTATTTGCACTAAGAATACAGTACGGTAGATGTAAAAATAAGTAAAAATATAATAAACACAGCTCAGATGTTCACTGGGAAAGAGCTATTGTGAGACTGAATCACTGAACCGTGAATCGTGAATCGCTGCTCAGAAAATGCGCAGAAAACTGAATCTCTAAAAACAAAGATGTTCCGTTTGAATTTCAGCAGGTTGTCTTGACCATCTTTATATGCCTAAAAGCATGGAGTTGCTGCCATGTGATTGGATGATTAGATATTTGTGTACATGCAGCTGAACAGGTGTACCTAATAAAGTGTCCAGTGAGTGTAGATGACTGCCAAAATGGCCTTTCATCACCTGGAACAAAACCTCTGAAAAATATACCAGTATGCATAATCATAGCATTAAAACGTCTGATCTTTATGTGAAGGCTTTCATAGAAATTCTTGTTTTCATGTTAAAATCTCTTAAAGTGATTTTTCCTTGCAAAACAATTTCAGGATCAGCGTGAAAAGGCTTTTGTTTAAACCAGGATGTGCCAAACAATCATAAATCCTGCTTTCATTGAAGACAAATAGATAGAATGAAAACAAAAACAAGGGTGACAGTTATACTTGAGTTATGCCCACACATATAAAGTTCTTTATCACCACAACATTTTTTAATATCAGTCTTATAGAGGTGTTTTGAAGATTGATGTGTATTTCCAAAAAAAAAAAATCCCTAGGCAAGAGGTGTTCACAGTAAAACAGCTTTTATTCAATCCTCTAAAAATTAACTGCTGGACTTTCGACTTCACTATCATATCAAGTTCAAATGTGTCTAGATATGGACTTCTCATATACATTCTGTCCTAATATATCTTTGAGACTCAGGTCATGATATAGAGTTGAATATACAGTACTGTGCAAAAGTCTTAGGCCACTATTAAATCAGAAATCCCATTGTTTTAGCAGTGACCATATACAATGCCTGGCCAAAAAAAGGTCACATACACTAATATTTGGTTGGGTTGCCTTTAGCTTTGACTACGGCACGCATTCGCTGTGGCATCGTTTCCACAAGCTTCTGCAACGTCACGACATTTATTTCTGTTCAGAGTTGCATTAACTTTTCTCCCAAGATCTTGTACTGATGATGGGAGATTTGTTCCACTGCACAAAGTCTTCTCCAGCGCATCCCAAAGATTCTCAATGGGGTTCAGGTCTGGACTCTGTGGTGGCCAATCCATGTGTGAAAATGATGTCTCATGCTCCCTGAGCCACTCTTTCACAATTTGACCCTTTTGAAACAGATGAACATGTTTTCCACGACCACAGGATGTGTCTTTGGAGATGGTTATTTAACAAATGAGAAGCTATTCACTGCATCATAATCACCAATGCAGTAATTATTCAGTGGGAGGCTCTTTTTTAACTCTTTGCTTAGTTAAATCCAGGTGGTGACCTTTTTTTGCCCAGGCAAAGTATAATTATTTCAAAGTCTCTTTGTTAGAATACAACCAGAAAATACAGGAAATTTGTATGCAGTATTAAAAACTGGATCTCAAAAACAGCTTCTATAAGCTACAGTGGTAAGTATGTAGTGTGACCTCCCCTTACACTTGAGCAACAGCAGCATCTGGCATCTTCATTGGTATGCCAAGTTGACCCTATTACAGTCTGAAGAAGTTGACCAGGAATGGAAGAAACCACCTTTTCGTAAGGGGAACAGAGCGAAAAGGCAAAAATATTCAATTTCCAGCTTGTACCGTTGACCCCACAAAGAGCTGCTGAGTCTAATAGTAGAGTTGTAATTATGAAATTGCAGCAGAGTAAATATTTGTTTTGTTCAAATTTTTATACAAGAAAAGTAAACATTATTTTTAATTGTTACTATTCAGAAATAAAAATAAGCATTTTTTGAATAATAAAAATAATAAGTTAATATATGGTGAAGCAACAACAGAGCATTTTATTTACAATTTGGAACTTCTATTTCCAGACATTTCTTTTAATTGCAGGAGACCGAGGTTTTTTTATTTTATTTAAAAACTTATTCAAGAAAATGTGCGTTGTTTTGTATTGTTTACCCTTTAGATATAAAAAATCGTAAGAAAATCGAATCGTTAATCGAACTGAATCAAATTGTGAGGTGGTCTTTTACATTATTTGATTCAATATTTTATTTATCTGTTAATATGTAGTTTCTAATAATAGTTTCTGTTTTTTTAAACCATTCCTTCAAACTTATATGGCTAGAATAAATTAGTTTCAGTCTTACATTTATCTGATTTTGAGTCATGGTCCTACCAAGGTTTCTTCCTTCTAACGTTTAGGGCGTTTTTCCTTGCCACTATCGCCCTAGGCTTGCTCAATTTGGGATTGGCCTTATAAATTAGAAGATAATCTAAAATTGTAAAACTGCTTTGAGACAATGCTTCACTGAACGAAGCGCTATAGAAATAAGTCTGATTTGATTTGACTTGTATCATTACCCCAGTACCTATACATATAAGAGAAAAGTGAAGTTGATGGGGTAAGATGCCACTCTGAACGCCATCTACTTCCAGTACGCTACACTGATACACACTTACTGATACACACACTGTATAGCGAGATAGGGTATTAGAATATCCAATACCTCCTCATATTGGAAAACTTGAAAAGTGGAACTTTTTTGTATAGTAGGGTGTGCTGTTTATCCAAAACAGAAAGTTGTTGCACGTTTAAATGAAAGCATGTTTTGTCAGTGTAGTCCAGTATAGAAAATATTCAGGCTATGGGCTGCCCTGGAAAAAGGCAACATGGGCATTCTGATTGACTAGTGATGCAACCAAACGTTCAAAGAAAATAATTGTCCAAATCATCGGTGTTTATGCTGGCAACAAAGACGACCAATAACAACTGATCTTTACACAAACAGAGCGTACAATGCACCAGGTAGCCGGACAGACCCTCCTATTCTTGGCTAATGTTTGCAGTAGACAAAGACTGAGTCTCGATTAGGCCCTGGCACTTGGTGAAAATAACATGTCGATGTAATGATGTGGTAATCATCATCATTTTATCCCAGCAATCCTCAGGCAAATTTCCATTCCATTTATGTGTGCATGTGTTAAAGAGCAGCGCCATCCTTGCCCTGTGAAGTGCTGCTGGAGTGTGTGTCACTGGAGTGTGTGTGATCAGATTGCATATTCCACATGCATATGTATATGGATTCTCATATGAACTCAGTTCCTTAGTAGTAGTAGTGTGATACCAATCAAGTGTGCGAGTGTGTGGGCACCCCTACAGCACTCTGGTCCTTTAATATGGAGTCCAATATTAGATTTCTGCATGACAAATATTCCTTTTTTGGATCATCTGCCTTAATAGATGCATCCTTTGTTTGAGACACTGTCCTGTAGCAAGTCTGTCCAGTAAATGAACATGCTGTGCTGTGATGTTCTAGCACTAACTAGTTTATTGGTGACACATTATACCCCTATTCCACAAGTTAATGCAATTCCCCGGTGTCTTAATGAAATGTCTGGGACATACTTTGGTCAAAATACCTCAAGGATAAAACACCAGAGAATTGCTTCCATACTCAATAGCATGGAATTATGCTTCAGGCAGATGTGTAAATGATAACAGGTGTGGTCTGATTAGACACTGGGTTTTGCCACAAGGGAACGTAAAAGCTCTTCCGCTGCTGCTCTATAAAAAGGCTATCAGAGGCTGCTTTTGGATAGGGTACCTCTTGGCGAGAGATTGTTGACTGCTCAACATGCCACTGCGATGCACTCGAAGACATTTTGCCCAGTTCACAGACTTAGAGAGGGGGCTCATCTTTGGGCTGAGAGAAGCAGGATGGTCGTTTTGAAGTTTGTACTGCCCGCCATCTAGGCCGTTCTGACCTAGCTCTTAGGAGTTGTTGGGAGCAGTGGTTCCAATGAGGGCATGCAAATTGTGGCGAACAGGCTACTGGCGGCCAAGAGACCAAAAGAGAGGATTGTTTGATCTGCACAAGGACAAGCAGCTCAGACAGTTTTGTTATCCACCATCTAGACACAAATGGCACCTTCACTACACACCCGTCTTTGGCCGGACCATTTCCAGGCACTTTTCAGAAGGAAAGTTGTTGTCATGGTGCCCATTATGTGCCATTGACAGCCAGCCACGATCGCCTTTGTTTTCAGTGGTGTCATGAACGAGAAACCTGGACTACAATGGAACCGTATCGTCTTTAGCAACAAATCGAGGTTCAGTTTGGAATACGATGACGTTCGTGTTCCAGTATGGAGTCCACATGGTGAACGCTTCAGACCTGCCCCAGCTGCTGGTGTGAAGATCTGGGGAGCCATCACATACAACAGTCGATCACTCCCAGTAGTGATACAAGGGCCACTAACAACTCAGTGATATGTGCAGGACATCCTGTGGCCACATGTTGCCTCTCATGGCAGGGCTTCCAACTGGCATTTTTCAGCAGGATAATGCTCACCCTCACACAGCAAGGGTTTCCCAGGCATGTCTCAGCCAGATTGCAACACACCTTGGCCTGCCTGGTTGCCAGATTTATCGCCAATCAGGCATTTATGGGACCAGCTGGGAGACCAATTTTAGCAGCCTACGAGTGTGCCGGATTTACATGCCCAGCTGTGACATCTGTAAGCAAATGTGCCACAGGATACCATACGGAATCTGTATACCTCCATGCCCAATTGTATCTCATCTTGTATCCAGGCTAGAGGCGGCTTAACAGGGTAACTAGAGCCTCCTTTCAATTGTAATTTTCCCCAATTAACATATCATTTTGCTCTAATATTGTGATCACTTACATATATCATCATTACATTCATACATATAAAGTTGGCGTTTGATTTGTATGTTCACACGCTGTTTGAAATCATTCCCTTACCTACTTTTTCCATATCAAATAATTGCAGTTGCTCGATATGGATATGGAACAGAAAGCAGACAGTACATACTTGAGAATATACTGGAAACATCAGTGAGACCCACAGGGTCACATAAAGCAAAAATCTACGCCGTTTCACAGAACTTTGCAAATTAAGACAATTGAGCAACGTTTTTGAATACAGGCTCAGTAATTTTTTTAATAGTAGATAATTACACACCTCTAAACACGTTCTTTTATTATCAATAAACAGGACTGGTGAAACGCTGGCTCTCTTTTCTTCTAAATGAGCTGTCAGTTGATTGAATGTGAGCTTAACTCGAGCTGCAAATCTTTCATATTTGTATAATCCCCGTCTTCATTTCATCCAGCGCTGAAAGGAATGACTACGCATACATCAATTATGTAGTTTATGCCACAAAAACCTTTTAAAAATGCTCCCCGCTCCGTAAAGTTCATCGTTCAGACTTTCAACTACTATACTACTAGCATTAACGTTGTTGTGGACCCTGCAGCAACGTTGTCTTTCTTGAAAATGACACTTAGTATGTTACCGTTAGAGTAAGCTAATGCTAAACGTTTAAAGGAACACATATTACAGTTTTCTTTTAAATACTTATATTTCCCACATCTGCTGTGACTGAAGCTGGGAAGCATCAAAAATAAACTTGAAACACTTCTCTGTTCTCTGTGTCAGGCTGACCGACAGTGACAAGGACGAAAACGGTTGTAAGTGTTGGAGCTTTATTAAATGGCATGGTGCAAATACAAGCGAAAGACAAATGTGGATGCACAGACAAGATAGGTGACGAACAGAGTGTAGAAGATAGATCCTAAGTGGCTAGGCTAACACAAAGTGAAAACTGACAAAGGCTAATAGGTTAGGCTAACAAAGTGTAAAGAGACAGAGGCTAAAAGGCTAGACTAACACAAACTAAAAACAGACAGAGGCTAAAAAGCTAGACTAACAGAAATTGTAAACAGACAGAGGCTAATAGGGTAGGCTAAGAGCAAATGTAAATAGACAGAGGCTAATAGGTTAGGCTAACACAAAGTGTAAAGAGACAGAGGATAAAAGGCTAGGTTAACATAACATATAAACAGACAGAGGCTAATAAGCTAAACTAACAGAATGTGTAACCAGGCAGAGGTTAATAGGCTAGGCTAAGCCAATGTATAACCAGTAAGACCAAAAAGTGGGGGGTGCACCCCCCTAGGCTAACAGAAGTGTAAACAGACAGAGACTAATAGGCTAGGTTAATAGAAAGTCTGAATAGACAGAGGGGTTAATAGACTATGCAAGCACAAAGTGTAAACAGACAAAGGCTAATACACTAGGCTAACACAAAATGTAAACAGACAGGCTAGTAGACTAGGCTAACACAAAATGTAAACAGACAGGCTAATAGACTATGCAAATACAAAGTGTAAACAGACAAAGGCTAATACACTAGGCTAACACAAAATGTAAACAGACAGGCTAATAGACTAGGCTAGTGCAAAGTGTAAACAGACAGAGGCTAATAGACTAGGCTAACACAAAATGTAAACAGACAGGCTAATAGACTAGGCTAACACAAAATGTAAACAGAGGCTAATAGACTATGCAAACACAGTGTAAACAGACAGGCTAATACACTAGGCTAACACAATGTAAACAGACAGGCTAATAGACTAGGCTACTGCAAAGTGTAAACAGACAGAGGCTAATAGACTTAGGCTAACACAAAATGTAAACAGACAGAGGCTAATAGACTAGGCTAACACAAAATGTAAACAGACAGAGGCTAATAGACTAGGCTAACACAAAATGTAAACAGACAGGCTAATACACTAGGCTAACAAAATGTAAACAGACAGGCTAATAGACTAGGCTAGTGCAAAGTGTAAACAGACAGAGGCTAATAGACTAGGCTAACACAAAATGTAAACAGACAGGCTAATAGACTAGGCTAACAAAATGTAAACAGACAGGCTAATAGACTTGGCTAGTGCAAAGTGTAAACAGACAGAGGCTAACAGGCTAGATTAACAGAAGTGTAAACAGACATAGGCTAATAGGCTAGGCTAACACCAGGTGTAAAGGGACAGAGGCTAACAGACAAGGCTAACACAAAGTGTAAACAGACAGAGACTAATAGGCTAGGTTAACAGAAAGTCTGAACAGACAGAGGTTCATGGGCAAGGCTACCATAAAGTGTAAATCATTTGTTCTGGAAGGAGAAATGGGTCAGAAAGGAGCCACATAGGATGATAACTTCCTGTGAGTGGCACATCGTCCTGATGCTCTAAGTCTGGGGTCCAATGCACAGATTTATGCTCTCCTGTACAGCCAGCAACAGAGCAGATGCTATAATTAGCTCCTAGCTATGATATAATGCAAGCAGATCCAGTGCTTGCGAGAAAATTATTGTGGTATAATTCTAATGTCCAGACATGTGATGTAGAAATTCCAGCCACAGCTGAATGACTTGAATACCAAGACAGCCCACAGAAAATGACTGGGTTACCAAGTTCACAGTTTGTATGTAGGTCGGCACTCAAGATATCCAAATGTATGTGAACAATGTTTGAAATGCATGTTTTATATAGTATGTGCCCTTGAGCTGTGGATAGGTCCTGAACCCAACTATTATTATGCACAGCTAGACACTGGATTAAAGGCTCTACAAGTTTTTGTCGCATTAGCTAACAGATATGGCTGTTATGAGAGCAAAGACTGGGCCACAATGCTGCCTAACTAGACAGCTGCATTCCACTGGAACGTAATGATTAAAAAATAGATTACAACTAGTCATGAAATGCTGCTTTCAAATCGTGCCTTCCTAATGGGACATAACTTATATTCATTTATCTTTTATCCCGATCAGAGTTGCAGATGGTCTGGAGCATATCTCAGACACACGGAATACACAACAGGCGGGAATACACCCTGGGCATGACACAGTTCCATCACAGGGACTCACACACTCACTTATGCATGCACACCTTGGGTGATTCAGAGTAGCCAATCCATCTACTGTACTGGAGGAAACCTGCATGGAGTCCATCTTAAACTACACAAAGAAAATACCCTGAGATAGCCAGCAGCCGTTTTATTGACGTTTTCAATGACCTTGCTTCAGGAAGTATCTCTGGAACAAACCATGACTTTGACAGTACAGTATGAAAGCTAGGCTAGCTAGAGTATTTCCAAATGAACAGGAGAATGAGACCGGCTAATACAATGGTACCTCGGTTCTGGTAGTTAATTCGTTCCAGAAGGCTTGTCAAGAACCAAAAACGAAAAGCAAATTTTTCCCATAAGGAATAATGTATTTTGAATGAATATGTTTCAGACCCCCAGAAAATCCACACTGTATAAGGCTTTATATGCATCAATGGAGTTGTACTGTGCAGGTGCTCCCTGATTTATGAAGGGGATATGTTCTGACAAATCCATCATAAAGTTAAATGTATCATGAACCAATAAGTTTAATATAGTCTATGTTGTATCATAGCATAGCCGACTTCATTGTTTAAAACATTTACATTAACCTACAATGGGGCAAAAAAGTATTTAGTCAGCCACTGATTGTGCAAGTTCTCCTACTTAGAAAGATGAGAGAGGTCTGTAATTTTCATCATAGCTACACTGAGAGACAAAATGAGAAAAAAAAAATCACATTGTAGGATTATTAAATAATTTAATTGTAAATCATGGTGGAAAATAAGTATTTGGTCACCCACAAACAAGCAAGATTCCTGGCTCTCACAGACCTGTAACTTCTTTAAGAAGCTCTTCTGTCCTCCACTCGTTACCTGTATTAATGGCACCTGTTTGACCTCGTTATCTGTATAAAAGACACCTGTCCACAGCTTCAAACAGTCAGACTCCAAACTCAACCATGGCCAAGACCAAAGAGCTGTCGAAGGACACCAGGAAGAAAATTGTAGACCTGCACCAGGCTGGGAAAAGTAAATCTACAATAGGCAAGCAGGTTGGTGTGAATAAATCAACTGTGGGAGCAATTGTAAGAAAATGGACATACAAGACCATTGATAATCTCCCTCAATCTGGGGCCCCACGCAAGATCTCAAGATTTTAGAACCTTATTTGCACTAAGAGTACAGTACTGTAGATGTAAGAATATAGAAAAACACGATAAACAAACAAGATCTTCTCTCAGCAAGGCTATTGTGAACCTAATTCACTGTATCGCAGTGTACTGAATCGTGAATCATGGATCGTGAATCATGAATGAGTCATGCGCCTCGATTCACTCATTTTTAAGCAAGTGCGCCCAGTACTGAGCAAATGACGAGAACCGAGACACATTTTTCTAGTCAAAATGCATCGAGAACCAAATTCAACGAGTTCTGAAGTGGTCAAGAACCGAGGTACCACTGTACAATAAGACAACAAAAACTAAAACAACAAAATATACTGTAACATGGAACTTTAAAATGGGGCCAACCTTGGGCTGCATCACATGACACACACAGATTCAGCCTCCCAGATGGAGCACTAGGAACTCTGGTAACACACATTTGGAACCAAACTACGCAGACATCACTCAGAACCTGCCACCTCAGTGAATGCAGCTCAGACTTCACCTCGCCCGATTTGGGATACGAACCAGAATGACTCAGCAGTAGAGTAATGGTTTGAAGAAACACAGTGCGCTCATTCATATGGATTTAGCCTAGTCTTGGGTTAAAGTGAAATGGTCACGGTTATCCGCCACTGAAAGTCATTCCGAGTAAAAAATGAAGGCTAATGTTCTTTTGAGAAACCTAGCCTATATGTACCCTTAATGTAGATGTTGGTTTGATTTGAGTGTTTGAACGTTTTATTTCTGAAATGTCTCTGGAGGTAATAAATGGGAATCGAATCTCAGAAAAGGTGACTGTTCACTGATCTTAGGCATAAGGATGAGGATGCAGATGAATTTGTTTTGGATGCTAGCTCATATTTGCCTCGATTGAACCCTTATAGTAATGCAATCTGCAGTTTAAAATGAGGCTGACTATTCAATTCAATTCATGTCATTCTGACCTTGTAAGTCAGGTGTAAATCACAGATAGTGGGAATACTGTGATCAACTCTGTGTGTGTGTGTGTGTGTGTGTGTGTGTGTGTGTGTGTGTGTGTGTGTGTGTGTGTGTGTGTGCCAAATATATGCATCATTGTGAGGACCAAATCTTCCCACAAAGATAGAAAGACCTGACTTTCATTACCTTGTGAGGACCTTATGCTGTCTTAGATGCTTGCCATGTTGGAGATGTAACCTCCTTCACAACAGATCAATCCACACATATTGCATTTCGCCTTTTCGTTTTCGCTCACAATGTGGAGCCAAACTTTTAAGGGCTTTCTCGAGGTCCATCTTCCGCTAATGCTATAGTGGAACGTATCAAAACAAAACAACATAATGAAGTATTACATGACGCAATGCCCCTGGTAGAAGGTTGCCTCCTTACAGACATATATTTTCACTAATTGCGAAAGTGTATTTAAAGCATAAATTGTGTTAGTAAGAACCCTGGAATTTAGATTTTTTAACAGGTACCCAGTTCCTGGAAATTTGAAATTAGAATATGTGAATTCATAAGATATGTTTTTCATAAAAATGAGTGACATACTCAATAATGTCAACTTGCACAATTAAGATATTATTGTAGACAATATATTTCGCACACCCTTAGTTACAACCATTATTGTGTTAGTAGAAAATTTCCCAAAACATATGTTTACAACAACTGTGTGTGTGTCACTGCAGGATTCCAGAAGGACAGTCTGCGAGGCCAGTCTCTGCAGGTCGATTGCGTTCCTTAGAAGAACAGCTGAGCAAAGCAAAGCAGGAGATCCACACCTACCAGAGAGCATTCAGAGATGGTGAGAGAGAGCACACCTTTCAACACCAACACATCACACATACACACAAAAACAGATTTTATGTCTGGAGAGCTTATTACAACTACAATATATCTTTAAAAAGCAACAGAAATTAATAGCTACACAAAAACTAAAATAAGGATAGGCAAACGTGTGTGTGTGTGTATATATGGGACTGTGGTAGCCTAGCGGTTAAGGTACTAGACTATGGACCAAAAGGTGTATATATATATATATATATTTGAGCAGTGTGTGTGTGTATATATATAAAAATAAAGTGAACACTTAAACAACACAATATAACTCCAAATAAATCAAACTTCTGTGAAATCAAACTGTCCACTTAGGAAGCAACACTGATTGACAATCAATGTCACATGCTGTTGTGCAAATGGAATAGACAACAGGTGGAAATTATTGGCACTTAGCAAGACACACTCAATAAAGGAGTGATTCTGCAGGTGGGGACCACAGACCACTTCTCAGTACCTATACTTTCTGGCTGATGTTTTGGTCACTTTTGAATGTTGGTGGTGCTTTCACACTCGTGGTAGCATGAGACGGACTCTACAACCCACACAAGTGGCTCAGGTAGTGCAGCTCATCCATGATGGCACATCAATGCAAGCTGGTGGCAAGAAGGTTTGCTGTGTCTTTCGACGTAGTGTCCAGAGGCAGGACGCGCTACCAGGAGACAGGCCAGTACACCAGGAGCCGTGGAGGAGGCCGTAGGAAGGCAACAACCCAGCAGCAGGACCGATACCTCCGCCTTTGTGCAAGGAGGAACAGGAGGAGCACTGCCAGAGCCCTGCAAAATGACCTCCAGCAGGCCACAAATGTACATGTGTCTGCACAAACGGTTAGAAACAGACTCCATGTGGATTGTATGAGGCCCGACCAGTCTACAGATGGGGGTTTGTGCTCACAGCCCAACACCGTGCAGGACGCTTGGCATTTGCCAGAGAACACCAGGATTGGCAAATTCACCACTGGCGCCCTGTGCTCTTGACAGATGAAAGCAGGTTCACACTGAGCACATGTGACAGACGTGACAGGAGTCTGGGAGACGCCGTGGGGAGAGCGATCCGCTGCCTGCAACATCCTTCAGCATGACCGGTTGGGCAGTGGGTCAGTTAATTGTGTGGGGGTGGCATTTCTTTGGAGGGCCGCACAGCCTCCATGTGCTCGCCAGAGGTAGCCTGACTGCCTGTAGGTACCGAGATGAGATCCTCAGACCCCTTGTGAGACCATATGCTGGTGTGGTTGGCCCTGGGTTCCTCCTAATGCAGGACAATGCTAGACCTCATGTGGCTGGAGTGTGTCAGCAGTTCTTGTAAGATGAAGGCATTGAAGCTATGGACTGCCCCCCCCCCTCCCCGTTCCCCAGACCTGAATCCGATTGAGCACATCTGGGACATCATGTCTCGCTCCCCATCCACCAACTCATGTGCACCACAGGGACTGTCCAGGAGTTGTCGGATGCTTTAGTCCAGGTCTGGGAGGAGATCCCTCAGGAGGACCATCCGCCACCTCATCAGGAGCATGCCCAGGCGTTGTAGGGAGGTCATCCAGGCACGTGGAGGCCACACACACAATACTGAGCCTCATTTTGACTTGTTTTAAGGAAATGACATTTACAATCAAAGTTGGATCAGCCTGTAGTGTGTTTTTTCACTTTAATTTTGTGTGTGACTCCAAATCCAGGCCGAGAAGAGAGAGAGAGAGAGAGAGAGAGAGAGAGAGAGAGAGAGAGAGAGCAAACTTTCAAGCTCCACTGTACTTTTCTGACTCTGATTTTCTCTATTAATGCTCTGCATTATATTATTATATTCCATTCAAATACCCAACATCAAGTCTGCACACATTGTACAGTTAACATCAATATAAAAGTATAGAACTTAAGCTGTGTAAAGCTTAATGCTGGGGAAATTGCTGGGTTGCCATGATGTACAAAAACACAATAAAATCATATTAATAAAATAACAGCAATAAAACCAAAACATATTCAATTGGCAGTAGGTATAACTTTCTGTATTATATTTTTTATTCCTACCTATTCTGAAGACATGTAATAGTTTACTGTAGAAAAAGAGGTCTGTGGGATGAACCTGTAGTCATTTTGCTCTTTCCATATGTGCACCTCACAGCTCTCTGTTAGTACCATAACCAAAAGGATTTTGATGGGTTTCAGTTAACATAAGGCTGTCCACAAAGCTTCCTTTTCACCGGTAAATGACTAATATATTATCTTGCTGTATGGCCATTCACCACAAGATATTGCAGGCCTGTTTTGTTTCCATTCACATTTTACTGCCACTGTGACACTTTACTGTTGGTGTTTGGTTTTTGTGGTACTTTAGATTGTACCAAAGATACACCAAGGAAAAATCTTATATTATCACTGGAGTGCTGTTGCATGGGCAGGGTATGGAGGCCATCTCTCTTAAACAGCCCTAAAAATATCAGCTGAAAGCATCATATCCCTGGGCAAGAGAGAGGAAAACACACACACCTGTCTTCTTGTGTTTCGGCGCACACACCTGCTGAGAGAGGTGACCTCTGTCTCTGTCTAGCTCACAACTGACTCCACAACTCTTTTACACTGTCCTTTTTAGCACTGGCTACAATAGCATGAAGTATAGCCACAGATATAAATGCAATTTAGTTCAGCATAGCTGACTGGAGGTCACACGCATTCTGCATTTGTCTTATTAGGACTCACCTTTCAAAAAAGTACCTTCCTCGTTGAGCAGCATTGTAAATGAAAGGGACCTGAAATAGCACTGTCTTTATGGCATTCAGCGTTAATATCATGCAATGGTGCTTGAAAGTTTGTGAACCCTTTAGAATTTTCTATCTTCTGCATAAATATGACCTAAAACATCATCAGATTTTTCCACACAAGTCCTAAAAGTAGATAAAGAGAACCCAGCTAAACAAATGAGACAAAATATTATACTTGGTCATTTATTTATTGAGGAAAATGATCCAATATACATATCAGTGAGTGGCAAAAGTATGTGAACCTCTAGAATTAGCAGTTAATTTGAAGGTGAAATTTAGAGTCAGGTGTTTTCAAATAAATGGGATGACAATCAGGTGTGAGTGGGAACTCCTGTTTTTTTTTAAAGAACAAGATCTATCAAAGTCTGCTCTTCACAACACACGTTTGTGGAAGTGTATCATGGCACGAACAAAGGAGATTTCTGAGGACCCTCAGGAAAAAAAAGGTGTTGATGCTCATTAGGTTGGAAAAGGTTTGGACTCCACCAATCCACAGTCAGACAGATTGTGTGCAAATGGAGGAAATTCAAGACCATTTTACCCTCCCCAGGAGTGGTCGACCAACAGAGATCACTCCAAAAGCAAGGCGTGTAATAGTTGGCGAGGTCACAAAGGATCCCAGGGTAACTTCTAAGCAACTGAAGGCCTCTCTCACATTGGCTGAACACAACACTGAACAACACTGAACAACAATGGTGTGCACGGGCATGGTTGCAAGGAGAAAAGCCACTGCTCTCCAAAAAGAACATTGCTGCTCGTCTTGCAGTTTGCCAAAGATCACGTGGACGAGTCAGAAGGCTATTGGAAGAATGTTTTGTGGATGGATGAGACCAAAAAAGACAGAACTTTTTTGGTTTAAAAGAAAAGCGTTATGTTTGGAGAAAGGAAACCACTGCATTCCAGCATAAGAAACCTTATCCCATCTGTGAAACATGGTGGTGGTAGTATCATGGTTTAGGCCTGTTTTGCTGCCTCTGGGCCAGGACGGCTTGCCATCATTGATGGAACAATGAATTCTGAATTGATATCAGAGAATTCTAAGGAAAATGTCAGGACATCTGTCCATGAACTGAATCTCAAGAGAAGGTGGGTCCTGCAGCAAGGACAACGACCCTAAGCACACAAGTCGTTTTACCAAAGAATGGTTACAGAAGAATAATGTTTTGTTTTGGAATGGCCAAGTCAAACTCCTGACCTTAATCCAATGGAAATGTTGTGGAAGGACCTGAATTGAGCAGCTAATGTGAGGAAACCCACCAACATCCTAGAGCTGAAGCTGTTCTGTATGGAGGAATGGGCTAAAAATTCTAAAAGGTTCACAAACATTCAAGCACCACTTTATATAATAGTTTGTAGCACAGTGCATATATGCCAAACCGTAATTTGTTAACTTTTCTGAGCTAATACCCTAAACTAGCAACTATTGCAGTTGAAAAGAACAAGGCTAGCATACTAGCATAACTAGCTGGCAAACTAAATCATAACAGCATGTTAGCTGTATAAAGTAGCTACTAAACTGGTGTGGTATTACATTAGCTTACTCAGCTTCATAACTTTAAAAAGCCACTGACTGCAAAGACATATGAACTTATAATTTTTTTACACTGGTAAACACACTCCTTGGTTCGTGTGAGTTTGGTCTACATTTTTGTGTAGAATCAAAAAAATTCTTACACATCAGGATAAAAACGTTGTTGCAGTCAGAGGCCACAATTGCCATAAAACGTGATTCACAGGGCTATTTCCTAGTAAAAAAAAAAAGTAGACTCAAATATACTAAACTTTATTATGCTATAGTGCACTGAAGTGTACTTGTAGCCACACTAATGATGAATGTACTTGCCAAAATGGAACAAATTATTGTACTTATTATACTTCAAATGCACAAAAATAGTACAAAAGGATATCTTTGTGTACTGAGACAAAATGGAACTATATTAAGTGTGGGCAGACTTTAAACATACCACCGCATATTTAAATCCATATTTAACCTACACAAGTGAAATTAAAATACATTTACAACCCCAAATCAGAAAAAGTTGGGACAGTATGGAAAATGCAAAAAAACAAACAAACCTGCAGATGAACTAAAGATATTTCATGTGTTTTTTTCCGGACAACTTAATTTCATTTGGTAATATACATCCATTCCTACATTTCAGGCCTGCCTCCGCAAAAAGTTGGGATGGGGGCAATTAGTAATTTCTTGAGAAAATGAATAAATATGTGATTTCAAACAGATAGTGTCAATAAGTGAAAATAATCATGATTTGGCACAAAAAGGCTGAGTCTTTGGGGAGTAAAGATGGCCCACCTTATGTAATGCAGTGAAAGAGAGATGACAGAGGGTTACTAGGAGTACTGTCTAGCTGACAGAGACTTGGTTGCGGTTATGGGGCTCTATCCCTGGAGAACACAGGGTTCAGTCGTAAGCATGTCCTGGATGGGATACCAGTATGGCGTGATGTTGTAGTACATTATTTGGGACAGTAATGTGTGGTTTGGGATGGGATCATAAGGTCAAATCTCTCTTTAGTACCTATTTCTTTTGATACACAGCCCAACACTATAAATGCACTGCCTGTGGTACAGTATAGTTTTTTTTTTCTCCGTGTTCATCTTTAGGATTTTCACACAGCAGCAGATGATGTAAATGTGTCACATTTTCTTTTTAGCATCTTTCCAGAAATGTGTTATTTACAATGAACCCTGCTCACATTTATATAGATAAGCAGATGCTACATTCATTGACACGGTCACCTCTCTAAGTGTAATATACAATTTTTTCTCTCTCTCACCCCCACCTTCACCTATTCTGTTTGCAGCAGGTCCGGGTCGGGCACAGGAGGATTACAGAAGGAGGGTGGAAAGAGGTGTGAAGGAGTTTTGGTATTTTCTGCGCAGTGAAGTGAAGAAGCTGAGCCAAATAGACCCAGCCTCACTGCAGATACACATCAACACACTGCTGCATGATCTCGGCCACCAGCAAAGGTCTTTCTCTCTGTCTCACACACACACACACACACACACACACACACACACACACACACACACACACACACACACACACACACTCTTTACAGTGTCACCATATGTGTACACGCCTTAGCCATTAAACATTAAAACCACCTGCCTAATATTACGTAGGTCCCCTCATGCCACCAAGGCTCTTACCCATAGAGGCATGAACTCCACACACACACACACATACATACATACATACATACATACACATATATATATATATATGTGTGTGTGTGTGTATGTATGTATGTGTGTGTGTATATACAATAAAAAAATAATAAAAATGCAATTGCTGTTTAAAAAAGCCATTGTTGTCTAAGAAAAACATCAAGGACAGAAAGACGTTTCCTGCAGAATATATAAAATTTGATTCAGAGTGCTTCAGCAGAGTTGTGTGAACTGATGAATCATGATCTTGAGTTGCATGGAGATGATCCAGAGAGGTTTTTTCAAAGATCTGGTCAGAAATACAGCAAATGCATATCTACTACCATTATGCATGGAGATAGAGGTGATATGGTGTGAGAAGCCTTTTCAGCTGCTGGAAAGGCTGTGAAATGTCAGTTAATGCTTTGTAGTACAGGAAAATATTGCAGAAAGGTTTGCTTCTCGTAGTTTAAAAGCCGATTACTAAAGATGAATGGTCGCATTTTCGATAAGAAAATGCTCCTGTTCACACTGCAAAGGCCACCAAGAAATGGCTTGAGAACAAGTCCATCAGACTTATAGTTTGATAAGAGTCTTATAGAGAGTATTTGGTTTCACCTTAAACACAAAGTAAATTGGTACACCTTGGTTCTTGTCATTAATTCGTTTCCTAGAAGGCTTGTTGAGACCTGAAAATGGAGTTCCGAGCAAATGTTTCCCATAAGGAATAATGTAAATGGAATTAATCTGTTCCAGACCCCCAGAAAATCCACACTGTATAAGGCATTATATGCATTAATGGAGTTGTATTGTCCAGGTGCTCCCTGATTTATAAAGGGGATACATCCCGACAAATCCATCAAACGTACTTATGAACCAATGAGTTTAATACAGTCTCTACTGTATCATAGAGGAACTAACCTTATTGTTTAAAACACTTACATTAACATACAGTTGGCCTAAATCATTAACACAAAGCTTATTTTATAATAAAGTGTTGAAAATCTCGTGTAATTTACTGAGTAATGGATTGAAAGTGAAATGTAAAAGCAACTCTGTTGGTGACCTCAGGGCGCTAGCTGCTTATGCTAATGGCTCAGCCTGAATGTGGACCGGAGTACTCAGTTCTTTATTTCCTTTTGGTTGGTCATTACTAACCATATTAGGACCCATGGAGACTTCTTAGAACTAAGAATACAGTACTGTAGATGTAAAAATAAAGAAAAACACGATAAACACAGCAGAGATCTTCACTGAGAAAGAGCTATTGTGGGACTGAATCATTGAATCACTGTGTACTGAATCGTTGACGAGTCACGGGGCTCGACTCATACAAGTTTAAGCAACTGCGCCAAGTACCGAGCAAACGACAAGAACCGAGAGACATTTTTCTAGACAAAATGCGTCAAGAACTCGACGAGATCTGAGGTACAGCTGTAAGTGGAAAACATTTTTTTGTTTGAAGCCATTACCATTGGTTGGAACAACACTGCCTCTTCTTTCTCTGAAAAGCTATGCGCAAATTAACCAAGACTTATACATTTAAGGAAATCAAAGGGAATGGCTATCCCATATTAAGTTATTTTATCTGTTCATTTAATTCTAGCTAATATCCTGACCAATTATTTGCTCTTCAGCACACTAAAAGCATAATATTTTGCTATTTTGGGGTTTGACCCAATTTTAGGTACATGAGCATATCAAGTACTTAATGAACTGGTCCTTTTGTCTCTTGATTCCCCTCACACTGTTTCTATGGCTTGTTAATTGTTCCATTTTCTCTCTCGCTCACTCTTGTTCACTGATTTATTGATAAGTTGGAAATTGGGATTTAATTCGCCTCCTATTAGAGCTGCAATCGGTGCACTCAGCTGTCAAACTCAGAACACAGAAACCAGCTTGAATCTTGCCTCTAGCAAGGCAAGGTTTGAGTTGCATTTTGAGTTAACGTCTCGTTGCCAGGTTTTGTCCTGGCTTGCAGAGTGTTGGCCTGGCAAGGACTCTCACTGCCAGGTTTCGTCCCACATTTAAATACATCTACATCTAGCAGACGTCCTTATCCAAAGTGACTTGCAACTGATTCAATCTTAGCAATTACAACTTACAGTCCAAGCAATTGTGGGTTAAAGGACTTGCTCAAGGACCCAACAGTGGCAGCTTAACAGAGGTGGGACTTGAACCCTGGACCTTCCCAGTTTTATATGTGTACATCCCCTGTCGTGACATCAACAATATTCTAGCATTGGTCTGAATTTATAAACAGACTCTCTAATGTAAAGTACACTCACATTGTAATTGTGTGCATGTTTGTCTTTGGGCCAGGGTGTGTATTTGCATGTGAGTGTATGCTTATTAGTTTAGCTGGAAATATCAGCCCTAGCGTGGAGAATCAGTTAAACAGATCAAATCAGTATGTAGATACTACAAGCTGAAATACAAGCTCTAATATTAATAAGTGTAGCTACAGTGGGGCAAAAAGTATTTAGTCAGCCACTGATTGTGCAAGTTCACCTACTTAGAAAGATGAGAGAGGTCTGTAATTTTCATCATAGCTACACTTGAACTATGAGAGACAAACTGAGAAAAAAAATCCAGGAAATACCATTGTAGGATTTTTAAAGAATTAAATTGTAAATTATGGTGGAAAATAAGTTCAACTCAATACTTTGTAACATAACCTTTGTTTTATTCACACCAACCTGCTTGCCTATTGTAGATTCACTCTTCCCAACCTGGTGCAGGTCTACAATTTTCGTCCTGGTGTCTTTCGACAGCTCTTTGGTCTTGGACATGGTTGAGTTTGGAGTCTGACTGTTTGAGGCTGTGGACAGGTGTCTTTTATACAGATAACAAGGTCAAACAGGTGCCATTAATACAGGTAACAAGTGGAGAACAGAAGAGCTTCTTAAAGAAGAAGTTACAAGTCTGTGAGAGCCAGAAATCTTGCTTGTTTGTGGGTGACCAAATACTTATTTTTCACCATGATTTACAATTAAATGTTTTCTCATTTTGTGTCTCATAGTTGAATTGTACCCATGATGGAAATTACAGACCTCTCTCATCTTTCTAAGTAGGAGAACTTGCACAATCAGTGGCTGACTAAATACTTTTTTGCTCCACTGTATGTGTGGAAACCATGCATGTATATTAAAGACCTAGAACAGAACATGTCACACACAGTAGTACTTAAACCTCTGATGAACAGTTCTCTGCAGTTCCAGGCAGCTTAGTCATATGGACAAATTGTCACAATGCGTATCCAAGTAGAGTGTCTCATCCAATTGTAAAAACAGTACATTGGGGATAAGAGGATTCAAACGACTTTAAGAGCCAAATGCAATGTTGTTGCTTTAACTACAAAAGAGAGGTGAAAGTTGTTTTGCTCGGATTCTGTCATTTTAGATTGCATTTCTGTAACAAGCAAAACTTGTAATTGCTGGTCAGTTGTTGTGGTGTAAGCAGAATAAAAAAAAAACTGTAATTACAAGGGAAAAAATCGACTCCACATCACACCTCCCCTGAATTGCTCATTATTTTTCTATAACTATATGCCCTGGGGTGCTTTAGTTCCCTTCAGTTCTCCAATGCATGAAAATAAAATAAAAAGAATTTGAAACATTCCACAGACTGCAGTCATTTAATATAGTTTTGCTTTTGAGTTGACTTGCTGATATTTCTACAATCATGATGCTAATATTAAATCAGTAACAATTGTAAGGGCATTAGTAAATTATTTATGCGAATCAAACTTCTGAATATGTCTTTGTAGCTCCATGTTTAATTGGTTTTAGACATTAAAGCACTTGGCACAGTGGGTCTCATCTCATAACTTGGTGCTTCTTGGCCACTAGAGATCAAGCCGCCATTACTGATAGCATTGATTATACAATATTTCACAGAATGAGCTGACTGGCAATCAGTGACATTTTTTATTTTTATTTTAAGTGAGTCAAACTTCATAGATGACGGTTAACAAAGTTAACTGTATTTAGAGGAGTGCGTGTTTGGTGAAAGGAAGAAGAGAGTAGAGACAAATATGAAAAGAGAGCAGAGTTTGAGGTAGTAAATGCAGAAAAGACTGGAAAAGAGAGAAACTGTGTTACGAAATAGGCAAGTGGATGTTTGAAGGAAAAAAGTTAAAAACTGAAAAGAACAATAACTCATGTGTGAAGTTATTGTTAGGTTTGTTGGCTCATTTCTATTTTTCCCATTTTCTCTGGCTTGAATCTCACACAGTGAACTCTCTCCCACTCAAATATACTTATATACATATGTAAATATAATGTTTTAATATATTCAAATGCCTTCTGTCAGTGTTACTCATGTTAATGTCCTCCTAGTGCCACTATCAAATGCTATATCAGTGATTTTACTGTTTTTACCATCAATTACTATTGTTATCACACTTTATTATTAGACTATAATGTAACTATAGTGGACTAGCCAGTCATGAGTATGGTGATGGTCTCCATTATTTGGATGCACCATGTTTTTAAAAATGGTTGAGATGATGAAGGTTTAGATAATAACACTACAGAGAAATCCTTACCTGGCTCCTGTATATTCAATATTCCACCTACTTTCCAATGTGCCTGTTACCTGCTGATTGGGCAGGGCATCACCTCTCAGTCTCTTTCATCAGGTGTACTACCATGTGAGTTTGTGTGTGAAGTTATTGTCTCTCAGCTGTTTCCTCTAGCAGGAAACAGTACCAGATATTATAAAAACTATTACTTAAGTAAGTAGATCTAAGAAGTCATTCAGAATGCCATCTACATCCCTTATAATCCCAATCACCATTCATTGCAGTATGGTTCAGATAGAGGGTAAGGGGTTTTAAATATCTATACATGATTGTGGGAATTCAGATTACAGGAGTTCAGATAGTGGGGTTTGAATGCAGTTGTATTGCTCTGTTAATGGAAATAATATTAATTACACAGATTTAAATGCTACATGTTTCTAATTTAGTCCAACAAAAGTCTTTAGGATTAAATTACACCGAGTTATGAGTTGGTAATGCCTTGTTCTAGAGTATTCTTTGAACAGTAGGGTATTCATTATTGACAGTCTGAGTGACTCTGTGTGTGTGTGTTTCTGCATGTAGGTCTATCCTGACAGACTTACACTACCTGAGTCAGGCCGATGGGGCTGGTGAGTGGAGAGAGAAGGAGGCAAAGGATCTAACTACTCTGGTGCAGAACAGGATCTCCTACCTGCAGGTACACCGTCTCGCTCCAAAATGAATGCGGGGAAACCATGTTTACAATGTGTTTATATGTTGTCCCAGTGTCGGTGTGTTTGAGTGTTATCGTTATGACCGTGCTCCTGTCACGAACAGCCATTGATGCCATTGAGACGTTAAATAACTTTAAAAAGATCAAATAAAAGCTGTATGTTAACTTGCTGATATTGATAAGGTGCTTGCTGATATTCCTAACATGCTTCTTACAGATTTATTGCTGACAAAAAAATGTTATTTTACATATATTAGAAAAATGCAATGTCTGAATATTGTTTTTAAATCATGATAAATCACAGATTAAATCACATTTTTAAGTCAATTTATTTATTTGTGTGTTTTGGGGTCAATAGAAAAAAAAAATTTGATCATACTGATTATGCTATGCTGAAAATAAACATTTCTAAAAGCATTTAAAAATCACAGGGCCTAAGACAGGAATCAGCCCCAGACCGTTTTGTTTTTTATTTCCAAGAAATAAGAAAATCCTGTTTTTGCTGATAATGTTGTTGTTAAGTGGAATAAAACGTTGTATTTATTTTTACTTATAAAAAAGACAGAATGCAAGTTTGTCTACTTAGAAAGATGAGAGAGGTCTGTAATTTCCATCATAGGTACACTTCAACTATGTGAGACAAAATGAGAATAAAAAAAATCCAGGAAATCACATTGTAGGATTTTTAAAGAATTTAATTGTAAATCATGGCGAAAAATAAGTATTTGGTCACCCACAAACAAGCAAGATTTCTGGCTCTCACAGACCTGTAACTTCTTCTTTAAGAAGCTCTTCTGTCCTCCACTCGTTACCTGTATTAATGGCACCTGTTTGACCTCGTTATCTGTATAAAAGACACCTGTCCACAGCCTCAACCAGTCAGACTCCAAAGATGGAACGTGGCTGGGTTTTCCAGCATGACAATGATCCCAAACAGACAGTCAGACTCCAAACTCAACCATGGCCAAGACCAAAGAGCTGTCAAAGGACACCAGGAAGTAAATTGTAGACCTGCACCAGTCTGAGAAGAGGGAATCTACAATAGGCAAGTAGTTGGTGTGAATAAATCAACTATGGGAGCAATTGTAAGAAAATGGAAACCATAGAAGACCATTGATAATCTCCCTCGATCTGGGGCCCCACGCAAGATCTCATCCTGTGGGGTCAAAATGATCATGAGGACGGTGAGCAAAAATCCCAAAAAAACTCAACTCGTCGTGTTTGAATGCTGAGTCGCATCCCAAGAACACCATACCTACTGTGAAGCATGGGGGTGGACACATCATGTTTTGGGGCTGTTTATCTGCAGAGGGGACAGGACGACTGATCCGTGTTAAGGGAAGAATGAACGGGGCCATGTATCGTGAGATTTTAAGCCAAAACCTCCTTCCATCAGTGAGAGCATTGAAGATGGAACATGGCTGGGTCTTCCAGCATGACAATGATCCCAAACACACCGCTCGGGCAACAAAGGAGTGGCTCCGTAAAAAGCATTTCAAGGTCCTGGAGTGGCCTAGCCAGTCTCCAGACCTCTAACTATCGGCACCGGCCATTAAAACCCATATTGGTAGATCGCTACTCCACACAGCCAGCAGCCAGGCTGGGACTAGAATCCATGTCCCTGGAGCTGTGAGACAACAGTGCACCACTGTTTAGTCTGAAATTATTATCCATTTAGAGGACAGACCAGGGCCGTCATCAGACCCACTTTATTAAAATTACGGTGGTTAAAACTCAACTCATCCTGGATGGCTGAACAGAACTACAGGAGGCGCCAAGCAAATTCACTACAAGCACTACATTTCCCATAATGCCCTAGCATCTTTCCGAACGCTAAAGCTCTTTCAGTCAGAAAGAGCTTTAGCGTTTTTTCTCCACAAGAAAAAACTTATCTGCAAAAGACTTGCAGGTTACTGAGGATAAGTTTGTGAGATATAGGTGTAGTTAATTAGCTACAGTGCTATATCAGTTGAAGTTCCCACAATGATGTGTGTGTGTGTGTGTGTGTGTGTGTGTGTTTTCTATTCTACCAGAGTCAGCAACGTTAACCATAGCTCTAGGCGGTGCTTGGAGGTTTCCTTCTCACTCTCTCTCTCTCTCTTTCTCTTTGTATTTTTTTTTCTCTCTCTCTCTCTCTTTCCATCATTACTAATTCATCTCTTATCCACCCAGTGTGCCTTTCCATCTTTTCCAAACAAGCTAGAGTGTTATCCGTGCCTCTCAGAGTGTCTTCCACTCTCTCTCTCTTTTTTTCTTCTGTTTCATCCCGTCATTATTAATTCATCTCGTCTCATCTCATCCATCGTGTCTGTCCATTTCTCCACAAAATGTATTGCTTTATCTGTGCATCGGAGTGCCTCCAACTCTCTTTTTTTCTCTTTATTCTCCCACGTTCCCTCTCAGAAGACTTGATTATCTATAATTGATGAGTATAGGGCCCACACATTAGTGTCCAGTATGAACTCACAACATCTACTTTAGGTTCAGCAGTTAATCGTGACACTGTTGCGCCCTAAAAGTGGGTCATTACTGTAATGGAGCTTCCTGCGGAGACAGTATTTGATTTTGTCATCCAATATGAATCCCTCCATCTATCAATTTATGATCCACAGAAGGAATTTTGGTGAAATGATATGCTACTATTCCATGGTACTTCAGGCAGTCCAGAACTGATCCTTTTGTACACATGGTTGCTGTGTTTACCAACATCAAGGAGAGTTGGTTGTTAAGACAGTATGTACTGAATGATAGAAGTGTGTCAATTTATAGAAATTAGCCTTTGCAGTGTCCAGTGTGGTATCAAGATCATACAGGCTGTAAATCTGCATGGGAAAACTCATTTACACAGCTTGTGAGCAGCTGTTACTGGATAAATATGACCTAACCATAATCAGATTTTCAAAAGTCCTAAAAGTAGATGAAGAGAACCCAGTTAAACAAATCAGACAAAATATTAAATCTGGACATTTATTTTTGAGGAAAATGATCCGATATTGCATACCTGAGAGGAAAAGTATATGGCTATTGATGAGTCCTGCATGACAAATTTTAGCCCACTCCTCCATACAGAACTGCTTCAGCTTTGATGTTGGTGGGTTCATATGATGATCTGCTCATTTCAGGTTCTTCCACAACTCTGTTTGTAACCCCCCACCCCCCATGGGCAGCAATAAATGCAGCTAAACGTTTCCTGTAGCTGTTGATCAGTCCTGCACACCGGCTTGGAGGAATTTCAGCCCATTCCTCCATACAGAACAGCTTCAGCTCTGGGATGTTGGTGGGTTTCCTCACATTAGCTGCTCGCTTCAGGTCCTTCCACAACATTTCCATTGGATTAAGGTCAAGACTTTGACTTGGCCATTCCAAAATATTCTTCTTCTTTAGCCATTCTTTGGTAGAACGGCTTGTGTGCTTAGGGTCGTTGTCTTGCTGCATGACCCACCTTCTGTTGAGATTCAGTTCATGGACAGATGTCCTGACATTTTCCTTTAGAATTCTCTGATATGATTCAGAATTAATTGTTCCATAAATGATGGCAAGCCATCCTGGCCCAGATGCAGCAAAACAGGCCCAAACCATGATACTACCACCACCATCTTTCAACAGATGGGATAAAAGGTTCTTATGCTGGAATGCGTGTTTTCCCTTATCCAAACATAACCGCTTTTCTTTTTAACCAAAAGTTCGGTTTTGGTTCCTCATCCTTCCACAAAACATTCTTCCATAGCCTTCCCTGGCTTGTCCACAATATCTTCAGCACACCTCTGAGCAAGCAGCAAATTTTCCTTTTTGGAGAGCATTGGCTTTCCTCCCCTTTCCATCCTTCCTCCTTGCAACCCTGCCAGTCACACCATGTTGTTCAGTGTTCTTCTGATGGTGGACTCATGAACATTAACATTAGCCAATGTGAGAAGAGGGCCTTCATTTTGCCTAGACGTTACCCTTGGGTCCTTTGTGACTCGCCAACTATTAAGACGCTTTGAGTGATCTTTGTTAGTCGCCACTCCGGGGAGGGTAACAATGGTGTTTAAATTTCTTCCTCCCCCATTTGGTACACAAATCTGTCTGACGGGTGATTGGTGGAGTCCAAACTTTTTAGAGATGGTTTTCTAACCTTTTAAAGCCTGATGAGCATCAACAACTCTTTTTCTGAGGTCCTCAGAAATCTCCTTTGTTCGTGCCATGACACACTTCCACAAAGATGTGTTGTGAAGAGCAGACTTTGATAGATCCCTGTTCTTTAAATAAAACAGGGTGCCCACTCACACCTGATTGTCATCCCATTGATTGAAAACACCTGACTCTAATTTCCCCTTCAAATTAACTGCTAATCCTAGAGGTTCACATACTTTTTCCACTCACTAATATATAATATTGGATCATTTTCCTCAATAAATAAATGACAAAGTAAAATATGTTTGTCTCATTTGTTTAACTGGGTTCTTTTTATCTACTTTTAGGACTTGTGTGAAAATCTGATGATGTTTTAGATCATATTTGTGCAGAAATATTGAAAATTCGAAAGGGTTCACAAACTTTTAAGCACTGTAGTTCCTATCAAAGTACCTGTCAGTCGTTTAATAATATCACTTTTGGCAGAAATCACAGACTTCAAATATTTTTGTCCTTTTTTTTATCCAGACACTTGCGGAGTTCAGAGACATTCTTAGCTGCACAATTTTCATAGTAGTTCAGGATGATTTCAGGCTGTGCTTTTATATTATTATCTTGTTGTCTCTACAACCTCTTGTTCAATTCCTTCACTGACTTTTGGACATTGGCTTCCAGATTTTGTTGATCTTTATTACAATCCGTTCTTCCCTCCACCCAACACTGCTGGCTTTCACACAACCCCAAAGCATAATGGAACCACCCACATTATTTCAATGTAGCCAAAGAGTCCAATGTTTGCCAGAATGGTGCTGGTTTATCATAATAAAAATATTTGTTGACATTTGTGATGATATCTGTTTTTATGATGACTTTTATGCAGATTGTCATTGTATAAGGAACACTATTACTTTAGCAGACTTCGTTTGGTATTCCTGACTGGCCTTCCTTGTCTTGATTTCAACAGTTTCTCTTAAATTAACTGCCCAAACGTTTGCATAAAAACTATATAATCTTCCTCTTGTACGGCAGGGAAAGAAATATATGATTAAATATATGTGTCTGCATGTACGTGTGTGCATATAAATGAAACAAAATGTAAGGAATGATAATTCAGCCACGTGTTTGTGGCATTACCGGTGTATTAAACTATGTAACTTTGAAATCTTGCATGGCTGAAATGTATGGCCTGTTTAATGGCTATTGGATTGCTATTTAATAAGGTGCTTTGTGAGTTCTGATGGTTCAGCTCTTATACATTTTGTACAGAGGAGTATTGGCTTTTGTTGAAAGCACTCAAAGCAGAAACTGTTTGTTTATGCTGATTGCAGTTTACTTATGGATCAGTCCTATTTTTTTTATGTCCTTCAGTTAGGAATGTATATCTCTATATGTTTCTCTGTATTATCTTCCCAATTTCCTCTACATCTCTTTTCATTTCTCTCCGGTATGACTGTGTTTATATGTATTGCTGTTTACATGGTGATCAATTCCACTCGGAGATGACATAACTAGTTCATCTCTTTTAAGCACCATTTTCCGTGTTTCATTTGTTTTATGCGCATTTGCCATTTAATTGCTAACCGATTCTATTTGAACCTGTAGTGCTGCACACGGTTTTGTTTTGAAATCGCCATTTCTAATAAATGGTTTACCTCCCCCTCTTTCTCTCTTGCCCTCTGATCCAGAATCCACCGGACTGCAGTAAGGCGCGGAAGTTGGTGTGTAACATTAATAAGGGCTGTGGATACGGCTGCCAGCTGCACCACGTAGTTTACTGCTTCATGATTGCGTACGGCACGGAGCGGACCCTTGTCCTCGAGTCACACAGCTGGCGCTACGCTAATAATGGCTGGGAGACCGTGTTCAGGCCGCTGAGTAACACCTGCACTGATCGCACCGGGGCTTCTACTGGACATTGGACAGGTGAGCATGGGGTTGGGCTGACAGGAAAAGAGGAATTCTGAAATGATACAGGCTTAGCTGGTAAGGATAACAATTGGAAGACTTCAGTGGAGTATTTTTAGGGAATTTGCCATACAGGAATGGCAGGGTTGAGCAAAAGGGATCAATCAGGGGTGAAAGTAGGCCGGAACTGTCCGGTATTTTGTACAGATAAAGGACTGAAAGGACAGGAAACAAGTCGAGGGATAATAAAAGAAGATACTTTAACAAGATGCAGAGAAATGCATGAATTTCAATTTACAGCCATTGAGCGTTAAACAAGCAGTTATCTGAACACATTTGGAGTGTTGTAGGGCATGTTGTAAAAAAGATACTCTGGTCTGATGAGACCAGTGGTGAACTTTATTACCTTTTTGTAACGTCTTGCATATGCTGCATCTCATCCAAGTACTGGGAACACCAACCCCACAGTGAAGCATGGTGGGAGAATCATTCAGTTTAAGTGCCCTAGATGCAAACCTTCGACTAACGAACTTTCAAAGATGTGAAAGTGAGATTTTAGTGCGGTTTTAATGTTATGGCTGATCAGGTGTTGTTCAGTATATTCACTATTTAACCAAGAATTTAGAGCATCAGTCCATAAGGGCAAAAACGATACTGCTTGCTAAAGCTGATTACTAGAATGATGTGGTCTGTCACTCTTTTCTACTCTCACAAATCAAACCTAGTTACAGCATACGTCGCTCAAACCTGATTATTGTATCTATATTTATCATCCAGCAGCAAGGGAATGATTTGAGCTAGGTGCAAGCGCACTCCCATAGGAGCAACGCTGGTTTGACACAAACACTTACATTAGGGACCAAAACAGATGCTTTATCTTTCCATCACGCCGTAAAACACATCTATTAGCATTCGGTCGGCTCCCTTACTTACAGTCTGCACTGAGATACTCACTTAGATCAAAGGACGAGCTGTCTCTCTTGAACTTGTCTCTCATTTTGTGTCCTAATGAACATGGTTAAGGCTGCTCAGTGAATCACTTATCTGAAATACTTCAGCCTGCAGTAAAAAAAGAGAGATAAAACATTTCAGCTTTCTTCTGCTCGCTCATTAATAGGCTGTCTGTAGTTCTTATGTAAGCTTTATGTAAGTACGACAGGACAGGGGAATCGTTTTGCTCTTAAATATTTGATATTGTGTCCGCTGGAAATTCCGAGCATGTTCTGAAGCTTGTTTGTGGAGCTGCTAGAATAAAAGTATTATGATTCAGTAGGATTTTACAACCAGGAGGTTTTTTGCTTTGGTCCTATCTCAGTTGGTTTGTTTTGCATATATACAGTATAAAAGATTTTATAAGTATTGTAGATAAAACTAAATCAAACTTTATAAAATACTATTTATATATTTTTTATTATACAGTATAAAATTGTAATATATTAGTGAAGTACACCAAACAATCCTTAAAAGCTACACATCATGCCGAGATCCAAAGAAATTCAGGAACAATTGAGAAAGAAAGTAATTGAGATCTATCAGTCTGGAAAGGGTTATAAAACCATTTCTAAAGCTTTGGGACTCCAGAAAACCACAGTGAGAGCCATTATCCACAAATGACGAAGACATGAATTACATGAACACGACCCCCAAGAGCGCAGCGACGACTCATCCTAGAGGTCACAAAAGACCCCACAACAACATCCAAAGAACTTCAGACCTCACTTCCCTCAGTTAAGGTCAGTGTTCATGCCTCCACCATAAGAAAGAGACTGGGCAAAAATGGCCTGCATGGCAGAGTTCCAAGTCGAAAACCACTACTGAGCAAAGAGAACATTAAAGCTCGTCTGAGTTTTTCCTGAACACATCTTGGTGAATCCCAAGACTTTTGGGAAAACATTCTGTGGACTGATGAGACAAAAGTTGAACTCTTTGGAAGGTGTGTGTCCCATTACATCTGATGTAAAAGCAACACAGCATTTCAGAAAAAGAACATTATAGCAACAGTAACATATGGCGGTGGTAGTGTGATGTTCTGGGGCTGTTTTGTTGCTTCAGAACCTGGAAGACTTCCTGTGATGCAGCATTGCTGGAATGCAGTGTTTTCCTTTCTCCAAACATAACACTTTTCTTTTACACCAAAAACTTCTATTTTGGTCTCATCCGTCCACAAAACATTCTTCCAATAGCCTTCTGGCTTGTCCACGTGATCTTTAGCAAACTGCAGACAAGCAGCAATGTTCTTTTTGGAGAGCAGTGGCTTTCTCCTTACAACCCTGCCATGTACACTATTGTTGTTCAGTGTTCTACTGATGGTTGCCTCATGAACATTAACATTAGCCAATGTGAGAGAGGCCTTCAGTTGCTTAGAAGTTACCCTGGGGTCCTTTGTGACCTCATCAACTATTACACGCCTTGCTCTTGGAGTGATCTTTGTTGGTCGACCAATCCTGGGGAGGGTGACAATGGTCTTGAATTTGTTTTGGACAATGATCCAAAACACCGCAGCAAGTCCACCTCTGAATGGCTGAAGAAAAACAAAATGAAGACTTTGGAGTGGCCTAGTCAAAGTCCTACCTTAATCCGATGCTGTGGCATGACCTTAAAAAGGCCGTTCATGCTCGAAAACGCTCCAGTGTGGCTGAATTACAACAATTCTGCAAAGATGAGTGGCCAAAATTCCTCCACAATGCTGTAAAAGACTCATTGCAAGTTTATCACAAACGCTTGGTTGCAGTTGTTTTGCAGTTGTTTGTTGCTGCTAAGGTGGCCCAACCAGTTATTAGGTTTAGGGGGCAATCCCTTTTTCACACAGGGCCATGTAGGTTTGGATTTTTTCTCCCTTAAAAATAAACACATTAATTGAAAAATTCATTTTGTGTTTACTTGTGTTGTCTTTGACTAATATTTAGATTGGTTTTACGTAAATTTATAGTCCTTGCATTTGAATGCCTTTGTCACCACATCTATCAAAAAAAATCATTCTGGTGCCGTTTATATTCAATATTCAATACCCATATTCAAATCTTTACACCGCCTCTGGTCTGGACGGCGCTGCACAGGCACGATTGGCCACATCAGAGAGGAAAGTTTGAATGAGGATCACATCCCTAGCAACAACAAAAACTGACTTAGTCTGATCATCACCATAGAAGTCTGCCATTTGAATAGAATAGAATGCCTTTATTGTCACTATACTTATGTACAATGAAAATTAAAGCCCTTCTTACAGTGCAACACATTACGAAAAATACGACACAGAAAGAAATTTGCTAGTGAAAACAAACAAAGAAACGTACAAACAAAGTTTCCCGGAGACACCTGTTATCCTTTGGCCCCCGTCCTTTGGCAAGAGGTCAAGGACATGGCAGGAGATGATGAAATTTGACTTCTGACTATTTCCATAAGTATTAAAGATATACAGTCATGGCCAGTAATATCAACACCCTTGCAGTTTGACCAGATAAATTCTTTAAGAAATATATTAAATTCAGTTGTTATTATTCACATTTGCATTTCCTTTGTTTGTCTTGGAACATTGTAAAAAAAATCTGATATATTCTGATCTTAGTCCATACAAAACTGAAACCTAAGCAATACTGTCGACACCCTGTAGAAGTTGTGAGAGATAATTCTATGTCAAGCAGGTGAACCTCCTTTGATATGCAATTAAATACGCCTTTGATGTTTGAAGTTACAGGCATAGGCAACATAGAAATTATGGTTTTAACCAGTATCTAGTGAAAAGTTGAGTAAACCATCATGGCATGTGCCAACCCGGGCACGTCAAAAGAAGAGAAGAGAAAAGAATTATCAAGGATTTGTTAAACAAAATTCTAGATACATACGAGTAACACAAAGGCTACAGGCTAATCTCCATAAATTTTAATGTTCCTGGGTCTACTGTATACGTGGACGTGGACGTGGGCAGAAAAGAAAGGTTTACTTACATTTCGTCATTTAGCAGACGCCCTTCTCTGAGTGACTTTCAACTGATACGGTCTTACAATTGAGACTTAAGAACCTCGCTCAGAGACTCAAGTGGCAGCTTGGCAGAGGTGGGATTTGAATGCTGAACCTTCTAGTCCACAGCCTAATACATTTTCCACTATGCCACAGTAGTCCCATATGAGAGATGGCAGTAGAAGATTGTTTGAATGATGCAGATAGAACCTAGGTCAACTTCTAAACAAATTTAAGCTTAACTGCATGACCAACAGTACAACAGTATCAGCATGAAATGATAAGGCAGTGTATGATAGGAGGCACAGAAAGACCCAACTATTGATACAGACAGATAAAAAGACAGACATTCATTACATTTGGAAGTCAAAATCCTTCTGGGACAATGTCTTTGTCTAGGTATGGCACCCTGAAGAGAGCTTCGTGCCTGACCAGACTTGTCTCCAAGGTCGAGGCTTGTCGCTTCTGGTTCCCATTCACTATTTAAACACAGTCTTTTGGTTTATTCCCTGTCAGGTCTCAAGTCAGTCTAAGCTGATCTAGTTCCTAGCATTCATCGTTGTCTAGTTCTAGTCTTCTGTCTGTTCCTATGTCTGTGATCTACACTCTCATCTCTCTGGAGTCAACTTTTTTTTTTTTCTTTTTTTTTTGCTATTCCTGGTCCCCTGTTCCCTCGTTTGTATTCTTTTTTAGTTATGCCCTAGTCCTTGTGTGCGTTGGCTTAGCCACCTAACCTCAAAGCTCTCATTTTTCTGTGCATTATTTTTTAATCGTAACACCTTCGCTTCAGCCTAGCACTTTGTCTCATCTTGCCTGTGATTTTGTCTCACGTGTATTTCACCATATCGACCTTTAATAATAAAACACTCACACCTACGTCCATCTCTGTCTTTCCCCTGAATGCCATCTTATGGACATACAAGACATAATGCGTTTAAAGAAAAGAACACTAACGTCAAGAAGGTTCACTGATGTTTTGCTTTGCTACTTTTGGGTCTGGGTGCAGTGAATGTGGGAAATGCATCATGGAATCTGAACAATCGCAAAGGATTTGGGAGCACAACATCGGTTCTGGCATCAGTAAGATGGGCCTCTGCCAGCAGGATAATGACAGGAATACATAAAGCACCCCGATATAGTCAGTAAGACAGCCATTCTGAAGTAGCCATCAATGAGGCTGCCTCTCAAGCAGATACAGCATCTCAGGATAGACCTCAACACAGCAGTTGAGAAGAGGCAAGCCTTCAAATCTGTTTGTTTTTTAAGGATATACAGTATTCTGCAAAAGTCTTAGGCCACCATTAGATTTGTTATTTTAACAATGATATAATGACCATGTATACCATTTTGTCGATGAGTGTTCCCAAAAATTTCAAACTTGGATTTATCATGCCATAATACTCTATTTTAGTGATATTCGTTCCAATCTTTGTGAGCTTTAGCATATCCTAGGGTTTTTACCCTATTCAACTTGGCATCCCGATGAAGCTGCCAGATGCTGATTTTGCAAGTACTTACAACTGTAGCCATTAGAAACTATTTTTCTGATTTTTCAATACTGCATACACGTTTAAAATACCTTGTAAAAATCCATGGAATATGCTAACTTATGAGTAAACTAAGAAGGCACTGTCATTTTATTGGTAAAATAAAGAATTGTGCAAAGCTACTGTTAATAATTTGGACTGCGTTCTGAGTGAGAGTAATTATTTTAGAGCAATTTGTGAGTTAGGATTTCTCACCATGATTGCATGTGTGAAGGAGAGATGTTTGTTGCCATGTAAACACATAAGCTGCATGTTTAGACTCGCATGCCATTTTCAGACATAATACAAGATTGATGAGGCAAAATAAAAAATTTAGGGTATAATGATGCAAAATGATGAATTATAATTTTTTAAGTATAATTAATGGAGCTGCTGTTTACATAGGACATAAGTTTACATACTCCAGTCCCACAGCCTACTTATACAGTCTGTAAGAACTTAATGCAATGCTTCTGGTTGACCAATTGTCATAAACAGTAGGTCACTGGGAGTGCACCGGTGAAGGTTTTAAGGGCCTACCTTTAGAGTAAGTACTTTCTGTCACCGATCCATTTGAAAAGTCAAGCAACTCAACCAAGAAAAAAAGAAAAAGATCTAAAAAGCTTTTTTCCCTTAGTAGCAATTTCCACTACTAGTAGCTACAGATAACTCAGGCAATTAAACAGAAATCCTACCAACTACTGACAAAGTACATGTAACCTTTGACCCACTAAAAACCTGATATAGCACATAACACCATATAACTACATCATGTAACCACAACATATTTTGAAATGACATTTTATCCAAATAAAGTACATGCTCTTAGTGTCTTAACATGAAATGTAGGTAATTGTGAAAAGACAATTAGTTAGATAGATAGATATACAACATTAAAGAAGCATTTACACTAAATCCTTGTGTGTGTATGTGTGCAGAACTTATGCTGGAATATTATCTATTGTTAACAATGAATAGAACCATGAAGCTGAGCAATGGGCGGTAAAAAAGCTTTCCTCATTTGGAATGAGCCTGATGCTGAAGGTGCTCCTAGATATAACACCATGGAGGGGATGAACTGAGTTTTCCAAGATTGTATCATCCTCCTCTCTGTCACTGCCTCCATTGTGTCCATCCTCATCCCTATAAAGGCGCTCGCCCTCTTGATCTGTATATTGAAGTGCTTGACATGTGAATATGAAGTGAATGAAGTGGCACCACTTCACCAGCACACCGCTGCACAAAACAGCAACCACAAGAAAGTAGCTTACTGCATTTGAAATCAAAGCTTCTGATTTACACTGTGGTTCCAGCTTCGTCCAGGGGTGAATAGGTCTGTGAAGCTGGTAAATTAGAGTATCATCCACATGAATGCGACAGGCCTTGAAGGGGGCTTTGAACTGTTTGAGAACTCCAAACGTCTCTCAAACGTTTTGATTGTATGGGACTCTAGGTAGAGTTTAGGTCCTTTGTACAGCCTGTCTCTTGGGACTGGAACTATGCATGAGTTCTGACAGAGCTGAGGAAGTTTCTGTATTTGTGAAGTAGTGCTAATTTGTCTGAAGATTCCCCTCGGCAAGCCAACTGAGCTGGAGGGGTTTGGGGAGCACTGGGGTTTGCACCTCGGTTGAATCTGTTTAACAAATGGCTCCAACTCATCAGCCTTATCCAAATCCCCATGCACCATTTTATTTCCAGCCTGATTTTAACCAGTGATGGTTCTCATTCCATTCCCCACCACCTTCACACTTTTGTTGAAGCTTATACTTCAGCAGTTGGTTGCATTTGTTTTCTATCCTTTTCAGAGTTGTTTTTTTAACCTCCGACTACTCCTATCTCTCACTTGAAAAGCCCTCGTCTTTTTATGTAGGAGACCTTTAATGCATTTTGCAATCCATGGTTTATTGTTGGGGAAACAGCTCACTTTCTTTGTTGGTATTGCTTTCTCCATGCAACAGTTTATGTAGTCTGTAATACAGTCCCTCAATGTCCATTCCATGTGATTTGCCAAACTGGTCGCAGCCTGTGTTCTCTAAGAAATCCTGCAAAATCTCCTCAGTCTCCTATATTCACTTTCTCACAGTCCTGGTTGTGACAGGCATCCATAGGATTATTGTTTTAATGTGGAGGTAGGTGGAACAAGTTATAATGAACATCAGATGTTATATGCCAGTATCACGGAGGCTCATATAAGTCCAGTATCTTATTTTCTCATGTATGGTATTTAATATATTGTGTGTACTTTTGGAGCATGATGAATGGATAAATGGTTAAAGTCCCCAGATACTGCCATAAAGGCGTTGTATATGGGGTGTAAGCTTATGCCTGAATCTTTCCATTGTGCCGGTCATGTCAACAGAAGGCGGGGCATACACAACCAAAACAATGAAGTGTGAAATAATATAGCTACAATTCAACCGGCAGCAGCTCTACGTTTGTGTTGCAAATCAGTGAATGTGTTTACATGCACTTAATAAGCCAATAACTGCAGAAAATCTGATTTTCTCAGTAATCTGATCAACGACTTTACATGCACTTGAGTAATCAGATAACAGGAAACCTCCAAGGCAATAATCGGATTTCTACTTTGCAACCAGCTAATAAGCTCACAGAAAGATGTGACCTAAACTTCAATATTAAATAATTAAATTCTCAATTTTCTTGAGTATATACTGCGTTTCAGTTTCCACAAAGTGTTTGATAGCCATTTCACTACCTTTAATTCGGTGGCATGTGGTTGCCAGATCCCATGAGACAACCAAACCCACAGGACAACGGAAAAAAACCCAAATAAAGGCAAGTCTTTACAATAAGCAGACATGGCAGCCGATTAAAATCGGATAACTGATATGCATGCTATGAGAAATTTGATTACTGAGGAAATCCAGCTCTCCTTATGGAATGTCTTAATCTGATTTCAAGATCAGAGTAAGCTGTTTTCATGACCACTTGAATAATCAGATAATTGCAGAAATCCGACTATGATCGGATGTGCATGTAAAATGTTTTTACATTTGTATCCATGATTTGACTAGCTTTCATTTTCAAGTAAAGCTAGTCCACCTCCTTTTCTTATTCAGCCAGGTTTTCGTAAAGCATGTGAGACTACAGTATTTGTACTCCCAATGGCCCCTGATCAACAACAGTATCTTGATGGAAATTCACACTTTCTTGCACGATACCATTTCCATTAGTGCGGTAATGTCCAAATGAAAGCTATCAAGTGAAATATACATCAAGATACACGAAAACAACAGAACACACAGTCTATTCAGGAGCTACTGTAACTAGGAGCCATTGTGATCAGTGCCAGAAAAAAATGGAGTTTGAATAACTCTAGCTTAGATGTATGTAAAATTCTGGGCTTAAGCGTAGATGATTTAGAACATCAACTACAAATGTCTTTCACTGAAGAACTCACAAAAGTCTTCCACAACTATTCCTGAATGGTTATTGACAACAAGTACACAGTTTTTATGTTCTTTTTCTCCAGTAAAAAGAAATTCAGAGTTATTGTTTGTGGCAATTGCATTTACAGCGCAGATGCAGTTTACAGAGATTTAGGTTGAAATACACTAGGGTGTTTCTTGAAGACAGATAGAGAGATTGTGATATGAGACAGAATGTCACCTTGCCATATAGTGCCTTGTGAAGCAACTTTTTCCCAGCATGCTTTGGCATATGGATGATTAAGCCCTGCAGCACCTCTCTCTCTCTGTGTCTCTCTGTCTCTCTCTCTGTAACAGAAAGAGTATGATTAATTCTGCATTATTCAGCTGACACTGCATATGCAGATTAGTGCAGCGTTTGAATAGTATACGGGTCAGCGAGATCGTATATTAATAAGCAGACAATGATATATTGAAATACCCTATTGAAATGTTCTTTAAGGCACAGTATTTTGACCAAAATTGGGCCATTTTAACATGTGGGATTATTTGAAAAGGTATGCCCAATGCTCAAATTGGCACACAGATAATGGAAGCATGGGCTAATATTGATGGGAGCTCTCAAGGAGAAGATGGCTCCCAAGACTTTACTAATCACATTTTTGTGTAAGAAAGGTTTAAATATTCATTCTCACAAATTAGCTTTGCAGATGTCCAAGATTAGACCCAAGCATGTCCATATACAGTAAATTTGACATAAAACTATGATGCTGTTTGTCATGGTAGGTCATTTTCTGCACAGCCATATCACAACTACAAGCCTGACCACTCTGCACTGTGGACTGAGTAGAATTATATATTTTCTAAGTCAGAAGAACTTAACACAACCTTTGCAAGAAGAAAAACATTTCATATGAGAGATTTCTACAGATTTCAGTGATTCAGAATACATTCTGAGACCACGGCAACAACAAAAATCCAAATTTTTTAAATGTATGCTTTAAAATATGCCCAAATACTTCACATATCACCACACTAACTGAATGTTCCACGTTAGCAAAATAGTTCAGATAATGAACATCTATTTTTTTCCATTATTTCCAATTGCAAATTATTGCCTCGCTCCTCTATATTAGCAACCCCATACACTTTCAGTAATGTCAGCTCAATACATTTTATCTCCTAACGATCACGATACGTTCTGTGAAACTGTGTTACAATCTTGATCTTGTCCAAACATCATATTATATATCATACTTATATGGTACATATAGCAAAGCTACCTGGAATACTGTAGCTAATAAGAGCTACGAAAATGCACTCCACTACCACTTGCTTGTCATTGCTTATTGATGCAATGAAATGTTGGTGGAGAAAAAAGCTGGAACCAGGGAAACTCAGTCTTCATGCAGACAAAGATAAAATCATGAAAAGATGAAATGTTTGATATAAAACTCTAGTTTTATATCTGGGTGTTCAAAATCTTCAGAAACTATATTTTGTCTTGTTTTTTTTCTCAAAGGACTCGTCGTTCAGGCTCATGTTTTGGTCTGGTCAGAGTCCATGTTTGAACCCTATAGAGAATATTTGGTCTCACATTAAATGCAAACTGACTGGGAAACATTTTTCAACTAGCCGTCAACTGTTTGAAGCCAATACCATTGAGTGGAACAGTGGCCCATTTTTTATTTCCCAGACATATAGATTAAACTCACACTTTTTAAAAAAGAGAACAATCCAATCTTTAGTTAGATATAGTCTGAGAATAAAAACCCTTAAGAAATATTTGTTATGAAATCAAAAACATGGGTTATATCTACACTGTAAAACAGCATCTGAAAGGAAATTAAAGTGTTTTTAGTGATGCAGCCTAAAACCATAAAATAAAAACCAGAAGTGTTCATGAAGTGAAATTTTTGTTGTCTGTCCATTTCTTCCACAGCCAACCCATCCATCTACATTTACTGCATTTAGCAGCCGCCCTCATCCAGAGCGAGATGTGTGAGATGTGCAGTTGTAATGAAATAATTATTGTTATTCGATCTGTGAGTGGTAATAAAGTTTTGGCTCATCTGTATTTAAACAGGGCGAGTGAATAATAGAACAAGAGAGCGGTGTAAACTATAATAACTGAGACGTCTGGGATATCCAATCGCATAAATTTTTGTACTTTCCTACTAAACTCGTCACTTTATTGCAAATATATATTAGTGCCGGGAACCTAAGCAGGACATAGTGTACTTGGGTGGCAGTTATAATGCCTGGAAGATGTACTCAACCATCTGGAAATGGAGTGTGAAATGCCAAACATTTCTGCAATTAACATTTTCAGCATGCTCTGGAGATCCATCAGGCAGAGCTGTGGTATAAAAATTTCTAAATGACTGTATCTAGTGAGCATGCCCATAGCCAGCTGTAAGGTCCAGACTAGGGCTAAAAATACATTTTAAAAATCAGTCAAGAACTTGTTGTCTAAGTCGAGTTGCAAGCTTAATACAGTTTAGACTTGTTATTTAGTGTCCACTCTGTGTGCACCCTTACATCATTAGCACTTCCACTGACAGCAGTTTGAGTTTATGCACATTGGCAGGCAGTAGAGTCGGATGATGCCACATTTTCTTTTGATGCGATATCAAGTAATACCAAAGATAATATAATACAGATACTGATCCCTAAAAAAAATCTCTAAAAAAGAGAGTTACATTCATTAGCGGCTGTAAACATCTAAGTCTACGTATTATTTTATTTTATTTTACTTAAAGTGGTACCTCTGTTTACGTTTTTACATTTTTTTTCCATAAGTAATAATGTAAATTGCATTAACCTGTTCCAAACCCCCAGAACATCCTGTATAACACTGTATAAGGCATTATATGTATTAATGGAGTTGGATTGTACAGGTGCTCCCTGAATAATGATGATATGTTCTGACAAATCCATCATAAGTTAAATGTATCATGAACTGAGTTTAATATAGTCTGTACTGTATCATAGCAGAGTCGACTTTATTGTTTAAAACACTTACATTAACTTCCAGTTGCCCAAAATCATTAACACAAAGCTTATTTTATAATAAATCTCATGTAATTTAGTGAGTAATGGATTAAAAGTTAAAAGTAAAAGCAAAACACTTACTCTATTGGTGAACTCATGGCGCTAGTTGCTAATCCATACTGCTCAGCCTGAAAGTCATCCGACGGACTCAGTCTTTCTTTTCCCTTCGGTTGCTGTAATCAACCATTTTAGGGCCCATGGAGACTTATTTGCACTAAGAATACATTACTGTAGATTTAAAAAATAAAGAAAAACACAATAAAAATAGCGGAGATCTGCACTGAGAAAGAGCCATTATGAGACAATCACTGAATCACTGTGTACTGAATCATGACTCACGAATGAACCGTGACAAATTTAATTAGACTGCCCAAATAGGCTGGGTCCATTTTTGAGTCTTGTTCTCCCAAGGTTTTCCCTTATAACATTTGGGTAGTTTTGCCTTGGCACTGTTGCCTTAGACTTGCTCAATTAGGGCTTTCTGTCAAGATATTTGTAGAGCTGCTTTGAGACAATGCTTCGTTGTAAAAAGCACATGTCAGAAAGCCATGTCAGAAGAAAAAAAATGATTAACTCAGGTAAGTACATAGTGTATGGTGTAAGAATAGAGTGCAGAGAATGGAGGTTTTTCATAAGCTTCTCTCCCCACCCTGTAGGAGAAGAACATGATCATGATGTGCAAGTTGTGGAGTTACCTATTGTGGACAGTCTTCACCCCCGACCCCCCTACCTGCCACTGGCTATCCCTGAGGATTTGGCCCCTCGGCTACAGAGGCTGCACGGAGATCCCTCTGTCTGGTGGGTGTCTCAGTTCGTCAAGTACCTGGTGCGTCCTCAGCCATGGTTGGAGAAGGAGATGCAGGAGACTGGGATCAAACTGGACTTCAAACACCCCATCATTGGGTTTGTGCTTTTTCCTGCTTTTCTCTACTTCATTCCTTTTCAGCTCACATATTCAAATTTTGACCCCAAACCCTTGCTTTGCGCAGTTTTAATGACACACAGTACAGAGAACGTTGTTATAAGGGTGCTATATAATAAGGCATGATGCTACAATAACTACACTAGTGAAAAATAATGGTCTGACTTCTGAATCTGACTTCTACAAACATAGCTGGTCAGTATTCAAAGGTTGCTCTATTAGATTTGCAGTTAACTTATGGGTTTAACACAGTAAAAAGCTCAAACATTTTTAACTGCATAATTAAAAAAAAAACATGGACCTGGTCAAATGAGATGTCAAAACCATTTGGGATTCTAGGACTTGTTAACTGTCCTACAACTGGAGAGATCCTGCACAGGCAGCACAAGGCGGGAACCAATCCTAGACAGGGCACCAGTCCATTACCGATACAGTCCATTACAAATACAGCGATACTGCGCCAAGTAAAGCGTCAGCCGGCTGTCACCTGTTAAAACCAAGGGCTACTCGTTAACACCAGTTCCTGTCCCGTGGCTTCTGGGTTATGAACTTCATACGGGCACCATTTTAGATTGTGCAGCTCACCTGCTGCCCCCTGGTGGTGGCTGGAGATGGTGCTAGCACTCTGACTGTTATCTGATCACAAGTTTGAGGGCTAAATAATCAATTCTCTCTCTGTATAGGAGGTCCAATGTGTCCTGATGAACTCAGTCTCCTTCAGACTGTCAAACTCAACTTTATAGCCCTTTTTAAAGTAATATTAACTGATACTGCAACCATTTATTCCTATTTAACTCAGAATTGGCCATTGAATTAACATCTATGTGTAGATGTGCTATCTTTTTCAAGTGTGCTGATTCTAAACCATGCAAATAAGCTTCCTTGTATGTTGTTTCACCATTTCACATAGTCTCAAATCTTTACACTTTGTTGGATTTCTTTTCTTTTCTTTGCTTATTCTGTACATTTTTCCTCCTGGCTCTTACCTTGCCTGACATGTCTTACCTTATATCCGTTCTCACCTTAAATCCCCTACTCCCACCTTTTCTCACCAATTCTTATCTAGTTGCACCTTGTTTCATATTTTCACACCTTGTCTCTACATTATCCAACTTTTTTTTTAAACAGGACCATGTACAATTATAAAAATGAATGTTATCATTTGATGCACTGAACTACAGCCTAGGGCTAATTGTCATTAGAAGTCCCCAGGCAGGTCACAATTAAAACATTGACTCATAAATGTAGAACACTGAACAGTAACAAAACCAAAAAGACATACTATAACACTTACAGTAATTACCCCACCCACACACACTTATCCGTGACACCAAATTTTTCCTAATTAGAAAATAAATGAGCATTGAACATAAGAGGAAAAGATGCAAAACCAACAAAATGTGCAAGTCATCAAATCAGTGATTACAGAGTTAATTGGTTCTTACCAGGTTTCTCCGTTTAATCTTAACACTTCCTTTAGAACTACAGATCTTTTTTGTTATCTGCTAGTGAGTTCTACTGAGTGGTTGCCTTTACAGAAAAGGCTTGCTGCCAAAAGGGAGAGCAACAGAAGGTTTTATGGATGTTATTCTCTGTTGATTTTACAGAGTTCTCTGAACGATTGTTGACAGAACCACATCAGGGGCCAAGCCATTAAAAATGTATATATATTGGAAAGTATATACGTTGGGAAAAAAGTAATATCCTACAGTGATGATCCTGAAATCGAATTTGTAAAAGTTCATTTTTAAAGGTCTAATAATGGTTTCTCCAGCTGGTCACCAACATAATACAGACACAAAAGGAAGGACCATGGTATGCTTGAATATCTTGGCAGTATCAACAGAGAGAATTTCTAATTTCTCCAAGTTCATTATTTTTTTATATTTTTTGTCATCTTCTTCACGGCTCCTGCAACTCAGATTTAATACATGTCCATCTTTCCATCAATATTTAAAAGCAGTAGGGCTGCTCGTTAACACCTTGTGCCTGTGCCATGGCTTCTGGGTAACGTACTTCATGCAGGCACATCTGCTGCCCTCTGCTGGTGGCTGGAGATGCTGCGGCTGCTCTGACACCTACGTATTCACAAGATCACACCCAATTCTCTCTCTATCGGAGGTCCAACGTGTCCTGACAAAAATATCACCTTCAGACTGTCAAAGTCATCTTTATACCCTTTCACAAAGTAATATACTGCTGCTGCAACCATTTATTCTAATTAATTCCTGTTCAACTCCCAACTGGCCACTGATAATATGTAATATGTATGCATGTGGTGTCTTTTTCAAAACTCCTAATGAGTGAAGGCTGATTTTAAACCATGCAAATATATATGAGGGAGAATTACAGTAAGAAACACATGCCTATAATTCGAGCTTCTTAGAGAGCTGATAACTTTATTCACAGGTGGCGATTGGGCACGGACTCAGGAACCATGAACAGATCACAACCCTGACCTGTTAGATCTATGGGACATTAGCCAGTTTCCTTTATTAAAGATTTTACCTGGCTCATGTACAGGATGAATAAAGAAACTATTGCAGTGGCAAAATTGTTTACTCATATTCCGTGCAGTTTTCTAGTCATACAGTTTACAGCCTGTACTAATTAACTGTAGCTGTGTGGATGCAAGCAATTATGCAGCTCTTTGTCATATTGTTGAAAAAAGACTACTTACTCAGGTGCATTGTCTGTAGAAGGATTAGTTACACATAAATGTTCTGAAACTGAGTGTTCCAGCTTTGCTGCCTTTTCTCCGAGACAGATGTTTAAAAGTACTTAGCGTTCTCTCATTACAAAAGAGCTAAGAAACTCTATTACAACTATTCAGAATGTAAGACTTTTGTTAGCAGCAGATGAGCATGAAGGATGTCATTTACCTAAGTGTAGTCGAGAACGCAATAAATGTAAGACTTGAAGTGAGCGAGAAGTGTGCATCAGAAATATGAAAGGCAGTGTGTGTTTCAAAACAAAGGTTTGAAAAACCAAAAGAGCCAAAAGGTTATTGAGGTTAAGGTTAAGTTTAGGTGTAACATCTAGTAGCAACAGTAATATTGTGTCAATGGAAAGTCATCACAATGATAGATCGACAAATAAGTGTGTGTGTGTGTGTGTGTGTGTGTGTGTGTGTGTGTGTGTGTGTGTGTGTGTGTGTGTGTTTCTTGTCTTGATATACTTGTGAGGACCAAATGTCCCTATGATGATAGGAAGACCTCAAATTTTGACTAGCGAGGACTTTTGTTTTTGTTTTGTTTTTTACAAAAATGGCAACTTTTATTTGAAAAACCATAAGAGACAAAACACTTGCTTTAAGTTACTGAGATTAAGTTTAGGATTGGGTGTAGCATTAATTGGCTGCAGTAGTCATTCGTGTCAATGGAAAGTCCTCACAAGGATAGCAAGACAACCGTGTGTGTGAAAGGAGAAAGAGAGCGGCAACTGCTGACTGAAGAAGCCTGGTTTGTAGCAACTCGAATTAAGTTATTTGACAGATCAGACAGAGAGAATTATCGAGGGAATCTACCCAAATAGAAAAATAAAAAACAGTGTTGCATGCTGTATAAAGAAACGTATTGAAAGGAACGCAATACATTACACAAAACAATATTTTGAACATGGTTGCCAGGTCTGCCTATTCGTAGGCATTTTGGTTTTTGAAGGTGTTATTTACATAGACAATGTGAGGGGATTCTTTCGTGGGATCTGGCAACCCTGGAATTAAACACAGCATGCCACTAGACGGTTAGCGAACACTTTGTGGAGACTTGGAAACGCAGTATATACCCAAGAAAATGAAGAATTTGATTATTTAATTTTAAAATTGAGGTTCACGTCACATCTTTCAGTGAGATTATAGGCTGGTCGCAAAGTAGAAACCCGAATATTGCCTGGGTCATGTAAACCCGGAGGTTTCCCGTTATCTGATTACTGACCAAATCGTATTTTCTGCAGTTATCGGATTATTATGTGCATGTAAACGCAATTGATTTAAAGTATATTGCTTTTGTTTTGGATTGGAACTTTAAGGCTATAGCTAACAAGTAAGCTTGTAGTTTTCATCATATAGATGTATAAGAATTTACTTGTTAAGCCTTAATCAAATCCAGGTATAATCTTAATAAATTCTGAAATCAGTGACCATTCAAGCCTGGAACTAAAGATATTTGATCTGTCAGGTTTGCAGGAGCTCATATACATATATAGCCTACTCCACGGGACTCACATTGATTCAGAGTAATGTGGATAAAACCTGGGCTCCTTCTGCTTCATATAAATTTGAAAACACCCTCTTGTACTTTGAGTGGGACTTACTTTATAGACACCCTTTATATACACAGTCCTAGGCAAAAAGAATGAATATTAAGCTTTAAATACTCCCAACAACAGATTGTTGTTCAGAAAATTAGCACTCCTGAGACTTCTGTCACCATTTGCTCATCACTTGTTGATGCTGCAGTGAATTGTTGGGTGGAGGATAAACCATGAAAAGATTTATATGTTTGATATAAAACTCTTAACTGACGCATGGATGGGTGTTCAAACTCTTCCAAAATATTTTGCCTTGTTTTTTTTTCTTAAAAGATTAATTGTTAGTTGGTAATCTGCCACAGTTCATCAAGCTCATGTTTTGGCCTGGTCAGAGTCCAAAAGTCTACAGAGAATATTTGGAGTCACATTACAGTGGACAAACACTGATTTTGCAATTTTTGGGTTTGGCTCATTTTTTTTGCCCATGAGTGTGAATGTGTTCACTATCTGGCCAAAAGTTTGTTTACACCACTTTTAATTAGTGTTCACCACTGCTAACAAGTTCATAAGTATACTAGCATAAAATCTCCATCGAAAACCAGACATGGCAGCAAAATTATTTACACTGAAAACCCCAGTGGCTCTCAGCATGGTATTTTAATAGGTTTCCACCTCCCCAGCAAGTCAGTTCAACTTTCCATTCTGCAATCCTAACATAAAGTCCAAAACTTTGATGGAGAACTTGGCAGACTTGCACTGTGCCTTGACTTTAACTCCATCAGACATCACTGAGATTAATTGGAATGTCAACTGTGTGTCAGGGCTTATCCAACATCAGTACCTGGCCTGACCTGAAAGTGATGTTCCACATTCTACTGGAAATCATTCTCAGAAGAGTGAAGCCTGTTGTAGCAGCAAAGGGTAGAGAAACTCCATTGTAATACCCATGTTTTGGGGTGTAGTTTGTGAGTGACCAGAAACTTTTGGCTATGGAGTTTATATATACATATATATAAACTCCATAGACAAATATATAGGTATCTCCCCATTCAAAGACATGGGAGTCTGGTCTTGTATGGCTGGAAATAACTGCATGAGGTCGCTACCAAAGATGGCAGTGGAGTGAACAGAGTTCTCTGATAATGACTTTTGTCTGTTGTTCATCGCAGACTGGACTTCATGCGATTTGCGTCACAGAAATAATCGTCAATCACGGACTATTTCTCAAATTTGTTTAATGAATAGTAACTGTACATGTATGTACATTGTCAATGTTATTCTACGATGGGCTGCTCAGTAAAACACATTGTGTCAGCATCAGGTATGAATGTCACTATTTTTTGTAATCTCATTAAGTCGCCAACTCGCCTCTCACCAAAAATAGCTATGAACAGACGTGGGCGATAGCGAGTTTAAACTCGCTGTGTGTGTTGCAACAGTGGTGCTTGAAAGTTTGTGAACCCTTTAGAATTTTCTATATTTCTGCATAGATATGACCTACAACATCATCAGATTTTCACAGAAGTCCTAAAAGTAGATAAAGAGAACCCAGTTAAATAAATGAGACAAAAATATTATACTTGGTCATTTATTTATTGAGGAAAATGATTCAATGTTACACATTAGTGAGTGGAAAAAGTATGTGAACCTCTAAGATTAGCAGTTAATTTGAAGGTGAAATTAGACAGTCAGGTGTGAGTGGGCACCCTGTTTTATTTAAAGAACAGTGAGTGGCAAAAGTATGTGAACCTTTGCTTTCAGTATCTGGTGTGACCCCCCTGTGCAGCAATAACTGCAGCTAAACGTTTCCTATAACTGTTGATCAGTCCTGCACACCGGCTTGGAGGAATTTTAGCCCATTCCTCCGTACAGAACAGCTTCAACTCTGGGATGTTGGTGGGTTTCCTCACATTAGCTGCTCGCTTCAGGTCCTTCCACAACATTTCGATTGGATTAAGGTCAGGACTTTGACTTGGCCATTCCAAAACATGAACTTTATTCTTCTTTAACCATTCTTTGGCTTGTGTGCTTAGGGTCGTTGTCTTGCTGCATGACCCACCTTCTCTTGAGAATTCAGTTCATGGACAGATGTCCTGACATTTTCCTTTAGAATTCTCTGATATCATTCAGAGATCATTGTTCCATCAATGATGGCAAGCTGTCCTCGTCCAGATGCAGCAAAACAGACCCAAACCATGATACTACCACCACCATGTTTCACAGATGGGATAAGGTTCTTATGCTGGAATGCAGTGTTTTCCTTTCTCCAAAACATAACGCTTTTCTTTTAAACCAAAAAAGTTCTGTTTTGGTCTCATCCGTCCACAAAAACATTCTTCCAATAGCCTTCTGGCTTGTCCACGTGATCTTTAGTAAACTGCAGACGAGCAGCAATGTTCTTTTTGGAGAGCAGTGGCTTTCTCCTTGCAACCCTGCCATGCACACCATTGTTGTTTCAGTGTTTCTTCTGATGGTGGACTCATGAACATTAACATTAGCCAATGTGAGAGAGGCCTTCAGTTGCTTAGAATTTACCCTGGGGTCCTTTGTGACCTCACCAACTATTACACGCCTTGCTCTTGGAGTGCTCTTTGTTGGTCAACCACTCCTGGGGAGGGTAACAATGGTCTTGAAATTCCTCCATTTGTACACAATCTGTCTGACTGTGGATTGGTGGAGTCCAAACTTTTTAGAGATGGTTTTCTAACCTTTTCCAGCCTGATGAGCATCAACATCAATTTTTCCGAGGTCCTCAGAAATCTCCTTTGTTCGTTCCATGATACACTTCCACAAACATGTTGTGAAGAGCAGACTTTGATAGATCCCTGTTCTTTATATAAAACAGTATAAAACAGGGTGCCCCCTCACACCTGATTGTCATCCCATTGATTGAAAACTCCTGACTAATTTCACCATGAAATTAACTGGTTATCCTAGAGGTTCACATACTTTTGCCACTCACTAATTGGTAATGTTGGATAATTTCCACAATAAATAAATGACCAAGTATAATATTTTTGTCTCCTTTGTTTAACTGGGTTCTCTTGATCTACTTTCAGGACTTGTGTACCTACACCACACACACACACACACACACACAACACACACGTGTATAGCATAGGTCATCACTCACAATTGTTTTGTTTCTGATTTTTTTTTTTTTTCCTTCCAGACATTTTTCAGTCACTTTGGAGCCATATTTGTTTTAATAAAAACAAGCTACAGTGCTGCACAGGAGTCTTAGGCCAACAGAAAATACAGACAGTTTGTATGCAGTATTAAAAAACTGAAAACTAGAAATAAAATAAAATAAAAAAACAGCTTTTGCTACAGTGACAAGTATGTATTGTAACCTCCCCTTTCACTTGAGCAACGTTGATTGCAAATCATCTATCTGGACAGCTAGCAGCCAAGAAAGCCGTTTTGTTCTGAAAATTATGGGGTTGTTTTTACTTTTGCATACATATTTTGTATTTCTATTTTCTCTTCGTATCATAATAAAGAGATAAGAATAGAAAACAGAAATAAGGTATAAGATAAGGTATCTTTATTGTCATTCTACAAGTACAATGATATGACGTTTGAAGCAAGCCTATAGATGCCAAAGTATAGTAATTATACCACTGCTAAAACAAAAGTTCTAATGGTGGCTCAGACTTTTGCACTGTACTCTGTTTAAATAGATGCAGTTTCTGACGAACCAAGGACCTCAAATTCAATGCTTAACTACCTGTGTTTTGATGCAGCATTGTCTCAACCCGCCTGGCTGTCCGTTGTGTGTTTGCAGTGTGCATGTGAGGCGTACAGATAAAGTGGGCACGGAGGCAGCATTTCACCCCATAGAGGAGTACATGCTGCATGTGGAGGAGCAGTTTGAGCTCATGGCCCAGCGCACGCTGGTGGACAAGAAGAGAGTATACTTGGCAACCGACGATCCCGCACTGCTACAGGAGGCCAAGTCCAAGTGAGTGATGTGAAAAGTACATTTTGTGGGTGTGCGATACCAACCGAAAAAAATTGCTTGGATTGTAAGACTGTATCAATCATAAGTTGCTCTGGGTAAGGGCGTCTGCTAAATGCTGTAAATGTAAACAGAATACTGTATATACACACAGGTATATAGTGTTTTATAGTGTATGCATTGTGCTGCTGGTGTACAGCTCTATCTATACTCCCCCAGTAGGTGGGCAGTTTGTCAGAGTGTGAGAGCTCATTAAAATCGGGGATGATTGTGTTGACTTTGGTTAAGACTTCAGTTCTGATGTTTCTACTGTCTCTGCTGTATTTAGTGCGCAGTGTTGACTCGCTCTCTCTTTTGTAAATGCTTCTCAGATATCCAGACTATGAGTTCATCAGTGATAACGCCATCTCATGGTCAGCTGATCTGCACAACCGCTACACAGAGGATTCTCTAAAAGGAGTCATCCTGGACATCCACTTCCTGTCCCAGACTGACTTCTTAGTCTGCACCTTCTCGTCACAGGTACACACGCATCGTGACTTTTTCTGTGATTGCCAGGCACAGATGCCAAACCTCCCCCACTGGAACAGACACATACAGAGGCCGTTTGGTCTTCACTGGGACTGACAGACCCAAAGGCTATTCCCTTTTTACTGGGACCACCTGACATCCAGACCATGTCACCTTCACTGGGACTGGCAGTGACAGAGGTCATGCCTTCTTCACTAGTGCCAACCGACACAGAGGCCACATCACCTTCATTTCGACTGACAGTCACACAGACCATACCTGTTTTATTAGAACAGACAGACACACGGACCACATTAGTAAGATGGACACAGAAGACATGTCATGTTCACCAGGACTAATGAGCACAGAGCTGCAATGTTAGCTTCAGTCGAACTGAAAAACAGTGACGGGCAATTTCGTATTCGCCTTTGGATGCATTTTTGAGAAGAGAAATCCTATTAAGTAGTGATCATATACAGTGGTGTAAAAAAGTGTTTGCCCCCTTCCTGATTTCCTATTTTTTTGCATGTTTGTCACACTTAAGTGTTTCGGAACATCAAACCAATTTAAATATTAGTCAAAGACAACACAAGTAAACAGAAAATGCAGTTTTTAAATGAAGGTGTTTATTATTAAGGGAGAAAAAAAATCCAAACCTACATGGCCCTGTGTAAAACATAACTATGGTTTATGACACCTGAGTTCACTGTCTCTAGCCACACCCAGGCCTGATTGTTCTCAATCAGGACATCACTTAAAAAGGACCTGCCTGACAAAGTGAAGTACACCAAAATATCCTTAAAAGCTACACATCATGTCGAGATCCAGAGAATTCAGGAACCTTTGAGAAAGAAAGTAATTGCGATCTATCAGTCTGTAAAGGTTTATGAAGCCATTTCTAAAGTTTTGGAACTCCAGCGAACCACAGTGAGATCCATTATCCACAAATGGCGAAGACATGGAACAGTGGTGAACCTTCCCAGGAGTGGCCGGCTGGCTAAAATTACCCCAAGAGTGCAGCGACGACTCACAAAAGACCCCACAACATCATCCAAAGAAATGCAGGCCTCATTTGCCTCAGTTAAGGTCAGTGTTCATGCCTCCACCATAAGAAAGAGACTGGGCAAAAACCACTGCTGAGCAAAAAGAACATTTAAAGCTCATCTCAATTTTTTTAAAACTGCAATTTGTGTTTACTTGTGTTGTCTTTGACTAATATTTAAATTGGTTTGATCTTCCGAAACACTTGTGTGACAAAATAGGAAATCAGGAAGGGGGCAAACACTTTTTCACACCACTGTAGGTGTTTACATTTGGTCATTTAGCAAATGCCCTTATCCAGAGTGACTTACAACTGATACAATTTTACAATCCACGCAATTGTGGGTTAAGGGTCTTGCTCAGAGTCCAATTTTTACAGACGAAACAAATGCACATAAGGTTTTTAACAAGAACATACGTATATCAATGCAGTCTTTCACACAGAGTCCGAAACTGACGGGTCGTGACGCCGCTGTTCTGAATTCTGCATTGTTGGGATGCCTGAAAAACAGACTGACCAATCAGAGCTCAGTTGTCAGGCAGAACAGCTCATCCTGGTAGCAGCAGAGCATGAGAGTTTATAGGACAAGCAACACGCTGACTATAAAACATGGATAATAAACAAAAGATCTGGTGGAATATAGCTGACAGGCTGGAGAATGATGCTGATGAACCTTCACGTGACTGGTTGGACTGTTTTCTTGTTTATTTAAGTGAATTTCTAATCTGTAGCCCACAATACAACACAAAACTATAGCTTCCTGCACTAATCTACACCCTGTCTTTGTTTTTTAAGCTGACGGACACGGGAAAAGTCTCTGTGAAACGTTAGGAGATGGGGAAAATTAACGCGGACATGGAGTGTAGTTTCAGGAGTGTTTAGACCAAAAAAAAAGAATTGGACTGGGGTGAGGGTCCCACTACGTAAAAAAATCGCGTCCAGTTTTTCATGCATAAAAATCGTATTCCTTGTGAAAAGGCCTTTAGTCAGGGTTCAGTGTCACTGAGCCAGTATTTTTAGGGCAATATATTACAATATGAGAAGCTTCCATAAAGTCAAATGCTTTTGTACAATGGCAAAGACGACAAACATTCTACTTTATACAATCAATGTATTCTGAATACAGAATTTACTAGTTTGTTTCTCATTGTGTGCACCAGGTGTGTCGTGTGGCCTATGAAATCATGCAGACACTTCACCCGGACGCTTCCTCGTACTTCTACTCTCTGGATGACATCTACTATTTCGGCGGACAAAACGCACATAACCAGATCGCCATCTATTCGCACGAGCCCCGCACAGCTGAGGACATACCCTTGGAGCCGGGAGACGTTATTGGCGTGGCTGGAAATCACTGGGATGGTTATTCCAAAGGACTGAACCGCAGACTGGGACGCACTGGTCTCTATCCATCTTACAAAGTTAAGGAGAAAATTGAGACCGTGAAATACCCCACCTATCCAGAGGCAGAGAAGCTGCTCAATTCATAGACTGACGAAAAGAGACAGACAAATCCAGAGACAGGCAGAACGAGACAAAAGTGATCCACCGAGACACCAGAAGAGACTGATGCAGGGCGAGAACATGAGAGACAATGTGAGAATAATGTTCTATTTTCCTGCATAGAGGTTCTTGACAGAATAGATCAAATCCACCAAGACAGACACATGCTGTGGACATGTAAATGGAGACAGAAAGAAATTAAGAACAGCAAAGAGAAACAGACTAAAAGTGACAAAGAGACGAGTTAGACCGAAATGGGTAGAAAGAAAGACATGAAATGGAACAGGGAAACGCAAAGGGATTGAAGGAAACACAGACCGATGACATTGACAAAGAAAGTAAAGAACAGAACCAGACAGAATGAGATACAGAATGTCATAGACAGAAAGAGACAAAGATGCAATGAGAGAGGCTGGGGGGAAAAATGAAAGAAAATATAGAGAAAAAAGACAGACATAAATACTGAGACAAAATGAGAAAGAAAGCTTGAAAAAGACAACTAAAGATGTAACAGGAAAGTAGAATAAATAGAAACAGAAAGAGAGCAGTAAGTGAATAAGTAAAACAGAAATAGATGGAAAGTGACACAAAAGACAGCAAAGGACAAAGAAGACAGATAGAAGTCAGACAGAAGGAGAAAATGACAATGAGGAATTGTCCGACCTACCCCAAGGCAGATAATCTACTCATGTTACGGTAAGAAGCGAAAAAAGAGTGACAACTTGTCAGCATGTACAGAGGTTACTGAGATTAAAAAGACAGTCCACAAATATTCACACACTGCGGACATGTGTATGTAAGTGTGGGTACTCGTCACAATCTCAACACAACCTGATATGACTCTGCGACATGGATGGAGCAGCGCAATTTGATTTCAGGCTCTTCGAACTCCCGACAACAGCCATTTATTGTTATGATTTTTATTATTTTTATTTGTGGTATTACTTGGGGTGTCTTCATTTTGTGTTCAGTTGATCTCAGTCATTTGAATGGTTCTAAACATTTGGAAAATGTTAAAAAAGTAGGAAAGAACACGTAGATTTACATATAGAAGGCAAGAAGTCTGAGAGACGAACAAAAAACTAAAGGAAAATTAATCAACTAGAAACACAATTATGGAACTACTTTGTAACTATGAAACAGAGAAATGAGAACTGGGTCAAAAGAAAATGGGAAGAAGAGTTCAATTGAACTGAATAACGACAAGTAGATCAAGGTAGCTAAGAAACTAGAAGGGAAATAGTACCAAAACAAAAATAGACTCAAGATCTGAAAAACATGTCAGTTTTTTTTTGCCGTTGATACTGGGAAACTTTGGACTAAGGTGTGTTTTGTTCCATACTTGATTAAGTGGTTTGCGTTAAGTAAAACTTTTAATGAAATAGTGGCCTTTTTTTTTCTCTTTTTCCTGAGATTGCTTGTTGGTGAAGTTTGGCATTGATGAGCCTTGTGTATGCCGTGTGTAAACGTTCCCTTGGTTACTTGTCCACCATTTCCCCATCCCTGATGTGGCACCAGGTCACACTGCTCAACACTTACTCAAACCCCTTTTTTTGAACACTCGGCCATGCGTCTTCGGTCTCTTTCATCCGCTTCAATATGATACCTCTGGTGCAAGTTTTTGACTTTGATTTGGTATATTCACCAATGTTTGCTTGTGGACCCTTCCCCTCCCGTTTGAAATACCACGCTAAACTTTATTAACTACTATCTTTTCTTCTATCGTTGCTGGTTGATTTTTTGTTGTCATTCTTTAATGCCGTATTTACATTTTGGGGGGGCTTGAACTGTTTTCTCTTACGTGACTTCAGTACATTTTCAACGTCACCACTATCTTACTTTCCGCTCCACTACAGAATTAAGCAAACTCGTGTTCGTCCACCACTGGTATAAAACGGCCCAAAGACGAGTAAAAGAACACTAACACTGCTTGAAGCTCAACATCTTTTGGTGCCTTTTGACGTAATTACCAATTGGAGGTTCCAGCCTCCTTTACAACACGATCAACTTGCCGTAGTACAAATATTGCATTTGACATTTCATTTCGTCTCTTGAGCGTCCGTCTTCAGCTAATGATCCGGAGCAAATTCAAAACAAAAACCAGGATAAACGTACATGAGTACACGGACACCCCCTTAATACAGACTTATTTTGCATAAATCAAGGCCATGTTATTTGAAGCGTAAAATGTGTTAGTAGGAAACCGATAGGGAATCGCAATTCTACTCTTTAGCGAGCACCGGTTTTGGAATTTTGGAAGCATTTCTGAGTCGGAACCGGGTTTCGAATACCCACTCCTGCACATGCCGCAAAAGGAACAAGGCTCAGTGTTGAAAAAGGGCACGTTATTCAGCCACCGCCCAACGCTCCTAGTTTGTGTCCTTGGTATCTTTGAACTTCAGCTTTTTATTTGTTTGACACTGTCGCCACAGAAGCGATTTGCCAAATGTCCTTTTTATTGTGTTGTACAGAAGACAATCACCCCAAATAATTACTTCATTGATCTGTTCCCATCAAAGACCCCACTTGTTATCCAATTTCCCTTTTCCTCAGCGAAGCGGACTTGCCATATGAAAATGTGGCCCAAATTGGAACTGAAAATGTTAATTATTGTGTGCTTTTTTCCATTCACACTGCCCCAAAGATTAACTTCTGTGTCATACAGTGGGGCAAAAAAGATTTAGTCCGCCACGATTGTGGCAAGGTGTCCTACTTAGAAAAGATGAGAGAGGTCTGCTACTTTTCATCATAGGTACCACTTCAAAACTAGTGAGACAAAATGAGGAAAAATCCAGGAAGGAAATCAAATTGTATGATTTTTAAAGAAGAATTTAATTGTAAATTATAGTGGAAAATAAGTATTTGGTCACCCACAAGCAAGCAAGATTTTCTGTCTCTACAAAGACCAGTAACGTCTTCTTTAAGAAGCTCTTTCTGTCCTCCACTCGTGACATGTATTTAATGGCACCTGTTTGACTTTCAATATCTGTATAAAAGACACCTGTCCCACAGCCTCAAAAACAGTTCAGACTCCAAACTCAACCATGGCCAAGACCCAAAGAGCTGTTCGAAGGGACACCAGGAGAGAAAAGTGTAGACCTGCACCAGGTGGGGAAGAGTGAATCTACAATAGGAAAGCAGGTTGGTGTGAATAAATCAACTGTGGGAGCAATTGTAAGACATACAAGACCATTTATAATCTCCCTCGATCTGGGGCTCCACGCAAGATCTCATCCCGTGGGGTCAAAATGATCATGAGAACAGTGAGCAAAAATCCCAGAACTACACGGAGGGACCTGATGAATGACCTGCAGAGAGCTGGGACCAAAGTAACAAGGCTACCGTCAGTAACACACTATGCTGAGAGGGACTCCGATCCTGCAGTGCCAGGTGTGTCCCCCTGCTTAAGTCAGTACATGTCCAGGCCCGCTCTGAAGTTTGCCAGAGAGCATATGGATGATCCAGAAGAGGATTGGGAGAATATCATGTGGTCAGATGAAACCAAAATAGAACTTTTTGGTAAAAATTCAAGTCACCGTGTTTTTAGGAAGAAGAATGCTGAGTTGCGCCATACCTACTGTGAAGCATGGGGGTGGAAGCATCATGCTTTGTGGCTGTTTTTCTACAAAGGGGACAGGACGACTGATCCGTGTTAAGGGAAGAATGAACGAGGCCATGTATCATGCAGGTCTGTGAGAGCCAGAAATCTTGCTTGCTTGTGGGTGACCAAATACTTATTTTCCACTATAATTTACAATTAAATTCTTTAAAAATCATACAATGTGATTTCCTGGATTTTTCCTCATTTTGTCTCACATAGTTGAAGTGTACCTATGATGAAAATTACAGACCTCTCTCATCTTTCTAAGTAGGAGAACTTGCACAATCAGTGGCTGACTAAATACTTTTTTGCCCCACTGTATATGATAAAAAGATCAGATTTGGACCACTGCTCTGTGAACCTATTCATTTGAAGTAACCCTATTCATTTGACTTTTCTTTATACATTTTGATTCGATGAGAAGAACGCCAATGTGAATGCTAAGCGAACCAGGACTAAAATGCGACAATGTATCGTTTTCCGCTTTGGTCCAAAGCCAGTGAACCTACAAGTATAAACGCACCCTTTGAAACACAAATGTAGAAGACTAAGAACTGAGAAAAACAAAAATATCCTCCATGATTGAGTCCCGCAGTTCTTCCAGTGCTGTTGTGGAGTACATAAGGTGTAAAGATGCAACATTCAAGTTCTATTTATTTACATAACTTTTGTCCACTTCAAATTTAATTGCTCAATTAAAGTTTGTCTGTTGCATTATGCCCATTGGTGGTGGATGTGATATACCATGGTTTTCTAAAAACAGTGTCTTATTGCTGAAACACACACACTGTATGCAGTCAACACTGAACCTGTCTGCAGCGCAACACTCAGGAATTTTAGGTACTGCCAGCTGCAGGACGTCTTAGAATGGCCAATTTTATTACTCACTCAAAGTATGGCCAACTTATGTGAAGGACTTCATTGCACATTAGGCAAGCAGAGACTGGGAGGGAGTCGGGTGACTCTTTTCATAGTAGATACTTGGTACTAATGCTTCAAAATGCTGGATCAGCTGCTTTATTTGTTGCAGTACATACTGTATAGAACGTCTCGGTTTCCTTCTGCATTTCCCGGTGCCATTCACAGTGAAATATAGAATGTCCACATAATAACCAGTCAGCCACATGAAAACATACACACATACTCTGACACTAGTATTTCCCAACACTGCTCACACATATTATGTAAATATAGTGGGCTCTAGAACCAGAAATGTCAAGTCTCCCCCACTGATATGTAAGCCGTTGAACAGTCTGCGCTCCACAGCAACTGCCATGTGAAAAGTGTTTTAGGTTTGTATTTACAGAACAGTCGTAGTCTCTACCAGAGATGTAGAGTAGAATTTTCTATAGTTCTGCATAAATATGACCTAAAACATCATCGGATTTTCACACGAGTCATAAAGGTAGATAAAGAGAACCCAATGAAGCAGAAAAGACAAATATGTTCAACATGGCATTTTGTTTATTAAGGAAAAGGATCTAATGTTACATATTTGCGAGTGCTAAAAGTATGTGAACCTTTGTTTAGGTACCTTCTGTGACCTTGTGGAGCAATGTCTGCAGCTAAATGTTTCCGGTAACTGTTGATCAGTCCTGCACATCGATTTGAAGGTATTTTGCCCATTTCTCCATATAGAACAGCTTCCATTCTGGGATGTTAGTGGTTTTCCTTATGTAAACTGCTCCCATCAGGACTTTGACTTGTCCATTCCAAAGCATTAACCTCACTCTTCTTTAAACATTACTGGTAGAAGATTGTGCTTAGAGTCCTTGGCTTGCTGCATGACCCACATTCCCTTGAGGTTCAGTTAACAGACAGATGGTCCGACATTTTCATTTAGAATTAGAATACTTCAGAATTCCACCACCACGTTTCACAGATAAGATGAGGATCTTATGCTGGAATTAAACATTTTCCTTTCTTCAGACAGAGCGCTTTCTCATTTAACCCAAGAAATTCTATTTTGCTTTCATCTATCCATAAAACGCTTTTCCAGTAGCATTCTGGTCATGTCTGCTTGACCTTTAGCAAATTGAAGACAGGCAGCAATGTTCTTTTTGAAGAGGAGGGACTTTCTCCTTGCAGCCCTTCCATGAACACCGCTGTTGTTCAGTGTTCTCCTGCTAGCGCACTCTTGAACATTAGAAAATATGACAGGGGTCTTTAGTTGCATAGAAGTTACCCGGCGTTCCTTTGTGACCTCAAAGACTATTGGTCATAGACGTCTTGATGCATGCTCAATAATCCAGGTAAGAAAATCCCAGAAGTTGAATCTGTTCATCTGGACATATATTTTGTCGGAGAAACGTTTCGTCACTCATCTAAGTGACTTCTTCAGTCTCAGCAGTTGGAAAACTTCCCCAATCTTATATACAGTACCTTTGCATAACGACTGGTACCAGCACCACTGATCATTGACCAGTGATCAGTTTAATATGCAGATTTACATAGCCATTAACGACAATGGCCACGTGTGCCATTCACACAGGATTGGGGAAGGACTGCGATGACTCCGTTGTAAGATGGTGAGAGGTGTACTCTGAGGCCCCCTCCTCGGTTCAGGGATGGACGTTCCCTTTTTACAAAAATGGCTTCTTTTACTCCGCGTTCAAACCATCGTTCCTCCCTATCAAGGATCTGCACGTCTTCATCCTTGAAAGAGTGGCCACTGGCCTTTTCCAACTGCTGAGACTGAAGAAGTCACTTAGATGAGTGATGAAAACCGTTTCTCCGACAAAATCTATGTCCAGATGAACAGATTCAACTTCTGGGATATTGGTCAGAGAGTGATATTTGTTTCTCAATCACTCCTGGGCTTGTAAACAGACTGTCTTACCATGGATTGGTGGAGTCCAAACACTTTAAGAGATGGTTTTGAAACCTTTTCCAGCCTGATGAGCATCAACAACTCTATTTCTGAGGTCCTCAGCCATCTCCTTTGTTCGTGGCATAACACGTGCTGTGAAGATAACATGTTAGGAGATCCATGTTCTTTAAATATAACAGGGTGCACACTCACACTGTATGGTTATCCCATTGACTGAAAACACCTGACTCTGATTTCAGCTTGAAACTAACTGCTAATCCTCCAGGTACACATATTTTTGCCACAGAGACATTAATGATATGGCCAACTGTGGCGTTAGTCGCGATCGTGTTTTAAACGTGTTTATTGTACACTACGCACTACATTACTCTCCAGAACTCGACAGTGCATAACGTAGGGAGTCAGTGGCAGGAATGATGAGTGCTGGGAAATGTAGTGGGGAAAAGCCATGGTCATGTTTTAAGCATGTTTAAGTAAGCCTACGCTATGGTATATTGCAATATGTATTAAACTCCTTGATTTTACGATAAATTAAACTTAAGATGGATTTGTAGGAACATATCCCCATTGTAAATCCCTGCATTGGATCATTTTCCTCAACAAGTAAATGTAAGTGTAATGTGTGTCTCATTTGTTTAATTGGGTTCTCTTTATCTACTTTTAGTACTTGTGTGAACATCTGATGATTCTTTAGTTCAGTTTATGCAGAAACATGGAAAATTCTGAAGGGTTCACAAACTTTGAGCACCCCTGCATGTCCCCCAGGTGCTCTAGTTGCCTGCAGCTGACCATGAACTTTAGGTATGGTGCACAAATGCCCTGGAATCCCTATTGTGATGCACCATCGAGAGGAAAATGCTCTTTTATACTCAAAGGGCTCTCATGCTTGCCACCTTAATGCAGCATTTTCTGAATTTTTTTCCCCACTGTTGTGCAACAGACTTATCATAGCCTGGCAGACAAGGGTGTTCAAAACAATCTGCTGCCTCCATTGTCTGAACATGTCTTTGACATGGTGGGATGATGTTATAATGCTTCTTGGGGCTGCTTACCAGACATCCAGCCTGGAACAACTGCAAGCAGCATTACTCGGTACTCGGCACACTTGCTTAAACTTGTACGAGTTGATCCGCGAGATTCGCTAAAGCTCGAGTCACGATTCAGTACAGTGATTCAGATTCACAATAGCCCTTAGAGAATACCTCTACTATTTTTATGTGGTTTTCTTAAATTTTTTACATCTACAATACTGTATTCTTAGTTCAAACAAGGTTCCATGGATCCTAAAAAGGTTAGTTTATAAGAGCCAACTGAAAGCAAAACAGGAATTGAATGCTCCAATCATTCAAGTGTTGCTGTTCCTTTTCACTTTCAATCCATTACTCACTAAATGACATGAGATTTTTCAACACTTTATTATAAAATAAGCTTTGTGTTAATGCTTTTGGCAAACTGTAGGTTATCGTAAGTGTTTTAAACATTAACTGGTTTATCATTACTTATGATAGTATCGTTTTCATATCTCCACTACGATACAGTATAGGCACTCTATCAAACACTTGTTAAACTCCTCAGTTCATGATACATTTAACTTATGATGGATTTGTTGGAACATATCCCCTTCATAAATCAGGGAGCACCTGTACAATACAACTCCATTAATGCATATGCCTTGTCATGGGTAGCACGGGTCTACGCACTAGGCTTAATTGGCCTGTACGACCAGTACTGCTACTGATTGTGTCCACTGGAAGCCTTGAGCCCAAACCTAGTACATTAGCATCTGCCATTCTAGTTTGACATAAATAATGCACCTGGTCAGTAATGCCAGGTGGGGAATCAGAATTCAGTCTTGCTAAAGCTGGCTTAATTTTAGCCAGTAGCAGGTTGAGTGCTGTTACAGGGATGCTCTTTTGCTGTAAGCCACCATTCCTGCTAGACTAAGTCCATAAAGTCCTCATCAATGTATTAGAATCGACCTTAATCTTTGTGCTTCAGGCAGAGCTTTCAGGAAGGGCCATTGTGCTGCTGCCTAGGTACCACCATCTTTTCCATTTCGCTTGCAACTCTACAATTTATAAGACACACTCACCTTTCTACTGTATCACCTGTCTCTTTGTCCTTTCACCATGCGAGTGTGGTGTCTGGTGGGTTCATATACAGTAAAAACTATTAACATGTCTTGTGAGGCAAAGGCCAATTCCTTGTGAGGCTGCGTGCAGGAAAATGCAAAAAGCTATCCTTTCTCTTCTGAAGGTACTGTGCAGAAATGCGATGTCTTTTGTTGACACAGCTGAACCAAAAAATGTTTTTTCAGTTTCTGAATTTCTAAAAGCAGTTAAAAAGGGGGTGCATTTGAAATAATCAACAGAATTGACAATTGATACTGCCCCAGTATGACAATCCCATACTGTTAGATTCACTTCCCTTTATATATAAATATATACACATACAGGTATGAGCCATTAAATGACTACATTATGTTCTGCGAAACATGTCATTGCCCGAATTTGCCATTGACCAGACATTACCATAGTCACATACTCTCTTTATGCTACTGTAATATAAATATAAAGAGTATTCAAAGGAAAACTGCATGCAAACATTACATAAATGTGTCAGAAATATCACTGAAAATATGAGTGATCGATGAGCGATTGAAACGACTGATCCAAAGTCAGTTGATTGAAACGGAATCCAAAAATGTATTGATAGACATTATCATGAACAACACAGATCAGTGAGATGCAACGGAGACTCAGAGTGAATACAAGTTTATATAGTTATACATTGGAGAGAATATACAGCTAGTGGGGAGAAAAACAAAAGTGTACTACTTACAGTAGGACAGGCGCATACACATACCAACGCCATTTACAGCTTGTTATAAAGAAGTAGCGGAAAGTCATACACACAAACATGAGTAAATTACACAAAAAAGTCTAAAACACATCAACCGAGTTAGAGCAGTCTGTAGTCCAAACTGAGCAAGCGAGCACACAACCGGTAAGGCAGTTACACACACACACACACACACACACACACACACACACACACATGAATCAAGGATGCCAAGCCCACAAGAGAAACATGCAATCAGGTCAATGGAAGCAAGCCCAACAGCAGCAACATAGCTCAAAAAATCCCAACACTTGATCAGTTAAAATAAAAAAAATTATGAATAATGTTTATTTTCCTTTCAACTTTAGAGGCTGGACAAACCCAACTTGCAGGAATATTGGAGAGAGAGGATCAGGAAGAAAGCAACAAGTCAAGTCAGATTTATTTCTATAGCACTTTTTACAATGGAGCATTATCTCAAAGCAACTTCACAATTTTAGATTATCTTCTATCTACGGCCTATCCCAAATTGACCAAGCCTATGGTGACAGTGGCAAGGTAAACCTCTTTAAGCATTATGAGGAAGAAACCTTGAGAGGAACAAGACTCAAAAAGGGACCCAACCTCCTTGGGTGGCGTAGATGATAAATCTCAAGAGAAGGTGGGTCATGCAGCAAGACAACGACCCTAAGCACACAAGTCGTTCTACCAAAGAATGGGTAAAGAAGAAACAAAATTTATGCTTTGGAATGGCCAAGTCAAAGTCCTGACCTTAATCCAGTGGAAATGTTGTGGAAGGACCTGAAGCGAGCAGTTAATGTGAGGAAACCCACCAACATCCCAGAGCTGAAGCTGTTCTGTACGGAGGAATGGGCTAAAATTCCTCCAAGCCGGTGTGCAGGACTGATCAACAGCTACAGGAAACGTTTAGCTGCAGTTATTGCTGCACAGGGGGGTCACACCAGATACTGAAAGCAAAGGTTCACATACTTTTGCACTCACTAAATGTAATATTGGATCATTTACCCTCAATAAATAAAGCACCAAATATAATATTTTTGAGTCATTTGTATTAACTGGGTAATCTCTTTATGACTACATTTTAGGACCTTGTTGTGAAATCTGAATGATGGTTGTAGGTCATTATTATGCAGAAATGTAGAAGATTCTTAAGGGTTCCCCACTTTCACGCACACTAAGTCCTATAGTGATAGTTCAAATAAAATATGTAAAATTATGCATTAAGGCATTTACGTTAAGTCATTATGTACAACAACACTTAGAAAACAAGCCCAAAAAACATGCGACCCATAATATTTGTAAGCACTTATTTTTTCGCAAAGCGGAAAAAGTCACTTTAGAATAGCAGACCTTGCAACCGGTGCACGAATGACGGATTTCGGTTTTAAAACTCCGCCTGCCTTCATGGATCCAGTGTGATGGATGTTGATTATTTATATTTAGACACCCAGTTGTAAAGTGCTCGGCGGTGATCGATGAGGCTGTTAAACAATGCTTGCTTGTATGTGTGTATACACACAGAAGACACACACACTATTGGCTCTAACTCACTGTCAGTGTTGCAATAATGGCTGGTGGTGTATCAGATGGGACATGACAGACCTTAAAGAGGTAATGTGTCTTCGGCTGCATGAAAGACCACAAGATTATGGGATATCCCTTCAGTAGTGAGTGATGAATAGTATGATGAATTTGTGATAGAAGTCTAACAAAGAGCAGAAGCTCTGTAACACCTAGACAGTGAATCAAGTCAGTCACACGTGGGAGTGTAAGTAGTTAGGATAATAGCGCACTGTTCAGCAGTGGATGCATGTGCTTGCCCAGACAGCCCCATCACCCCGGCTTAGTTTGAAAGACCAGACAGTGCTGCCTAGAACAGGGAACAGAAGGACGGGGGACGAAGCAAAGGACGAGAAAAGGCAGAACGAGCAAAAACAGCAAGCATGAAGGAACGGCCAGGCGGAAAGACGCAAAGGAGTCTAAGATAGACGCAGCAGAACCGAAAACCAGGCTTGGAGACTGGAAGACAAAGCGACATCACTCGCCTCCCCCCCCCCCAAATACGGGCCCCCAGCTGAGCAAGCCTAGGGTGACAGTTGGCAAGGAAACACGTTCTAAGTGTTTATGAGGAAGAAACCTTGGGAAGACAAGACTCAAAAAGGGACCCCAACCTCCTTAGGCGGCGTAGATGATAAATTAAGAATGAAACTAAAGTTAATGGAAGTCATACTTCAAATAAAATGTGAAATATGCAAGCGGCATTAAGTAGTCCGGATACACGAGTCACTCTAGGATCCTGAGTCTAAGCAGGAAAGTCGTGGCGGGCACTCGACCCCAGCCAAACCGGAGAGGGTTGAGGGGTTACTGCCTCTGGTGTGCCTGGGTTATGATGGGGCTGGAGCTGAGGATGGAAGCAGCTTGAGTGAAAGCTACAGCGGATGAACATCATGTGTTGGGGCTTGAACTGGTACCGGAACACATCTCAGAGAGAAAACAGTAAATGCAATTAGTTATTGATTAAGAGCTCAGTGTCTATTAACAATCACTGATGCCATGTGTAGCATGAGACCCCGGCAGCATTAGCTATAGCAGCATAGCTAGAAAGAGGACAACTGGAAGGTAACACAGCCAAGAGGGATCACATGAGACATTGGCAACCCCACGGGAGGCAGAAGACAGCAACCCAACGTCTCTGGTCACCATAAGACTCTTTGACTATGAACTTCCAGCTCCCAAGTCCTTGGGGTTCAGCACTGGCTGCACTTACTCACATCCATTGACCATCCTTCTCCTCAGTTGCAGTTAAGGTGACCGATGGTATATGGAACTGGCATTTCTCCTTCTTTATATATAGGCTGTTTGCCAACAAAATGCTTATGTAAGGAAGCACAAGAAATAAAAATGCCATGAGTGTACACTATGGCAGTTTTGTCAAAGGCACAACCGATATTCATAGTACCGGTTAGTGGTGAAGAAACTCATCAGCCTCATGACTATGGACAAGACTGTACACGCTTCGTCATTCAAGCTTGATGAAGAACTGAGAAACAGACAGCTGCTCCAGTGCATATCGCATCAAAGGAAGAGAATGCTAAGTAAGAGTCGCAATTCACTGTACATGTTCACTAGGAAGTGCACAAAGATGCCAGATCAAGGTAAGAACGATGACACACAAAGAGTGAAAGGAAGTCATTGAATACATCTTTCCAGCTTAATGAATAGGAAACAAGCATGTATAAGCAAAGTGATGGCTGGTAGCTGGACTTGTGGCATTATACCTTTCATGCATTTTAACTTTAAAGAAAAAACATTTATTTGACATTTTAATTAGCTTCTTTTTACACTGAAGGGAAGTAATGTTCTTTATCTTGTTCTTTAACATGTTTTCCTATTTGCTGCTCCACAGATCAATGAAAGCAAATCCTGTAAAGTACTTACCATCCTCATATTGATTGCTTTGGGTGTTTAAACTTATTCTGCCTTTACCAAGCATAACAGATTGACTGGTTTATAGCTCACCTCCCCACCACCTGATTAATCAAGTAGTTGAGGTAAAACAGTTTTCAATTTCACTACTCAGCCCCGGCTGTTGTGTTGCCAGAAAAAGCGTCATTTTCCCGCTTGTCAACAATTCAGAGCCAGTTCACTCAGACACACACACCAAGACTATTTTTTTCCTCTTACAGGGACTTGCAGGTCATATAACGCTTTAATGCTTTAAAGTTAGCCGGTGGGCGCTCGGATAAAAATGTGTTTTCATGCTGTTCACATGCCCTGTAACAGTCATTTAAAGGGAACATTAGTTCAGGTAATTGTGGTTTTAATTGGCCATCTATCCCTGGCAGCTAGCATGATAAATTGAAACTGTGCTTTTGGTTCTCCAAGTGTGCCTTTAGTTATTCTGTGGCACATACTTCCAGAAGACGCAGTGCACGGACAGTAAATCAAAAAAAGGTCAATCTTGAGCTTTGTCAGAGCCGCACAAATGTTTTGAGCTGATGCTTTTGCCTAAGGTGGCATACATTAACTGACTCAAAACATGCAACGTCTCTGCACGTCTTATTCTGGCCATGGCTGACTCTGTACCTAAGAAGTCCACTGAAATGATTGCAGATCTGTTATTATTGCTTAAAAGACTGATGTGTCCCTTTTATGCAAAGTGATGCTGGAAATCTGGCTGGTAGGGTAACAAAGCCTGAGCAGTTATGCAATACTATCTTGCCATAGATGCTCATCTTTATTTCAACTTTATACATAATTAGACAAGCAATGTGGAAGATAAATGAACAATGTATGTACTTTATCTTTCCTAGGTATTTTGTATTTTCTTTTTCTCCTAATTACTTTATATGTGAGGGAGTTTATCTTTCTTAAATACCAATTTGACAACCCTGAATCAGAAAAAATTGGGACAGTATGGACAATGCAAATAGAAAAAAACTGCAGTGTTCCATAAATTTACTTTTATTTAATTGCTGACAGAGCTTCATCTATTCAACTTAATTTCATTTGTTAATATACATCCATTCTTGCATTTCAGGGCTGCAACACATTCCAGGAAACAAAGGGACAGGGGCATTTTAGGACTATTAATGATGTTTAAAAAAACAGGTGATTGTAATCATGATTTGGTACCAAAGAAGTATCCACAAAAGGCTTAGTATTTGAGGAGCAAATATGGGCAGAGGATTTCCAGTTTGTCAACAAATTTGTGAGAAAATTATCGTAATGTTTTAAAATCTTCCTCACGGAAAGATCAGAAGAGATTCGCTTATTTCTCCCTCTACAGTGCATAATGTCATTAAACGATTCAAGGAATATGGAGAAATTTCAGTATATATAGGGCAAAGGAACAAGCTTAAACTGATCCCCAATCCCTCAGACAGCACTGCATCAAATCATTCATCAACAGCTGATAGAACCACATGGGCAAGGGATTAGTTTATCAAACCTTTATCAAGCACTGCAATACAGAGTTACATTCACAAATGCCACTTAAAACTTTACTGTGCCAAACGGAAGCCTTATGTTAACCATGTCCAGTATCGGCATCAACTTATCTGGGCTCGAAAACATCTGGGATGGACCATCACACAGTGGCAATGTGAATTGTGGTTAGACGAATCAGTATTAAAGATCTTTTTTTGGGAAGAATAGACACGTTGTGTGCTCTGGACCAAAGCTGAAAAGGACCATCCAGACTATTATCAGCAACAAGTTTAAAAGCCAGGCTCTGACCAAGTAACCCAACAGGGGCAGCTTGGCAGAGGTGGGATTTGAACCCTGGACCTTCTGTTCCATAGTCCACTACCTTACCCCCTAGGCTACCACAGTCCCAGTTCTTGGAAACCATTTCAGATGATGACATTGCCACAGGTAGTGCAGGGCTTCCCAGATGAACCCAGAGATACATGGGCTTCAGTAAGCATCTGTGTCAAGACCTTCAGTTAGATTACACACACAGGCTGCGCTGCACTGGGTTTAATGACCGAACAGCGTGATATTGCGGAAGATGCCAAATATTTAATGCCACCATGATTAATCAGTAATAGAAATAATTTGGTAAACATTTCATTGCCTCGTTTTAATAAAGCTGGAGAACAAGCCGGGCTTCCTGCGCAGTCGTAAAGCAATCACTTGTGACTGGTACAGTACACTTACCTTCCGCAAATGGGATTTGGTCGTGTCGGAATTTGACCCCATCCCACTGCGAACCTGCTCTGCACTTTCTTCTCCCTGCTGGGACAATCATCAGAGTGTGTCTATGGTCAGCAGGAGATAAACTGTGATTTAGAGCTCCTCTCCTCGTGTACTGCTGTTATCTGCCACACTGCCAGCCCATACACACTATTACACATGTTTAGCCCATCTGTCTCTGTCTGCGAAATTGAAAAAATAGATGTAGCACATACTGGGGCTTCAGCGCCCCCATGGTATTGCATACCCTAATGTCTGTTCTAATTAGAGGTTCTAGCAATTAGGGAAAGCCTGCACATATTTGCAGCAGAAGAACAAATCTTTTTTGCAACACAAATTCATTTCCATGTAGTTTTTCCTATGTTCAGACAAACGAATGAGGTCAGTACAAGAGAATGGGTGGTAATGCAGAGATACATCATACAGTGAAAGACACTGTCAAAATGACCTACATTCATATAAATTCGTTAATGTAATCCATGTGAAAAATGCTACACAGCAAAACATCTGTCTAGTAACATGAAATATTAACGAATATGAATGGTTTCATCTTTGCAGGTCTTTTTCCCCCCAAAAAACTTCTCTAAACCTGAATGAAACAAACCTAGTGCTTTTGTGAAAGACTTCATCTAAGGTCGTCTGCCATTAGGGATACAATTTAGCAGATACCCTTTTACAGCTGCTTACGATATTATTTAAAACGCTGACACAAGCTCTCTAAAAAGTTAAAGCTAAACTTCCCACTCAAACCAACAGTAAAGGCTGTCAGTGCGATTTGAACCGACTGCTCATGTACCTTAGGCTCATGTTATTCTCTATCAATAACACGACCTTATTCTGTAGCTATAACATTTTGATCCAAAACTTATCTACCAGGCTTTGTACTATTTGTGGTTTCCCTAGGTGTTGTATCTGCATTCCAAAAACTTTAGTATTAAATGCAAGCCAAACTCGGTGCTATCATATTATGTTTGCTACTGCCGTGGCATTCTTTCATAACTCGCCAGACCGATTTAGATTTCTCTTAAATACTATTTCCAAATTAATTAGAGACGTTACAGAAATCTAATATTGTATTCTGACTCTGAAAGCAATGATTCCATTAAAGTTGGTTAATGATAAGGTTAATGAAAGTTTATTATGCAAAGTACATCCCATAACTCTATTTAATAAGCATCATGTTACAGTTAGCAGGAGTGCAAGCACAAAGCTGAATCCAACAACAATAACAAAGGCGTTCATCATCGCTGATGATGAAAATTTACCTGGCCAAGGATATATGATACCCAGCGATAAGCATTTTAAACGACTTCTATAAACAGATAATCCTTGCTACTATAAGTTGTCAACATTGCAGTTCCTGAGGTACACAAAATTCAAAGAGACATCTGAATCCAAAATGAACAACCAGTGTTGGATAGTAACTAAGTAAATGTAATTCACTATTATACTAAAGTAGTTTTAGTGAAGTATTTCCATGTTGGCTGATTTTTACCTTAAACTCCCATACATTTCAAAATTACATTTCTTTTTGACTCCACTACATTTGAAATCTGTCATTGCTTTTAGCTTGTGTGTACATAAAACGTAAGACATGAAAAGGAAATAAGTGAGAAGCAAGCACACCAGTCAGTTTATAGCATGCACTTTGTGTTGAGCTTTGGACCTGATGGGCTAATTATCGACATTTTGTTAAAAAATTGGTGTACCAAGAATGACACTCAAGTCTATTCACCTAAAATTAGTCGATTACGAAAACGTCTCGTTATAAAAATAATCATGGTACTTTTACTTTTGATACTTAAGTACCTATGAAGGCAAATATTTTTGGGCGTTTACTCAAGTGGAGCTCTAAAGGGAGGACTTGTACTTTTACTGAAGTAATATTTTACCTTGGGTATCTCTACTTTAACTCAAGTGCACGGCTTGTTTACTTCATCCATCACTGTGAACAACCGGACTTCAGAAACACATTTAATTTATTATTATTAAGTTAATCATTTTTGGACACCTAGAACATGGTTGTGATATTTACATTTTGAACTGTAACTTTGGAAAGAGCTCTTCATTGAAGTTTGTGTGAAAAGGTACAACCACAAACCAGAAAACGTTGGGATGGTCTGGAAAATGCTAATTTAAACTCGGTGCCACCGTATTGTGTTCGCTGCTGCCCCTGCATCCTTTGATAACTTGCCAGACCTAAATCGATTTCTCTTTAATACAATTTCCAAACTAATTAGAGATGTTACACGAACCTAATATCGCATTCTGTCTGACTCTGAATGCAATGGTTCCAATAGAGTTCTTTAATGATAAGACCAAACATATGAAGCTTCATATTCAAAGTACATTCCATAACTCTAATTAATAAGCAACATGTCACAGTTCGCACAAGTGTAAACAGGGGAGCTGGATTCCTTCTCTGCAAAATATCTAATTAACTTAAAGTCATCATCTTGGTTCCAATCATCTTGTTTCATCATCTGATCCAATTAAAGTGGATCAACCTAGAGTTACTCCAAGATATTAGAGATCTGTTTACATTAACAAACCCATCCTTTAGTCCTGGCTGCTGACCTAAATCTTTAAAATGTGTGGTCATTAAATGTTTGATTTTAAGATCAAACCTTGACTCTAATTATAGGTCGATATCAAACCTCCTTCTTATCTCAGCTTCTCAGCATCTGTGCATTAATCTCCAAAGAAATGGTAGCCAAAAATGTTTTGAATCACAATTTAGATCTTCTCATAGCACTGCATTATTTAAAGCAGTCGATTTAGTAGTAATTTAACAGCTCGAATAACGTGTGTCTCCTTTCTTGTTTTTAATGGAGTGAAACCACTCGTTTGCTTTTCTGTGGCTACAGAACGGATGACATTACAGAAACCTTCCTGCTAGGTGTCTCTCCTGGGGTGTCCTTCTTTGGCAGTCAGCCATGCCCATGAAGACCATCCCGGTCCTGATGGCAGTGATGGAAATTAGTTTTGAGCAAAGGATCCAGGATGTCCTCTGCCGAAACCCAGGGGCGTTCCTCCTGACCATAACTGTCCAAAGTCAATGCTTCAACCTGCACTGTGGATTGTTTATGATGTTATGTTTCTGTCTCTCTCTGTATGTGTGGGCATTTCATGTGAGCTGGTGCCACCTGAGTTGAATGCGACCCCGGCATGTCATTTACGTCGCAGTGCTCAGTATGGCTCCATGCTCATGCTTCACGCTCGTTTGATCCTCATTTGAGTCTAGTTTTGGACGCTGGCTTGCTTTGATGCTCGCTTTAATCCTTCCTCTGGACATTCTCTTCTGATCATGGCATGCTTGTTATGCTCACTGAATGCTTGTCATGCTCGATGAATGCTTTTAATGACACCATAAAAAGAAAGGATCCCAAAAAGTATATGGGTGCAACAGGCAGACAGTGCTGAATCCAACAACAAAGTGAAGAAAGACATCACTCATGCTATGAAAAGTTCTCTGGCCAAGAATACATATGAAAACCAACAAAACATTTAAAGAGATATTTGAATCCAAAATGAACAATGTACTAGTGATATATGCTCTAGCTGGACAATGTTTTTGTAAACATTGGTGGTACCTTGAGTACTGAAAACAACGAGTACCGAGCTAATTTTTCCCATAAAAAATAATGTAAATTGAAATAATCCATTCCAGACCCCCAGAAAATCCACACTTTAATAGGCATTGTACAGTGGTACTTGAAAGTTTGTGAACCCTTTAGAATTTTCTATATTTCTGCATAAATATGACCTAAAACATCATCAGATTTTCACACAAGTCCTAAAAGTAGATAAAGAGAACCCAGTTAAACAAATGAGACAAAAATATTACTCTTGGTCATTTATTTATTGAGGAAAATGTTCCAATTTTACATATTAGTGAGTGGCAAAAGTATGTGAACCTTTGCTTTCAGTATCTGGTGTGACCCCCTGTGCAGCAATAACTGCAGCTAATGTTTCCTGTAGCTTGTTGATCAGTCCTGCCACACCGGCTTGGAGGAATTTTTGCCCAATCCTCCGTACAGAACAGCTTCAGCTCTGGGATGTTGGTGGGTTTCCTCACATTAACTGCTCGCTTCAGGTCCTTCCACAACAATTCGATTGGATTAAGGTCAGGACTTTGACTTGGCCATTCCAAAACATGAACTTTATTCTTCTTTGGTAGAACGACTTGGGTGCTTAGGGTCATTGTCTTGCTGCATGACCCACCTTCTCTTGAGATTCAGTTCATGGACAGATGTCCTGATATTTTCCTTTAGATATCTCTGAAATAATTCAGAATTCTGGTCTCATCCATCCACAAAACATTCTTCCAATAGCCTTCTGGCTTGTCCACGTGATCTTTAGCAAACTTCAGACGAGCAGCAATGTTCTTTTTGGAGAGCAGTGGCTTACTCCTTGCAACCCTGCCATGCACACCATTGTTGTTCAGTGTTCTTCTGATGGTGGACTCATGAACATTAACATTAGCCAATGGGAGAGAGGCCTTCAGTTGCTTAGAAGTTACCCTGGGGTCCTTTGTGACCCCGCCAACTATTACACGCCTTGCTCTTGGAGTGATCTTTGTTGGTCGACCACTCCTGGGGAGGGTAATAATGGGCTTGAATTTCCTCTATTTGTACACAATCTGTCTGACTGTGGATTGGTGGTTTTGTAACCTTTTCCAGCCTGATAAGCATCAACAACTTTTTTTCTGAGGTCTTCAGGAATCTCCATTGTTCGTTCCATGATACACTTCCACAAACGTGTTTTGAAGAGCAGACTTTGATAGATCCCTGTTATTTAAATCAGACAGGGTGCCCACTTACACTTGATTGCCATTCCATTGATTGAAAACACCTGACTCTAATTTCATCTTCAAATTAACTGCTAATCCTAGAGGTTCACATACTTTTGCCACTCACTAATATGCAGTATTGGATCATTTTCCTCAATAAATAAATGACCAAGTATAATATTTTTGTCTCATTTGTTTAACTAGTTTCTCTTTATCTACTGTTATGACTTGTGTGAAAATCTGATGATGTTTTAGGTCATATTTATGCAGAAATATAGAACATTCTAAAGGGTTCACAAATTTTCAAGCACCACTGTATGCATTAATGGAGCTGTATTGTACGGGTGCTCCCTGATTTACGATGGGATACATCTGACAAATCCATCATAAGTTAAACGTATCATGAACTAAGGAGTATAACGAGTGTTTGGTTGGAGCAGTCTATACTGTATCATAGCGGAGCCTATTAACATGTTTACAACACTTACATTAACCTACAGTTGGCCAAAACCATTAACAGAAAGCTTATTTTATAAGAAAATGTTGACAAATCTCATGTAACCTTCTGAGTAATGGATTTAAAGTGAAAAGTAAAAGCAAAACACTTATTGCATTGGCCAACCTGCAGCCTAAAAGCCCAGCAAATGTGTTCAAGTATCATACTGCGCAGTGGTTTTCCTTTTGGTTGGCTGTTATCCCTAACCTTTTTTAGAGCCCATTGGGATTTACTAGGAATTGCACTAGGAATACTGTACTGTAGATGTTCAAATAACAAAAACACGGTGGAGATCTGGACTGAGCGAGAGCTACTGTGAATCTGAACCACTGAATCACTGTGTACTGAATCGTGATATGATGTGTCGGCTTAAATGACTCACATGACTTGACTCAGAAGTCTAAGCAAGTGTGCCGAGTACCAAGCAACTATTATACTATATTATATACTATAACTATTATATTGTAATTATAATATTATTTGTAGACACCTAGAACACAGTCATGATATTTACATTTTTGCATTTTTTAAATGTTTTTGAAAGAGCTCTTTATTAAACAATTAGTGTAAAGAGAGTAAAGAGAAAAGTAGTCCCTGTTATTTATCTTCTTTTGTGGATTTGATATCAGTAGAGAATATAGTTTGTTTGTTGTGTTCAGTTGCAAATTGTTCTTCAGATTGCTCACTGGAGGAGCGTGCAAAATCGGCAGCAATGGAATCTCTAAGTGAATGGAATCTCAAAGTAACGTCTGCCAATGCACCAAGCATTCAAGCGGAGAGCAAAGTGGGTCCTACACATTACTGGAATGGTGTTCTAACTAAACTGCCACGTTCTAGTATTTTTTTACTTATCTGTGTAACATCTGCACGCATTCTTCTGTCACTTCAGCAGTCTTCTATGGTGTATGGATTCATTTTCTATTGACAAACTTTACGTTTTGATTGTGTCTGCTCTTCAGAATCATCGCTCTATATCAAATGTAATTTGCTACAGGATCAAGCCAAAATTTTCCATTTCTGTGTAGTTCAGACTCAGTTATGTTGTTGAAAGCATCCAGAACACTGTGTGGGCAGCCAACCATACTGCCTACTCATTGCACATCGAGTTTCGTGTGCCAGACACAATATCTGTGAACACACATGATGAAGTGAGGCGTATTCAGGAAAAATAGTGTTGACCCACTTTTTTCAACAAAAAGAAAATTTGCTTTTTAGATAGTAATTTAAAGTTAAGATTAAACCGTCAAACAGTATATCATCAAACAGTAACAAAGCCTAGATGGCTAAATGTGTTTTGCTGCGTTCATCATTGAAAAATTACAATCTATTGTCCTAAACTCCAGAATACAAATGCAGCCTTTCTCACTGTAATCTTTTTGGTAATATAGGTTCTAATTTAAGGCAAGCTGTGAAGAGCTATCGAATTGAATCACAAGTTCAATATTTCACAAATTCATATCACAGAAGCACACTGGGAATTCATTAGGAATGAATTTAGGAATTATAGCTTGTCTCACATGGGTGTATCTTCAGGGTGAATGCTGAAAATCAGGTCTCTTGTCTGTTATCAAGCATCCGATTCCATGGTCCCGAAACAATATGGCTGCAGATTTAATTTGTAGCTCAACAGATAACCTTGTAAACATGGAAAACCAAAAATGAAGGGTGTTTATCCTCAAGGCAGATGGACTGGACGTAGTAAATGGATGTGTCAGCATTACGTGCTGTTGCTCTACATTTGGTGCCACAATTGTCCATAGCTTGTTTTTACAAGACAAATACAATAAGCACATATTTCTTAACAATATTTAGTTTGAATTATTTTGGCTATTAATTCAAGTATTTCTTCTGCCTTTATAACGCTACATAAAGCTATAAATACTGTATTTTGTTGTAAAGTTAACATAGCAGACTGAGATCAGAGCATTAAAATTTAATGACTATAATGCAAATTCATTCTGAAACCAACTTCATGATTTCCCAATTAAGATTCAGTTCGACCGGATGGCCATATTTAGTAATAGCTTGGTATTACTAAAACCTGTAGTCCCATTTATACATATAATACAATAATACTTTTTGTCGCACCTTTGGCATCCCACTCATTTACATTTACAGCATTTAGCAGACGCCCTTATCCAGAGCGACTGTTTAGTCAGATAATTGATACAGTCTTACAATCCAAGCAATTGTGGGTTAAGGGTCTTGCTCAAGGACCCAACAGTGGCAGCTTGGCAGAGGTGGGATTTGAATCCTGGACCTTCTGGTCCATAGTCCAGTACCTTAAACGCTAAGCTACCACAGTCCACTCAGGAATTGCTCTTGAGAATTTTTTATTTATTGCCCCAGAACGAAACTGGTTCGTATCTGGGGGATTTACTGTACTGAAGTTGATTTTCAGTGGAAAACTTAACACTGCAAAAAGAAGCTTGAATCCGGAGTTGAAATGTTTTCTACTTTTTGTGTTTCTTTTAATGTTGGGGCAATTTTTAGAGGCAAGCGTAACATTACTAACAGATACGTGAGCCAAGGTAGACAGGCCACAGGCTTGGATGGAGGCAGCAGTAAGCTTTTTTATTACAAAAACACAATAAAGCCACATGCATTGAAAAAAAGACACCAGCAAACTTAGTTTGATTTCTAAAATGAGTCACTGTCTTCGAGTTAGTAGTAATTTTTCCCAGGCAATCTGATGTGTAAGGTGCCATGCTTTGCATTTTCATCATACCCTGCTCTGCAGAGAAATCAAAACTCTCAACTCTGGGACTTGGTAGTCTCTGCAGAGTAGGTTTCAAACTGTTTGTGTTCTGGATGTGCAAGATACCATGAGGGTATGTTTGTTTACAATTGCATCATAGACAGCAAATTTTCATTTCAGTTTGTGAAATGGGTCGGATCAAGTTTGTCCTGCTCTCCTTTGTAAGGAAGATACAGTTTTTTTTAGTAGAACCCATGCAATAGCCTTCATTCTGCAAAAACAACATACTTACAAGTTTCTCGAGAAGGCTGTTGATTATGTTTCGCTCAGAGAGCTTCAGAAATACCAGTGACATAAAATACAAGCCAAAGAAAGATCATTTGCTTGCTTGATGAATCAGAGATTTCACTTTTTAACGTCTGCATTATGTTCTGTCAAACAGGACGTTGATCGAAATGGATGTTGATGGGACATTACAGTAGTCACATAGTAGTTTAGATTCTTTTAACATAGTGTTTCATTTTAAATAATATGAATTAAAACAATATGAAAACATTTAGTACAGTACTGTACAATACAGTAATTATCATCTTTGTATCTTTTGTAAAACGTAAAACACTTACTGAAAATTATTCTGTCAGCAGATGTCACACAGGTTTGCTTGTACTAGTTTTCTGCCATTCAGAAGTAAATAAGATGTTTATAAGACAGGTTTTTACTTCGTACTACAATTCTTAACACCTTGGACAAAGCAAACTGACATTGATCGGATAACCAGTCTTTAATTCCTTCTTAATTAAATAAAATCTTTGCACTGGTTGCAAACAAATGTAAAATTTGATGATTGTATTTATTGGATTAGATTTTACCTTCTGTGCCCAGGTGCAATTTGTTTTTGCCATTAAATGCATTTGTCATTAAATGCATGTGTATTTTAAAACAGTAAACCTTCAAACTTTCTAGTCTAACTGCTACCATGCCTCTTTGTCACCCTAATATTGAACTGAGTTGTTTCAGATGAACGTTTAAGAATTTTTTAAAGTTTTAAAGAATTGAAACTGAAAGAAGTCAGTGGTAAGTCATTGGATTACATCAAAATGGGCTTCCAGTGGAACTTGGATAGCAAAATGTAATCAATATTATGTTATATCCTTATTTAAATGAGGAATCAAAGGTTTGAGACGGTGACTTGCTTTAACATAGTTGGTTTTGTATTGCATTACTTTTGCTCTTCTGTGTGTATTTCTTATTAGTGTTCTCTCTGTTAATAATAATTTAGCTTCTGTTTATTTAAACTATTACTATAAACTTAATTCCTTAAATTTGTTTAATTCTTACACATAACATCTAAGCCGCACAAGGAGGATGGGTCCCTTATTGAGTCTGGTCCTCCCAAGGATTCTTCCTTATAACGTTTAGGGAGTTTTTTCTTGCTACTGTCGCCTAGGCTTGCTCAATTTGGGGTTGGCCTTAGATAACAGAAAATTGTGACGCTGCTTTGAGACAATGCTCCATTGAAAAAAGCACTATAGAAATAAATATGACTTGACTTAAATGCTACACATCAATGAGTTCTGCCATCTTTTAGTCTTCATCCTGCACTTCTAGAGTGCTATGCAGTGACTGAGTGTTGACTTCTCTCTATAAGAACTTGTCTCACAAGAGAATATGCAGAACATATGCAGTATACATCATTAATCCTGGATCGTACTGTCCTTCACCCTCTCTCAGAAGTCGGGCTTTATTCTGACCCAGGCGTTTTCATCTCACTTATATAATCTGACTTACTAAGTAGACAGTTGCTACTAAATCTGTGTGACATTGGGAGTGTTTTTGTGATAAGGTGCTGTCTATTCTCTCTCTCTCTCTCTCTCTCTCTCTCTCTCTCTCTCTCTCTCTCACACACACACATATATATAAACCCCCACCCCCCACCCTTGTTTTTTCCTCTCTGGTCCCTTTGCCTTTGATCTGATGAACAGGCAGTAGTGAAGAAGGCTCATTTAATTAACTGTGTTTCCGAGGTTAATAAGTTCCTTTATCCTGCAGCCTCCTGCGTGACTCGCGTTATCACGGCCAGCACACAGGGATGACTTGAAGAGCCGTGTGACCGTCACATCGGTCTCCCTCCTTTTCCCTTGCTTTTCTTATTTCTACACAAATTTCCTTCGAGCCGGACTAGTTGCCTATCGCTTTTTCAGCATAGAATACTCTAGAAGCAATATGAACATATACAACGACAAACTCAATCTTATACCATTCGTCATTCATTCATTTTCGTATCTGCTTAACCCTGGTCAGGGTCGCAGGAGAGCTGGTGCCTAGCTGGCAGCACAGGGTGCAAGGTGGGAACAACCCTAGACAGGGTGCCAATCCATCATAGGGCACACTAAAAAGAGCCACCAAGCCACCTGTGCTCTACTAATGCACTACATGTAGGTGCATGTGACGGAGGGAGCGATGGCTCCTATACATCAGGCCAGGGAAAAGAAGGGAAAGGTAAAAAGGATTAATCCCCAAAATGGCGACCTTAAACAATAAGGGACTCAAAACAGCTTCGCAGTTATAAAGACAAGAAACAAAAAAACAAACCAATGAACTTTGGCTAAGATGGTCATATGACGAGGTAGTGAAACTGATTCAGAGAACACTGGATTACCCCCACTGAGGGCAGAGAGTTTGGTTTGGGTCATGACTCTGTATGGACTACCCGGCCTTTAGTCAGATCACAAGGACGTTTGCGCTGCCAGAAGCACTGGAGCAATGTAAAATTGGAGTGTGTTCTACCAATTAACATGCCTTTTTAGGTTTGTGTAATGAACATGTGGTTTCTTATCCATGTTGTACCTATTCTGTAATCTGCAGTGACATCCAGTTATATGATCCTGTGTTTAAGAAAACTTGCTGCTTTCAGACATGTTAATGGGAGTGATAAAGTAAGAAAGTAAGTGTGGAAAAATCAGTCTCAGGCAGCAATTAAGCGTGTGTTATTGTTGCGTCTCTGTAGACAGACACAATATCAACATAACTGTAGAAAAACACAGTTGTTTGGTGTGGTGCTGAAGGACAGTAGGTCGCATGAGGCACCTTTGTGCAAATGCCTGTGAGCTGTCCTGTGCATCCTTCTAAATTCTTTAATAATACATGTGTGCACACCATTATTTGCATAAGTGCCCCCTGATTTACGAAGGGGATATGTTCCGACAAATCCATCATAAGTTAAATGCATCATGAACCAGTGAGTTGAATATAGTCTGTACTCTATCATAGCAGAGTTGACCTTACTGTTCAAAACACTTGCATTAACCTACAGTTGGCCAAACTCATTAACACAAAGCTTATTTTATAATAAAGTGTTGAAAATCTCATGTAATTTATAGTAACAGATTGAAAGTGAAGGGCCCTAGCTGCTACTGCTACTGTCATCTTCAATGAGAAGAGCTATTGTGAGACTGAATCATTGTGTATTGAATCATGAATCGAGTTTCAAGTTTCAGCTGGAACGAGTCACGCGATTCGACTCAAACAAGTTTAAGCATGTGCGCAGAGTACCGAGCAAACAAAGAACAGAGACCATTTTTTTTTAGTCAAAATGCATCAAGAACCAAATCCAACAAGTTCTGAGATGGTCAAGAACCGAGGTATCACATGATGCACTTACAAACACTAGAAAATACTTCAGCCTTCTGGATTTTCAAAACAATTGTGAAAATATATGAAAGACATCAATATATTACTAAATTAATCAATTAATGTGTCAGTGGTTCCCAAACTTTTTCTGCAGTGGCCTCATTTTGAAGATACGAATATTTGAGCCAAGCCCCCACCCAGCTCTAGCTGCCACACATGTACATGTGTTTTGCTTTCACTCCACTGGAATTTATTTTAAACACTGTAGTTTGTATAAAACTGCAACTTCTTATTGAAAAACGAGAAGTCACAAGAATTATTACAAGTGACATGAATTATTACTGTTGAACATAGCAGTGCTCGAACATGTGCCATTCATTGGCCATGCTGAGCTTCCAGCAACACCTCTATTAATTTGACGTACTGTATCTATGTTAAGTGAATAAACCATAACCATGATTTTGCACACTGGAGTGGTGCCAGAGGTTGGCTTTTGTGCAAGAAATGGCTTTTCACAACCAAATACACTTTCTTACCTTGATGCTTTGGATTTTTATCATTTGAATTACATGTTACTGTCACCCCATTGACCTACTTCACTGTTATTTGTTGGCCACCTGCCACCCAAGGAAACTACATAAAAGAGCTAGACATCCTGCTGAGTGTTGTTCTTGCCCCCAGATGGGACTACTGTGACTCTCTTTGGAGACTTCCACCTACTCATGTTGTCAACCTGTCATGTTTCAATCAGGGCTTGCCTGTAGATATAAGGCAGGTAATGTTCTGGACCTGGTTTTTAGCCAACACTTTACAGCTGTTAAGATTGGGTCCTCCATCCCCCAGACCACTCTGTAGTATCCGTCACTCTCGCTTTCTTCCCTGTCTTCCAACATCTTAACGTCCATTCCACACTTATAATGCATTTTCCAATCTACCACTTGAATTGACCACCAATACGTTTCTGTCTTAAGTTATTGCATCAACTGAGCTGTTGTACCATCCCTGTACTAGGGCAAGAAGATTCCCTTCTGGCACATGAGTGGCACAGTGGTCCAAAATGTTGGGTCAGCTTTTCCAAGACCAGAATTTCTCTCAATAGTGCCCCTAGTCTGGACAGGCACTAAACAGATTATTCTATAACCCCATTTTGTGATTTTGTGAATTTCAATGCATTAATAAATACATACATACTGTTGTCCTTTTGAGAGCGGGAAGGCCAGATGGCAATCATCTCCACTGCCGACTGTTGAGCCACCTATGAAAATGTGTCAGATGGACATGGGGAGTGTAGTTCATTTGTCCGTGTGGGTTCATTCCCTTCACAGAAGTCAGTCGCCTGCCGGTAAAAAGAAGTGGCTGGTTGCCAGTAGTTGTACAGAGGCACTCTAAGACCTACTTGAGGGATTGGTCATGCATGCAGTGGGATATAACCGAGGAATTGGACAGGACCAAATTGGGGCCAAACAAATCCCCTTCAAATGTAATAGAACTAGAGCTGAGAAAAATTTGTGGATTTTCTCTCATACAAGTCTTCCTGTCAAAGTTCTCAGACAGACGTGAAAACATCATTCTACAGACGAAAGCTAAAAACATAACAGGCATCATGGGGAGAATCCACATCTGCATGATGCAAAGTTCTCTACACACACACTCTTGTTGAAGTCATATTCTCTTGTGGCTTCCCCTACTATTGATATTTTGACACTTAACAAATCCCTTCCTTCCCTTCATGAGATGCTCAGATCACACCTCACTTCTTGGCATGTCTGGATGACATCTTATCACATACGTCACCTCATCATTGGAGACGAACCTCAGAAAGACCGAACTGCTATATCCCCTGAAGATATGTCCCCATACCAAGAGCTTAACATTGTAATGGAAATATCTTGGACAACACCAACCTTCTGGACAACCAGTTAGCAGTGTCTGCTCATGTTACTAACTTACAGTCCTGTGGGACTGCCTGTACAACAAATTTTGACCATATATCTGTCCATGGAATCTTATGGACATGGTTAACATAAGGATTCTTTTTTGCACAGTAAAGTTTTAAGTGGCATTTCTGAATGCAACTCTGTATTGTAGTGCTTGGGTTTGCCTGAGTAATCCCTTGTCCATGTGCTTATACCAGCTATTGATGAATGACTGTTCTTGATGCAGTGCTATCTGAGGGATGGGATATCATGAGTCTTCAGTTTAATTTCAATAATTTTCTCACACATGTGATGCCAAACTGGAGAACCTCTGCCCATTGTTGCTCCTCAAAGAGTCAGCCTTTTGTAGACACTCCTCTTGTACCAAATTATGATTACAATCCCCTCTTTGAAATCACATCATTTTTCAGCTTTTTTACCTCATTACTAGCCCTAAATTGCCCATGCCAAATTTTTTGGAATGTGTTTCAGGCCTGAAATGCAGGAATGGATGCATATTGACCAGATGGTTTAGGGATCAAGTCTGTTAAAGACTGAAGAAAGAACCTTAACCCTCAAAGTCTTACAAATGCAAGAAAGGATCAGCTCCCTCCAGTCTAAAGCCATTAGTTAAACCCTGCTCTCTAACTAATAGCCTTCAGACCTGGCTTAACACGGCCTTAGGCATTGCTGAACATGGCTACAATTTGTCATGGCATGTTAATCTGAAATTTTTTAGGTGATTTTATTAGCTCATTCATGTTCATTTAATGGAAGTCAGCATCAAGCAAGCACAACTAGGGAGGGGTGAGTCCCTAGTTACCATCTGGAATGGTACGGGCAGTGTGGAGCACACATGATACCTAAAACATCTAATGTTAGTCCCATCAATAGTTTGTGCCAGCTATAGGTTGAGCAAAGAAAGTGTACCGACTACCATTCAGCTTCAAATGCTTTGGAATTGAGTTTCTCCTAAGCTGATGCTCGGTTTTTTGGTTGAAGACTTGTGCAGAAATACATCCATGTATGTGTAATTATCTGATAAGACACTTTTCATAAGACTCTCTCTCATGCACTGGTGGAAATGATAATTGGGAATGGTGAGTATTTATTAGGATGCTTGAGCACGGTGTTCATCAAGCCCTCCACAGGGATTATGGCACTCCAAATCGGCCCACGCTACTGTTCCCTTCATCACACAAACACTTGCAGATTTATCTCATACACTAAAAACAAACAGCTGGTCGTCATTCAAGGCTGTGTGTTTTGTTCGGATATATAGAGACTGAATCTGGATTATCAAGTGTGGACAGCATGTTTGGTCTAAGAGAGGTCTATCCAAATATCATTACCCTTCTCAAGTTCTCATTTTTACACCTGTTTACTTCTATACCACAGAGTAGAGCTTAAAACAAAATAAGTACATTATGTGGTAATGTTTCACAAATCTAAATGCTCAGATTGTTGTGTACCAGGTAATTAGCATTCCGTCACTGATGATTTCTCTCTTGCTGCTTGTTGAACTATATGGTTCTAAGACCAGATCCTTAATGGCTTAAAGCAGTCACTGATATTGTCTAAACACAAACATTAGGGAATCATAATTAAACATTATTACATCACAAGTAGTCAAGGTTGAAATATGGTTTCCTTACAAAAACATCTTAACTAATTTGTTTAAATGCCATTCATTTTGATCCAATTGCACAGTATTTTGTTCCTTCTAAAATAGCGATTACAGACAACCCACCTCTAAGACTTGACACACCAAAAAACAGAAAGGGTTCGCTCACTCAAATTTTCAGACGTTCAGACATGAATTAGATTTAAGACACTCATTTCCTATTATAATTCTTAAGACCTCAGCCATTAAAGCTATATACATGTATTTTGTATGTGTGCAGCATTAACTGCAACTCCACCAAGTCCTGCACGTCCAGTTTTAGCCCATTTCTCCATACAGAATCTCATATACTGGTGGGTCTCCTTCTACAACATTTCAAAGGAACCCTGGGTAACTGCTACTTGTAGAATGTAAGTGTGTCCGAGGTTCTGTACATACTGCGAACTTGTGTACTGGAAGAGCATTCAGTACTGCTACTGGATCTAGTATGTCTAGTATGCATTTTTTACGCAGCCAAGATCTAAACTGGTTTATTACCATTTACACCAAATTATCCGCAGATGCAGTTGAACACAATATGGGATTTCTTCCTCTGTTTCAGTCCCTTAGTGCAAAGTTAAAGAAGCTAGGATTCCGGCCAGGAACTGCAGTGACCTGTGATCGAGGGGGTCCGCGCCAGGCTACATTCCCTAGATGAAATGCTAGATGGAAATACAGAAATAGGGTTCGCACAGGTCTGCAGCCAATTACCTCACAAAACGTGCCTCATTTGTTTCACGCCATTGATTGACTCGGGATCGGCTAAATTAGAGAAATATCTATAATAATGTTTGGGTTGAAAATCAGCTGATATGAATACATAGCCAATCCTTCCATCTCTATTTAAGATCTCAATATTCACTCTGATAAAGTGGCAGCACGTTGGGTGTTCGGGCTCTGGCTGCACTTGCAGAGAAATGGATACAGGCAGAGAGCAGTTAAGCAATTTGTTGCAGCTGTGTGTGATGAGACCGTCTATTTAAACCTGTTCTCTGTCCGTATCTGTTCCTCTCCACCTGCAGCCGGTGCTCGAACAAGCCCCCCAAACTTCCACAAATACACATCAAGAAATTTTTCAGTAGACCATTGGAAGCACCATCTAGCAATGGGAATAGCCAATGTCACTTTTGTTACTGTGTGTTTTTCATTTACATTACTTTCAGTTTTTTTTGTAGTGCGTCTAACACTGTCAGACAGCAGCTTAGAATATCCAAGTCTGGACCCCAAATGAGCAAGTCAGAGACAATAACGGCATGGGAAATCTCTCTGATGGATAATGAAGAAACCATAAGTGGAACCAGGCTCAAATGGGGAAAGCATCCACCTGTGGATGACACTGAAAATCAAGATTAAGTTCCTTTCCTAGTGGAATTTAAATACATAGAGCTGTAGCTGTGTATGAGAGAGCCGGTGTTCAGTATAGCACATCGTGAATAAGGGTCTTAATCGAGTAAAACAGGTATGCTGTGGCTGTTTTTTGTCAGTGTGGCAGTTTTTGGAGAGCGGAACTTAAGTTGGTGTTAAAAAGTGGCATTCAAGTGAACTTAGCAATGTTGCTCTGCCATCTTTTATATTTTACCTGTAATCTTAAGGAATTAGCTGTAGACCAAGATGCTGGAATACCAAACAGCCTAATACTGAACAGTAAATTACTGAACAGCCACTGAGTAATGTGAATGAGCAGCAAAGCTGGTCCAACAAATTTGGATCTAGAGTCAGCAGGATGCCTGACACAGCTCAGAAGAAGTGAATGAATGGGGTGCCAAGCTTAAATTTATTGAGGGGATTAAGCTTGGCAGTATCACTAGTCTTTCTTTTGTCCTTTATGGCTTACTGTACGGTAGCCTGATTATCCAATAGAATACCTAACATAACATATCTGTCTTGTCAGTAAACTTGACTGTGTTTCATTACATGATATAATGGTTACATAAATTTAAGTTGGCTACATATTGAATTCAGAGAGTTAACGATTGGTGAAGAGCTAACATTAATATTAGCCACTGACCAAAGTGAATATGGCTAAATGAGGACTGGTAATCAAACCTGTGTGTTTTTTATTGTTCATTTCATTCATATAAGGAGAATAAGAGAACATGTGGTTGTGCATTAATTTCACTGTACACTCCAAAGTGGGTTTGATCCAAGGGCACGTGTGACAAAAAAGGCAGGAAAAGAAACAAGACAGTTCCACAATGGCACCTGCCAACAATGAAGGACGCAGAATCTTATTGAACAACGAGATGCCTAAAGTGGCATCCATGAACTAAGGCTGAGAAGGTCCTCCCAATCTCCCAAACTCAAGTTATATTCTCCTTTCTTTGTACAGATACAACTTAAATGTATTCATTACCTTCAGAATATAGCTACATTAGGAAGTGGTTCACTTCAGTTTTCAATTGACATATTTATTTCAACTCTCTTCAGATCACAATTTAAGAAGTTACTAATATTCTTCAGTTTAAAGTTTCTTTTTGGGGGGTCTGACTTTAAACACTATTCTCTCCCTTTATAAACTCTTCTGGTGTTACTTCATAACTGTTGTAGCCTTACTTCAATCCGCTCCACTAGCTTGGTCTTTTAAAGTCTCCATTTTAATTTCCCTCTCAGTTTTCAGCTTTTTCTCAGTCTTCTCTTTAGGATTCATTAGTATTCACCGCTTTCTTACTTTCCTTTTCAAGATAATATCTCTCTCAGACACTCAGACAGACACACACACCCCTAGGGCTACCCTTCTACAAAAGGTGCAGTCATGAACAATGGCATCGTTCACTCTTTTATACACTGGCCCACAGATTTAAGAAGTTGGAGGCTGATTAGCCCACAACATTGTGGGAAATGTAGTTTCCACAAAAGTCCATATTTTCTCATCTCCCGCCTAGTGATGCTCGCAAAACCCCCAGCCCACCAATGTCTCTGGTCCCACACTTTGATTCCCATTGGTCTATACCATTTTTGGCTCTTCTAGTGTTGCATTTTTTATTGCTATGGAAACAGATTCAAGAAACAGGTTGGCACATTTTTGTGATGTCTACAAAAGTCGTTTAATTGTTGAATCGTGTAGCTTATTAGATACGTATCTTTTGTAACTGAACCCTCTTGGGAGTTGCATCAACAAACTCATCTATGATATTTGCGATCTGATTCATATTCTGTTAACTGGTCAGAATTTGTCCCTGCACTACACAAGAACCACTGAGGGATTTGCTATTGCCTTGTGTACTGAGCTCTAATGAGGGTTCATTTTGCAGTTGGTGCTGAAGCGGTGTTCTCTGCACTGCTCTCACTCACTGCCCTCTCATTCACTCTCGTCTGTCCTACATCAGTGGTTTCCTAAACAGAATCAGTTCCTTTATATCCAACCAAGACCTTATTTGAAAGAGATGCAACAGAATTCGTTAATTTTCGTAGTCAGGTTGCTCATTTTTTTTCCATCATTGTTTTTTTGTGTTTGTTGTTTTGCGATTGCAGCCAGGGGCCAGAATAGAAACAGAAGTGAAAGTGCTGATGCTTCATTAGACAACATGGTGCAAATTAAAGTGAAAGACAAATGCAGATACACAGAGAAGGCTAGGCTAACACAAAGTAAAAACAGACAGAGGCTAATAGGATAGGCTAACAATAGAGACACAGGTCTAGGATACACAGAGACATGGGGCTAAGCTGACAGCACAGCACTGGAAGCTACAAGCAAATAGAAATAGATCAACAGAACAGGAGCCAGGAACAGGAACAATCCAACAGAGTAAATGTGCCCAACAAGGAAGTGAGGATGAAAAAATGGGGTTTTAAATAGGGGTTCGTACAGCCAGCTGTAATTAAAAAGCAAGGTGTGGAAGGAGAAAAGTGTCAGAAGGGAGCCTTGTGGATGACGCAAGTTCCAGGCTGCTCCCAATGTTCTTTCTGGTTAAAAGAACGAAGCAAATGTATTTGAATGTAAACAAGTTGTTCTTAAACACAATGATGTTACACTTAGTCCTGACCCCAACATTAACCTCAGTAACCTAAAGCAAATTTTTTGGCTCTTTTGTTTTTCAGTAGAAAGTTTGTGGGGACAAGCAAAATGTCTCCACATTGTAAAAAATGTCAGATCTTTCTATCCTTATGGGGACAGTTGGTCCCCACAATGATGATTAAACTCACACACACACACACGCACACACTCACAGGTGTTTCTACACAGCTAAGCAGCCCTCATCCATCCTGTATGAGGTCTGCTGGGAGCCCGGTACTGCTGTGATTACATTGTTTTGATGTTGCACAGAGCCTAATCGATTCCCCATCAATCCCACATCTGGGAATCTGGGCTCGGCTGCTATGGCCTGCCTGTCGCTCCTGCCTAATCGAGCCAGTCTTGTTTCCCCCGCAATGACCTCAGGGGGATGCATGCTGATAATAATGAAGATTCATAGGCCATAAATCAAACCGACTCATCTGTTTGAGTCTCCCACAGGTGACTGATACGACACAGAGCTGCTGGTAATTGATGGGTTAGGTAGGGCACTCTGAGCACTGCACACCACCTGTCTAAATGTGATTACTGGGGGTTTTCCTTCCCCATATTTTATGCACCTTTTTTGCATGATGGAACATAGTCGAAATTGATAATAAATACGCTGTTGCCTTTGGCTAATGGAAGTTTAGCTCCGTGATCACTGTTGTAACGATAGGAGTTTATTTTGTGCCTGTTTTTCCAAGAAAGGACTTGCATTAAACTGAAAAATATGCTTGACAAGCTATATTGTATGAAAGAACTTCTAGCGCTAAGGGACAAAAGCAGCCCTGGAGGAGATACTCACCAGTGCTAGAAGCACACAGTTAACTTCCAGGGATCGGTGTTCCCCGGAGCTTAGAGTTTTCAAAGTCCTATTTTGTCACGGTTCTTACTTCCCCTATTCTTGTGTATCCAGGGTCCTCCGTTTCCAGGGGCAATTTCTACCCAGAGCATTGTGTTCCTAGAAACCTGTACATTTAGGAGATTTGTCTTCCCAGAGGTGTCTATTTCCATTGTTATATACTCCCAAACTCCTTTATACTCCTGTAGCCCCAGATTCACATTTTCTCAACGTCAGTCATGCAAACACACACACACATACTTGTCTCACTATATTTGTATAATAACTTTCCACTGAAATAATGATTACTGTAGCTAATTAATTATACAGCTACATTTACACCCAACTCTAACCTTACCCTCAGTAACATAATGGAGACCTTTTGACTCTTGAATACATTTGGTAAAGCCATTTGGTCCTCATAAGTATAGCAAGACAAGGTATATACACACACATACACTTTGTAGATGTCAGTTTACTCAATATATGTCTTTTTAATATATGAGGAAACCAGAATACCTGGAGGGAGCCCACACAAACTCCACACAGGCAGCTGCCAGGGATCAAATCCAGGTCTCCGGAGCAGTGAAGTGGCAAGGCTAACCAGTACACCACTGTGTTGCCATATACTTATTATTAGTACTTATAACCATGGGTACTAGTAAACAAACAACTATTTAAAAATGAATAGCTTTCAAATATTTTAACAATAGTTTTATCAGTTCTTTTAAATGCAGACAACAGAGCAAGCGGAGAATGGAGCCGACTGATTATGATTCATTTCTTTGTGGTAAAAAGGTACATGATAAACTTACCAAGCAGTTTCTTTAATCAGGTAGGACAGATGGCCTATTTAAAGTGAAATCCAGTGTCATCCTTACCTCTGATTCAATATTGTCTTGGCAGAGAGTTTTTCAACACACACCAGACAAATTCTTGAACTGAGCACGGTTTTTTTTACTTTATTTATTTTTGAACTAATAATACTAGTATTTAAAATGCAAAAGGTTTGCATTATGAAGACATAAAACAAATAAATATGTATAAAAAGTCAACTTTAGGTAGACATTGATTTCTGTAATAATTTCAGTTAAAATCTGTACTGAAATACTGACATTTTAATTGGATTTAATAACAAAATACATAATCTAAACATAAAACCTTGTGTGTTACTTTTGTTTTTGGTAGTCTTTTATATCAGAATGTCAGTACCATGACTTGATTTTCAAGCCACCTCTCAAGTCAAGTCAAGTCAAGTCAGATTTATTTATATAGTGCTTTTTACAATGGAGCATTGTCTCAAAGCAACTTTACAAGTTTAGATTATCTCCTAATAACTACTTCTAATCCCAAATTGATCAAGCCTAGGGCGACAGTGGCAAGGAAAAACTCCCTAGTTCTAGGAAGAAACCTTGGGAGGACCAAGACTCAAAAAGGGACCCAACCTCCTTGGGCGGCGTAGATGATAAATCTAAGAGCGAAACTACAGTCATGGAGTCAAAGTTCGAATAGAATGTGAAGTATGCACATCGACATTAAGTGGCCCGGGTATGATGATAAATCTAAGAGCGAAACTAAAGTCATTGGAGTCATGGTCGAATAAAATGTTAATTATGCACAGTTGGAGCTCCATCAGATGAACATCATGTGTGGGGCCGGAACTGCCGGAACACAGCCTCGGAAAGAAAACAGAAAATGTAATTAGTTATTGATTAAGAGCACAGTGTTTATTAACAATCACTGATGCCATGTCAATCACTGATGCCAAGTGTAGCATGAGACCCCGGCAGCATTAGCTATAGCAGCATAGCTAGAAAGCTAGAAAGAGGAGAACTGGTAGGTAACACAGCCAAGAGGGATCACATGAGACATTGGCAACCCCACGAGCGACAGAAGACAGCAACCCAACGTCTCTGATCACCATAAGACTCTTTGACTATGAACCCCCAGCTCTGCCCTTATTCTAAGGCAAGGATGGATGAGTCAAGTTCACGAGGACCGTAGCCTAGTTCAGCCAGACCGCCCACTCGACACTCCCGGCTAGCCGACAAGGCAGGCAAGCCAGACATGACTCCAGACTCCGGCCCCAGCGACCCAAGCCATGCAACCTGGTCTAAATCTAGTAAAAAGCCTGCGTAAATAGGTATGTCTTTAGCCTAGACTTAAAACTTTGGAGGGTGTCTGAATCTCGAACGAAAGTGGAAGTTTATTCCATAGTTGGGGGGCCATGTATGAGAAAGCCTTTCCCCCTGCTGTGACTTTTTTAATTCTAGGAACTAAAAGAAGTCCTGCTCCCTGTGAACGAAGTAGACGTGTTGGATTGTAAAACTCTAAGAGTTCACTCAGATAATGTGTGGCCAGGCCATGTAGAGCTTTATAAGTTATAGAAGTATTTTGTAATCAATGCGGAATTTGACTGGTAAGCCCAGTGCAGTGATGATAGAACAGGAGTGATATGATCAAAATTTTCTAGTTCGAGTTAGCACTCGGGCAGCTGCATTCTGAGCTAACTGAAGTTTATTTATAGATTTACTAGAGCATCCAGTAAGTAAGGCGTTACAGTAATCCAACCTTGAGGTTATAAACGCATGAACAAGTTTTTCTGCATCATTAAAAGAGAGGATATTTCTAAGTTCACCTCTCAGGTTTGTTGATTCTTCCCTTTCTAGCTATGCTGCTATAGCTAACGCCGCTACATTTAGTATCAGTGGTTTAATCCTGTTCCGTTAATAGACTGTGTCCTTATCAATAACTAACTACATTTTCACTTTTCTCCCTGAGCTCGTGTTACGGAAACAGTTCCAGGCCCACACAGCAAGATGTTCCGCCGCTTCGGACCCACTCAAGCTGTTCTTCCATCATCAACTCCAGCTTCACCATGCTGAGAACAAAGAGGACAGCAACTCTTGTGAATGTGGGATGCCATGCCACTGGGACTTTGCCACAGTGTACACAAGTCAGTCTCTGTGTATCAAACTAATGCCGATATTCATATTTTTATGTTATTGTATTCAATATTGCTCTTCGTTATTGACCTATGCTATAGCTTTTATATTCTCCATTTTCTACATAATGCTACTAACTATTTTTCTTTTTGTTTAATTTTCTCTGTTGATATTTATTTTGGTTCTGTTTATTTAAACTATTACTATGAATTCATTAGATACCCCAGTTAATTCTTACATATAACTTCAAAACTGGGGACAGGTCCCTTTTTGATCCAATTAACTTGCCCCTTTCACTGTAAACTTGCCCAGCTGAGGCTGTGGGTCTAGATATTTGTAAAACTGCTTTGAGACAATGTTCCGGTGTAAAAAGTGCTATATAAATAAATAAATTTGATGCCGACTTTGCATTTTGACTTTGACTGATCAGTGATCCAAATAGACGGACTGCCAGTAAACAGCTCACAGCTTGCTGGGAAGTGCTTGGATTTATTCTGTTGTGTGATGAGGAGAGTGCGTGTGTGGCCTCTCCATTTATCGGTTGGTCAGTTGTCCAGAAAATGTCTCGGGGAGCACTTTCAGTTCACGCTGGCCTCAGGAACTGTTGCCTGATGCCAAGGTATATTTAGATCACATCTATAATATTGAAAGTGAGGTGTTGTATGTTGAATGAGCTTACTTCAAAGTCGCAGGCCTGAGTTTACACCATACTTAGCACATTAGCTATGATTCCTGTACATTAAAAAAGCAGAATACATTCACAGAGCATACAATCACCATCGAAATTATGGAGACGGTCTTTTGCAGTGTTAATAAATCCCAGGAAAAAATGTACTGTGAAATTTGACCAAATTACCATCAAAATTCGTACTAGAACTGAAATAATTCATGATCAGTTCATAGTCAACTAAGTTTAAAGTTATACTAGGAAATTCCACAGTAGAGCCATGAAGTGGCCAAATTACCATCTGAATTCATGGTAGAACTGCAAACTTTATGGTCAAACTGTGAAAGTTCACATTAAAACTGTCAAGCAATTCATAGTTTCCTTATGAAATGTCACTGTACATTTGTTCCTGGGATTTTTTAACACTGTAATTGTGTTTTCATCTCCTCTACTCCATGAACAGATTATCGTCTGTGACACCAGCTGTTGGAGTTAGAGCTAGGTGCCTGGGAGATAAAACCCTGGGTCATCCAGCGACAGCTGTTAGAGGTCTGTAATTGTTTGTTTATGCCGAATAGTGTCAGGTGGACACTCAAAGCACGCATGAGGGGCTTTATGCTGGCAGGTCTCCTACAACTGAATTACTGCCACTTTGACAAGTACAGCCTTATGCAAATGTTTGAGCACCCCTTGTTCAAAATATTTACTTTGTTCATCACCTACATCAGGGGTGTCTATAGTCTGGCCCTAGGGACAAATGCAGGCAAATACCAGACTGACTGATCGCCACTTGCATGATATCTTGTGTGTCACAACTACAGCCGTAAGACTAGACCCAACACCAATCCTGACATTACTTTTTAGTAGGCTCTCTCTTCTAAGTTGTAGCATCTGGTTTGAACATTAACAAGATTAAAAGATTATTTGTACATTTTTTTTTAGTTGATTGTATGCATTAAGAAATAGAAGACTTGCTTTGTTATTGAGTTCAATAGGTTTGATAATGCATGGCTGCTGAGTAATGAAATACAATCTATATGAGAAACACTGTGGTGGCCTAGCGGTTAAGGTACTGGACTATGGACCAGAAGGTCCAGGGTTCAAATCTCACCTCTGCCAAGCTGCCACTGTTGGGTCCTTGAGCAAGGCCCTTAACCCACAATTGCTTGGATTGTAAGATTGTACCAATTGTAAGTCGCCCTAGATAAGGGCGTCTGCTAAATGCTGTAAATGTAGCACTATTGGAAAATACTTGACATGTTTTAAAGCTTAAAGTTTTAAAGCATCAAGTATAAATGTTGTAAAGAAAAATATTCCGACTACATAATTTGCAGTAAGTAGTGTTTTTTTACTCAGTATTCTAAACCCTGAAAATAAAGTTCAGTAGTTCAATAAATACTCATAATTTTTTAATAATATTTTGGAAAAAGAGTCCAGCCCACAGGTATTTTGGTATGGTCCAGTCTAGTGATTGAAAAAAAAAGTTTGGACCCCCCTGACCAAATGAAAAGACGTTAACGTAATCTGTACGGGGAAAACCTTAAATATGAAATATTTTGCAAACATCTCTGCTACATCATTGGGTTACTTGTTTAATTTAACACTGTGCTATTGCTTTTGGATATTTTCCCACCCTTGCATGTGCAGCATGTTTTATTCTACCTGCAGGTTATATATAGTATTCGTGTCTGGAGAATGTGAAGGCCATCAAAATCTGTAACCTTCAAGGCTGAACTTGAGGTAGGTTTTGGATCGTTACCTTGTTATCTGGTGAAATTTTATTTGGATTTTTCCCCCCTAACATGTTAAATTCATCAAATAAATAGTATAGGTATGCACGGTTTAGGGACCACATTACACTGTGTGAAACAGGCTGCTGATCAAAATGGTCGTTACCATAGCCATATAGTCTTTATGTTACTGCAAAATAAATATAAAGGGTCTTTTCACGAGAACAGCTGTTTACGCAGCAACGTCCAAAGTTAAAAGGCATCCATTTTTATTTTCTATTATAATTTGTTATTGTTGTTAAGACCTCACTAGTTAAAGCGAACAGACCTCGATTGGAAGGTCATTAAACAGTGTTTACCTGTATCTTCATTATAAACATTTCATGTTTATTCCTTGCAGAGGTCATCGTCCCCAATATAATAAATGTTATGATCATAAACCTGCTTTAAAATCAGATGCAAGAGACATCTAAACAATCATGTTAAAACTTGCAAATGCTATAAAAATCTTATCAGGTTATGCTCTCATACAGGGTCTTTAATATGAATAGGGCTGTGTGGGCATTCTCCTCTGTCCACCATTATAATGATGCATAAATGACCAGCGAACAGCTGCTAGATAAATAACAGCCTAACAAGTGACACTACTCTGCATTGTCCCTGTCATTCAAATGTTAGAACCCAATGTTTCTGCATGATACAATTAACCTTATTTGTGCCATTTCCCTCATGGGAATCCTTATGGAGTTTTGCAATGACACTTAAGGAACAAAAGGAACATCATCTTAAAGTGATTCATGTTTTGTTTCTAATTATATTTGTATAATAGGTTCTCAATGATATTATCTTACAAACGACAACACATTAACTTTATCGTCTGCCGTAAACAGCCCTGGGGCAAAATAAGGACATTGAAGCAAAATGTGAATATAATGACTGTTTGATATTTATTACACTTGTGTTGTTGTTTACCGGTTTTTGCCATTTCTTATTTGTCTGGATGACAGTTTGCATTATGTTTAACCTTAGTAAGCTTGACTGACTGATTGGCCATGATGCGTTTTCACATAAGATCATTCAAACTAAAGCTCAGTGGCCTTTCCTTTCTGTTCTGCACCCTAAGAGAAAAATCACCACGTCAGATTATTTACTTCAGTGAATAATCTTAAGATGCAACTGTTTTGATCCCATTCTTTTTGGTTTGTTTTCTAGCAAAGGTCATTTTTAATTAAATGCATGACCTGCTTTGGCAATATTCAGTCTGATCCATTCATTGGAAATACTATGAAATGAAAACTCCATTCTGCATGCATTTAACATAACAGCAGTGGCAAACATGGATTCACTACGAAGGTTTAAAGGTCCATAGTGAATGGGGTGGATACTGAAGACCTTTAACACAGTATATTCAGCATTCTACCAGCACTACTTTACATATTCTGACCAACCATGTCTATGATATGATGAGCTCTTAGCAGCCACTATACAAATTACATTGCAAAGCTACATTGCTTTAGTTTATATTAAGTCACTGAGATTACAATGTTTCAGTGCACCCATTAATTCATTAATTTATCTATTACCGTATTTTTCAGACCATAAGGCGCACTTAAAATCCTTTAATCTTCTCAAAAATCGACAGTGCGCCTTTAAATGCGGTGCGTCTAATGTATGAATTAATTCTGGTTGTGCTTTCTGACCTAGAACCGATTGTAGATGGTACACGGCGCTCATAAATCTGTCAAAATGTTTTAGCACGGCCTTGGTAAGTTACGAAGCTTAAGGCAAACGTAGTGCGCAGCATCACGGAGTAATACGGTATGTGCTTCAGCATTAGGGTACGTGCATTCATTGCATTTATTTCGAAGCAGATTTCAAACACAACGCTATCGGACATAGACATAGAGCAGCTGCGAGAGAAATTCAACATTAACGAATCAATGGTAACGGAAGTGGAGGGAAGCAAGAAGACGCCCTGCGCCAGGTAAAGACCAAACTGAGCTTCCGACGGAACTTAAGAGTTTTGTTTCATGCGCCTTATAACCTGGTGCGCTTTATGTATGAAAATATACCCGTTAGCAGTCGATCATTGATATCGCGCCTTATAACCCGGTGCGCTTTGTAGCCCAGAAAATACGGTATTTCATATTCAACTGCTCAACCTGGTCGGAGTCTATCCCAAAGAACTCTGTATTTAATACAGTGATAAATGAAGAGTTTGCCAATTCCACCAACAAAACTCTTGGCGTAGCCCAGTCGCTCTCAAATGCTTTGGACTGCCGGCTTTTGTAGATAACAATATACATATATTCTCACCTCGGATTGCGCAATCTCATTAAAACTGATGTGAATAAGCGAATGACTGTTGGTGTGGCTATTGGTGTGAATATCACCTATATGCTGTTTGTAGACCTCTTAATTGCATGTCACCTTCCATAGTTTAGGTAATTGAGTTCACATATGTGTAAATGATATTTAGGCTTGCTGCTATCAATAATTTCAATCTCACATCTTGCCACCAAGCAATAATTTAAAAAATACATAATAAAAAAATAAAAAAACACCACATTATTGGATCCTATACAGAGACCACACCAAAAACATACAAAACCAGGGCATAAAACGTGGCTCAATATGTGCGTTAAGAATGCCATATTAAATAGGAAAAAACTGCCTAATCAAATCAAGTTATTGAGAATGTAATACTAATTTAACATGAGTGTCATGTGTGAAAATCTGGTTCTGTCTGTCCAGTGCCTCACCCGCCCTTGACCTCACTGCACTTTACTGGTTTTTATATTCAGTTAGACAAGAACTCTTAATGCTGTTGTCTGGTCTAACTAGAAGACACAGCATTTTTCAATTAAGTCTGCTTTCTCTTAAAAGTTTCTTCTTAATGGATCTCAAGGAGATTTTCACTGCCACTCTCAGCTTGCTCAGTTGGGCTATATGCTCAGCTTTTATGTACAAAGCTGCTTAGGAGCAATGGATACTGTTAGAAGCTGTATACAAATGAATTAACTTGATTTATTTTTAGTTCTCCTTTTCCATTTTCTTCTTTTACACCATCCACACATTTGCCTTTGCAAGTCAGCTCCTTCAGAAATCAAAAGAATTTTTTCTTCACTTATCCTCTCCGTACCATGTGTCTCATGCCTTGTTGCTACTTTTATGTCACTCTGCTTATGAGTATGCGTCCAACAAGCATACGCACACGCGGAGAAACTCCCTTGGTCTCAGATCTTCTTCACAATTAATTTTAGCAAGTCACACAGGAGCTAACTGAATGACAATGATGTAATGCTGTAATTTTTTTGTTAATAACGATGATAAATGTCCTGTCCTCACAGCCAATAAAGTTTCTAACCCAAAGCGCAGCCGATTTACACATTAAGCAATTACACTTTTTTTTTTAATACAGACTGAATAAAATGATTTGTGCGTTTCCAATACACAATTGGAACCATGTTCCCAATACACAATTTCCTGCCCACTCTCATGCCCAAATAAGAAGCCTGAATTTAGTTACTTGTAGATCCTAACAGCATCCTTTCACAGCAAAAATATTAAGAAAACAATTTTATCCAAGGTCACAGCTTCCTCTCTAGTTTAATAACAGGAACCTGAGTAATTATGAATGGTTTCTAACAGTGTGTCATTCTGAATGTAAGGATGGCAGCTGTGGGCACTACATTGCTCGGAAGCCACCAACACAATCAGCACAAACTGGCCACACCTGCAGGACACCATTTCTGAATGATAAACGCTGGAACATGCTACAGTCCGTTTCTAAGATACAGCTGCTAACAGTAATTGTTTGTCTCCATGTGTGTTCATCTGTGAGAAAAATTAAGAGAGGAAGTAAACAGTGAAAACTAATTGAAAGCAATCTAGAAAGAAATGAAGGAAGTTATAAGAAGTGAAAATAGAGAGGAAAGAAGTTTAGATTAGTGAGAACTTCGGAAAGAATACATAAACCTTAAAAAGGAAAACATTGGACGTTAGAATAAATTGGAGACTCTGAAAGCAGTTATGCTCAGAAGGAAAAGATAATCGAATAAAGAAAAGTTTAGTTACTCAGCCTCTTCATTATTTTATGCAATTTGTTTCTTAATTTTGATGAAGACAATTTTATAAGATCACATTTTTTGTAGTCCATTTTGGGACGCCAGTTTACTTTAAGCAACTTAATGTTAGTTAATGCACCAGGTATAATGCATTAGGAAATGTGTTATTTAAAGTGTTTGTTTGTTACCGTATTTTCCGGACCATAAAGCGCACCGGATTATAAGACGCAATATCAATAATCGGCTGCTAACGGATCTATTTTCATACATAAAGCGCACCGGGTTATAAGGTGCATGAAATGAAACAAAACTCTTAAGTTCCGTCGGAAGCTCAGTTTGGTCTTTACCTGGCGCAGGGCGTCTTCTTGCTTCCTCCACTTCCGTACCATTGATTCGTTAATGTTGAATTCTCTCGCAGCTGCTCTATGTCCATGTTGTTGCGTGACCGATAGCGTTGTGTTTGAAATCCGCTTCGAGAATGAATGAATGAATGCACGTACCCTAATGCTGAAGCACATACCGTATTACTCCGCGATGCTGCGCACTACGTTTGCCTTAAGCTTCGTAACTTACCAAGACCGTGCTAAAACATTTTGACAGATTTATGAGCGCCGTGTACCATCTACAATCGGTTCTAGAAGAAGGTTCAACCAGAATTAATTCATACATTATACGCACCTCATTTTAAGGCGCACTGTCGATTTTTGAGGAAATTAAAGGATTTTAAGTGCGCCTTATGGTCCGAAAAATACGGTACTTAATGCATATTCATTAGTTCATGGTAGTTAATGCAGTTTTCAGTGCGTTAGTTCATTAGTTGGTGTTAGTTTATGCATTAGTTAATATCATTCAGTGCGTTAGTTGATGTTAGTTGATGTATTAATGTTAGTTAATGCACCAGGTAATGCATTAATGTATATAATAATAATAATAATAATAATAATAATAAATTCATTCATTCATATTAAGTAATAATTCTACTGAACACCCATGAAAATGCCAGTTAATCCATTACTTTATGTTAATAATAATCTTCATTCATATAGCACCTTTCCTACAAGAAACTATTCAAAGTGCTTTATATGAAAATGAATGGATGACAAAACATTCAGAAAAATGAATTAAGTACTATTAATTTAAATAAAACAGAATAAAAGTAGAGAGGAAACACACACTCCAATAACAAACATAAGGTCTATAAGCAGACCATGTGAATTCTACCTACTGAGAGACCCTGAATAAAGGCTTTACTGGAGTAAAAACTATTGAACCACCCAGGGGTTCTCAAATAATAACAAAAACACATTAACAAACAGACAAGACATTTTGCACACACAATATAAATTGTACGTCAGGAATTTTAACCAACTGTGCCAGTGCTTTTTACTTCATCCACAAAAAAAAAAAAACAAGGCCTTTCTACAGAGACGACATGAATTCTACCCACTGAGCAAAGCCCAATGAAGTCTTTGCTGGAATAGAAACTATTGAAGTGCCCATGGGTTCCTCGACGTCAGGAATTTTAATAACCTGCGTCCACAGCATTTCCACCGTCAGGAATTTTAACCATCTGTGCCAGCACTTCATGAGCATAACAGAAATAAACATTAGGCCTTTTACAAGAAAAAAACGAACCTAGAGACCAATAATCATTTGGTAAAGTGAATTAAGATGCTAAAGCTACTGAAATCAAAGAACGATAACACTATAAAGTAATAAAGAATTTGAAATTAGAATACCAGGTGACCAAGAAGTGTTTTGCAATTAGGAGAAAGATTATCTGTAGGATTGATTCGGAAAAAATACTTGGAAAAGATGAATTTTAAGCCACTTTTTGAATGTGCCTCAGCTCCTCAGGGAGAGGATTCCAGAGCTTTCTCCAATCTTCATTTACATTTATGTCATTTAGTAGACGCCCTTATCCAGAGCGACTTAAAATTGATACAGTATTACAATCCAAGCAATTGTAGGTTAAGGGCCTTGCTCAAGGACCCAACAGTGGCAGCTTGGCAGAGGTGGGATTTGAACCCTGGACCTTCTTGTCCATAGTCAATTACCTTAACCATTAGGCTACCACAGTCATACTCCTATAAGATGATTGAAGAGCCCTGGTTGCAACATATCTAACAGTCATTTCACTAAAGTGGAGCAGCAAGACCACAAGCATTTAAATCTATTAGATTATCTTTAAATCAAACCATACAGGGAGCCAATGAGGTGCTGGTGGGTCAGAACACTTGCACCAGAGCACCATTGAGAACTCAAGGCGCTGTGCTGGACAACTCTAAATGTGATGCAGGCATGTGCAAGTTTCACATGCAGTAGGGATTAGAATATGCCAAACCTTTGAGATAAAGATGAAAATACACAGTTTTGCAGACAGCATTAATTGGGTTTTTAAAACTGAGCTCATTATGGAAAATGACTTGATTCTCGACACATTGCTCAGTCTAAAAATTCATGGGATCTAGATAACCTTGTGACAGATAAGTCACCTCTAGATGTCCTTTGTTTGTGCCTCACTTCCAGTAATGAGAAGCTTTGTCTTTACTCTGTTTAATTGCAGAAAATTGTTAGACGTCCACATATTTAACATCTGTGAGACAGGCTGCGTGTGGCGCTAGAGTAACCATGCCGATAGCCAGATTTACAGCAGGAGGTGGAGGCATGTACATGCTAAAATGAGCAAAGTCCCCAAAACTGATCCTGGAAATGTGTATTGTGGTCAGATATTCCAGATCGTTTTTGGAAGAAATGGACGCCATGCACACCCAACCAAAGAGGAAAAGCGCCATCCAGACTTATCAGCAACAAGTCCAAAGCCAGGATCCATCAATGTAGGAGGTTGCGTCAGTCCCCTTGGCAAAGGTCATTTACACTTTTGTGAAGAGAAAAGTACTGATTTTAGAAAAACATTAGCTGGCACATTGTGCATTTTTCAACAAGACAACGCAAAACAATCCAAATCAGAAAAAGTTAGGACTGAAATATGTAAATCCCTTTCAGTCTTTCTTTGGGGAACACTGTTTTTAAACATTTCAGTAAATTCCCACACATTTGTCGACAAGCTGGAGATTTTCTGCCATATTTGCTCCTCAAATCATGATTAATCAATTAAACCTGTTGACATCATTAGGGGTTTTTTAATTCATTACTAGCCCTAAATTACCTCCATCCCAACTACTTTTTAAATGTGTTGCAGACCTGAAATGAATGTTTACTAACAAATGAAATGAAGCTGACAAGACAACATGAACTATCTTGGGTTCATACTGTATGCAATGAAATAAAAGTAAATGTAAGAAACATTTGTCTGCATTTTCCATACTGTCCCAACTTTTTCAGATCTAAAAAGGTCTAAAAGGGTAAAACCAAAGCTGTAACCCATATATCGGTTCTTTAAGTTATTTAAGATGGGAGAAGTGTTTCAGTGATTTGACAGGCACAGAAACCACACAAATATTTTGTTATGGTGGTTAGCAGTGAGATAATCATTTAGCAGGACTGACACTACTTTCTCCATAATTTTGTCAACAAATGGAAGATTAGAGTCTGGCCTGTAATTAAGGCACCGAGCAGTCTCCTACGATGGCCTGACAGCTTCTGTCTTAAGGATTTGGGAAAGAATCCCTGCTGCTGTGACTGATAGACAATGTGCAATCTACACTTAGTGAGCTTAAAACCTGTTTGGCAAGGGATCAAGAGCAAAGACTGAAAGCAGTGGTGTCAAAACTGCATCTAAAAGTGGTTTCAGGCCAATCAGTTCAAAGAAGGACATCGCTATTGGTATAGCTAAATTTGGAGTGTGATCAGTACAAGAGTGTGAACCCTAACTGCCTTTTTAATGTCAGAAATCTTGCCACTTACCGCTGCAAATTCAAACTTGGCAGGTGACAAATTCAGGTGAGACAGGTGGGCCAAGGTTTACCAGTTGGCATATGGGAGAAGAGAAATTTTGTATTCATTTTCTCAGAGATGGCAGAAGAACAAGTTCTTTACATAAGAGTACTACTAATTTGATTTTTTTTTTTTAATACTCATGTAGAAGTTGAAGTATGGCTGACATTTTAGTCAAATAGAAGTATAAAAAGTACATGCTACAAAATGTACTTAAATAAAAAATAAAGAAAAAAACCTCAATTTTTAAAACAGGATGTCTTATTGAGAGCAAGACGGTCACATCCAGCCTCACCTCTCGATCTCACCGAGCTTAAAATGTGACAAATGTATTGCCAACAATTAAATTTTACCTTGCTAAGCTGCAGTGTTCTTGGACCGTCAGTAGGTGGCACTTTAATCCTACTTTAAAATTGAGTGATAAGCATTCTAAACCTTCATTTCTTTTTCAGTTTTAGATATTAAGGGATAGGAGTCTGGTCTTGTATGGCTGCCCAGTGGCATTACCAAGATGACAGCAGAGAGAATTTGCTTTTATTCATTGCTGACTGAACTTCATGTGCCTCAGGTCACAGGAACAATCGTCAATCATGGTCTATTTTGCATAAACAAATAGAAACTGTACATGTTTATGTACATTGTAAATGTGAATATGATCACATGGGTTGCTCAGAATCAGGTATGAATGTCACAGTCCAATTTTTTGTGACCTCATTAAATCATTAAACTCGCCTCTCACCAAAAAAAGGCCATGAAACAGACGTGGACGAGATAATGAGTTTAGATTGTATTTTTGCACTTATGCTTTATACCACCAGTTTTGTGTTTCTCCTTTTTCCTCTCAGCTTTTCTGCAGTCTTGTTTTAAGATGGAGGGCACATTTCTCCAGGGGGCTTTTGTTTTACCAGAAATGTCCTTGGATATTTTTTATGGTGTGACAGAATCAATGCATTTGATGAGCCTGGAGTTAAACATCTCCACTAAAGCTCCACTATCACTATCAGCTGCTGAGGATGTAATGGGGTAGAGAATGCATTCGATTCATGAACGCCACAGCAGTATCTGCAGTGAGAAAGCAGTTAGTGTTCGCTTATCACTTCTAGTTTTTGTAAATGCTGACATCCTAAAAAGACTATTCCATATTAAATTGACTGTTTCAGCTTCTTTTTACACCTACGAGATGTGAAACAATCGAGTCTATGGCATGCCTGTGCTTATGAGTGGGACCTGGCACATGCTGTATAAGACTGGAAGATGTTGTCAATCTAACAAACTCAGTAGTTATATTGGACCAGTGAGCATGTAGATGTGAATATTGAAATCTCAAGACATTAAAACACTGTAAAAGAATTCTAACACTAGACAGCATATCCTCAAACTCTTCAAGAAAGTATGCACGATTCCTATGTGGACAGTAGATGTCAAGCATGAGACCAGAGTGATCACACTTAAATAGCATTATTTAAAGGCGGAGAATTCCCCATTGAAATCTGCTTCAAAGTCAAAAAGGTACCTCATTTCATGTGTTCATAAACATCCATTGCTGCATATCAGGCCTGAAACACATTCCAAAATGTTGGGACAGGGACAAATTAGGGTTTGTAATGAAGTAAAAAAAAAAAACTAAATAATGATATGTCAACAGGTGATCAAAATTATTTGGTACAAAAGCAGTATTCATGAAAGGCTGAATCTTTGAGGAGCAAAGGATCTCCATTTGCAGATGATCTCCAGTTTATCAACAAATGTGTGAGAACATTACTGAAATGTACAATACCAGCGCTCCTCAAACAAGACTGGAAGGGATTTACATATTTCTCTCTCTACAGTGCATAATATCATTAAACAATAAGGAATCTGGAGGAATTTCAGTCCGTAAATCAGACCCAAAATACACCTCAGAGCTTTGGAGGTGGAGTGTTGACTCGTGGACTTTTCTCCATGGTCATCTGACCTAAATTTCGATCGAGCATTAATGGGGGTGCACTTAAACTGAGAAAGCCAAGCACTCAGTAACATCACAAAGCTTTTTTTATTGGAATATTGTAAAATCATCCTGGGAGAACATGCATCTTCAGATTTTAAACAATTTGGGTGTACACTGTCATTATACCAAAAGGGGAACATCGAGTACATTTACTAATGCATTTTGAAATTCATCAAAATGAACGTATTCAGACGTATTTTTGAAACAGGGAAATTTAACTAGGGGTCTCAGACATTTGCTCTTACTCGTAAAAGTGTATATGTGTTATGTTAGCATGTTAGCAGCATTTCATGTGAAGTACGCAGTATACGCCGTTTTAATCACAGCCTGTGTGTTTCACTGAAAACTAGGCCAGATAATGGAATTTAAGGGTTATACTGCCATCTAGAGTTGTATTTCCACAATACAGGCACAAGGTTCGCCATTCCTTAGAATTTCAGTATGCCTACAAATAAATAATTAAAGTTAATTATCACTAATTTTATCTCTGTTTATATAAGAACTAGAGCTATATTACTGTATCAGAATTTGTAAAAGAACTGATGTAGAAGGACCTCTCTCACTCAGCCAAGTCTGAAACTAATTGCATGTCAAGATTAATTTGTGGAGGAGAGACACAATCGTAGAGGAACATCGCGGGAAAATGGAGGAAGAAAGCTTAATAAAACAACTTAAATGTTTTGCATATAGCAAGTGGCCAGATTAGCCTAACTGTGTAATGACCATAATATACAATATTTAGAGAGACACCGGACATTTCTAGTTGCATTTGACTGTACCTCGCTTTAGTCACAGGAAGAGATTATTTGAGATTATATTTGCTATGGAGAAAAATCTGTCACAGTACCTGTAGGGTTTGGACTCAAGTGCACTTTTCGAGACTATTTGGGTTATTCGGGAGCACTAGATGGCAAAAACAGCTGCTGGGGGAGTTTCTGAAGAGGAAGACATTCCCTTTTAATCAGTTAAATGTTTTAGTTTAAATTAGATTTGTTGTATTAGCAATTTCAAGCTTGGATTTGTCAGTACTCTTTTCGACTGATCTTCATTCCTGCCTTTGTGAGCTTTAGCAGATTTGAGCTTTTTTGCAAAGTTCTGTTTCTGTTTTAGTTTTTTAATACTTCATACAAGTTTCACAGATTTTTCTGGTTGCATTCTAACAAAGAGACTGAGAAATAATTCAAACAATGGTAAATCTAATCTGATTAAAACTATATGCAAACACTAAATAATAAGCAAGAAATGGTAATAATTAAAAAAAGATTTTCTTCTAACCATATGTGACAACCAAAAACTGCTTTTTATTTTGGAAGGTGTTCAGGGTATTGCATCACCCAGGTGACCTTTGTGGGATGATGACATTTCCAATGCCTTCCAGGATGTGCCTCTGGAAGTGAGTTTCTGAGCCAGTATAGGCACCCACTTCCTTCCAGCAAGTCTTTAATCAATGAACCATGTGTCCCATATTTTCCCCTGCAGATACAGGACTTTTTGGAATTCATTTGACGAGTAGAAAGCCAATTTTTCCCCATAAGGAATGAATTGAATTGATCTGTTCCAGACCCCCAGAAAATCCACACTGTATAAGGCATTATATGCGTTAATGGAGTTGAATTGTACAGGTGCTCCCTGATTTACGATGGGGATATGTTAGGACCAAACCAAGTGTAACATGAAATTATGAATTTAATGAGTGTTTGGTATAATACACACACACAATATATATATATATATACATATACACAAATTAAGCAGAGATATGGAAAGGATACTATGATAGGTTAGTTAAGGTTTAAAACACATTAACTTACAATTGGCCAAAATCCCACAGTTAACCCCCCCAAAAAAACTTTATTAAAGTGTAGAGAACTCTCATGGAATTTAGTGAGTAATTGATTGAAAGTGGAAAGTAAAAGCTATACTTACTCTATTGATGAACTCTGGGCGTTAGCGTAGCTTCTAAGCTAAAATGTTCTGAAGCATTCAATTCCTGTTTTGGTTTCGGTTTCCTTTCACTGTAGATGTAAAAACAAAGAAAAACACGATTGCCAACCTGAATCACTGTGTACTGAATTGTAACTCGTGAATCATGAATCGAGTTTCATCTGAAACAAGTTTAATCAAGTGCACTGAATACCTAGCAAATGCCGAGAACCGAGAAACTTCTCTAGTCAGATTGGGTCAAGAACAGAATTTGACGAGTTCCAAGTGGCCTTTCTTCGGTTTTTCTGATTCCACCTTTTTTGTTTCTCTCTGCCTGATCTCTGCCTTATCAGAAACCCCACCATGCATTAACTATTGATTTGTTGTTGCATCATACTCTTACTTTACTCTGAAGCATCCAGTAGCACTCAACACAAGGGCAGCTTCTCTACAGAGATATGATGCAGATTAAGATTGTGTTTAAAACTGACTTGCAGTGTACGCTCATTATTGGTGTAGCTAAAAGGGAGCCTGATCCCGTAGATGTCACCCTGTTTATGCAGATAATGAGTTGGCTAGCAGTAAAACCAGGCTGAGTTTTTTTTTTTTTTTTTTTTGTATAATGCAACAGAACTGTCCCATGTTGGGGTAGAAAACGGGGCAGTAGGACATCATCTACACAGCAGCCAAAAAAAGGACAGACTGACAACCACAGAACTATTAAAGGACATGTGTCATGTCTTCCTGCATTACAGTATAGAAAATTATTGTGGACATGTATTAAAATTACATATATAATCATGGGGCTATATTCTGTATTTGTAATGGCACATTTCATTTTACTTGAGTATTTTAATAGAAAAAACTTGTACTTCTGCCACATCTGTCATACCTTTAATTCTGGATTCTACAAACGGGGACTGTGATAGTCTAGTGGGTAAGATACTGGACTATGAACCAGAAGGTCCAGGGTTCAAATCCCACTTCTGCCAAGCTGCCATTGTTGGGTCCTTGAGCAAGGCCCTTAACCCACAATTGCTTGGATTGTAAGACTGTATCAATTGTAAGTCGCTCTGGATAAGGCTCTGCTAAATGCTGTAAATGTAAATGTAAAACATTTCACATTAAGTCATCATATAGTTTTCTTACTCTTGCAGTTGCTCAGGAGGACTCTCAGCTTCAGGAAGTTGTAAAGAGCCATTTGATGCTGGATTAATTTCAGATTTGTCAGAAGGATTTGCCTACAAGGAAAAGTAAATTAACATCTCTTACAGGATTTCCTCTGGAAGGTACTTGCTCACTGTGGCGGTTTTGCTGAATTCCCTAATCGGGCGAAGAATTGTTCTGCCTGTTTCAAACACTTCAGTGAAAGGGATTGGTGAGGGACTTCTTTAGTAGAAGTGCTTCAAATCTTCCTCAGGAGTTTGTCCAATTTTATGTCTCAGAACTGGTCCACATTTAATGGGCTTTCTATAGTCATGGACAACCTAATGATATCAAGAAAATCCATGGAAAGATGTTCATTCTTTTAATCCTTCAGACACTAACCATCCCTTATGGTTCTGCATTTGAGTGTTCAGCTTGTGATGATCAATGAAATGACTGGCAGTGCCATGTTTCTTTTTCCACAATAACAATTAGTGAGGAGTAACGAGATTCTAGGCGTGTCCAGAACTGACCTATTCCCTATATAGTTTGGTGGTTCTGACATTTCATTGTGGTGTCTGAAAACAGCGTGAAATATCCAGTGCCCTCTAAGAATCCCACAATGCACCTCAATAAGTAAACAAAACCATAATGCACCATGTTTTTTGGTTTTGAAGATTCACATGCAGCTTCTCAATTCCAAAGAGCAGATTCTCTGAAAAGCTTGTGTAGAAAGTTCCGCAAGTGGATAGCTGTGCCAGGCGAATTGTCTGCACAGTTCATGGATCTGATGGCCTGTTTGTTTATGTGGCAGAATCCCACATGAAAAGATCCGTCACAAACATCTGTCTGGAGCGGATTCATTCAACTTGCATTATTTCTTATGGGGGAAAATTTTGGTTCTCGGAAAGACTTCTGGAATGAATTAACAACGAGAACCAAGGTACTACTGATAATTAGGCATTTGATTACATTTGGTTAGACTTGTATATAGATGTACACATATATATCCAACAATATATACACACCATTTTCTTTCATATATATTTATGCATAAATTCATGTGTGTGTTTATATATAAATATATGAAAGAAAATGATATAGATACACACAAACATACACATATATATATATATATATATACATACTTGCAAAATAAGCCAGTACAGGAGTGATAGATGGACAGGTCAGTGAAGGACGAACAGTGGACAGAGAGATGCAGCAGGGAGTCTCGGCTGGATAAAATTTTAAAATGCACAGTGCATAGTTCAGCATTGCAGAGCAGCTTTAGCATGCTGGGGCAAATCAATTGTGTGTTTGTATGTATGTGTGTACATGCAGGCTCGTCACACATCACTCTGCCCTTGCCTCTCTCCCTCTCTTTTCTCCCTCTATCATCTTTTTCTCTGGTGCAGTTCTATTTTGATGAGCATCTGGCAATTCCCGCTTGCAACTATCGTTTAAGGCGTGTCATTAAAACAGGGTTGCAGGGCTGCTGGATGGCGGCACCAAGCTATTCCTAGTGCAGTGTAAAATTCATTACGTTACAACAAAAAGCCCCCTACACTTACACTTCTGAGACAATCCTTTCTAGTCAAACAATGTTTCATTCTCTTTGTTACAGGGATGCACATACTGCAGGATATTTTGGTATCTACCTAATCATACCACCAGTCAATCGCTGCTACTAGCAGAGAGAGGCGAGTGACTTTTGCGATTAAGGTCACTGGCTTGTGTGTGTGTGTTTTGTTTACACACCTGTGCTCAGTGCTGTAGTCAGGACTGGTAGTCCGAGTCAAGACTGATACTTTTAGTAGTAGTCCGACCAAGACCTGGAGCAACCGAGACCAAGACGAAACCGCGACCACAATAAGATTATCATACAAAAATAAAAGGAAAATGAAAATATATCATTATACATGATATATTATTTCTGAATTTACATTCAGCTGAATGTTTCTTCTCTGAAGTCCTGCATAAAAGTTCGCAGTGCTTCACATAAACAAACAGTATAAGTCCAGATTTTGCAGACATGGTAAAGCAAGCGGACGAAAATGCACGCTTGCAATCTTAGACTATTCAGAACAGTGGTACCTCGGTTCTCGCCAGTAATTCGTTCGACAAAAGCGAATACTGAGAACATTTTTCCCATGAGGAATAATGTAGATTGAATCACTGTTCCAGACCCCCAGAAAATCCACACGGTATAAGGCATTATGTGCATTAATGGAGTTGTACTGTACAGGAGTGATTTATGATGGGGATATGTTCCGACAAATCCATCATAAGTTAAATGTAAAATGAAACAATTAGCTTAACAAGTAGAGCGATATATGCTTTATATAGCAGAACCTATGATAAGCAAGTTATTGGTTAAAACACTTACATTAACACAAAGCTTATTTGAATAAAGTGTCGAAAAATCTCAAGTCATTTAGTTAATAATGGATTGAAAGTAAAAATAAAAGCTAAACACATTCTATTGCTGAACTCAGTGTGCTAGCATAGCTGCTAAGCTAACTGCAGCCTGTGTTCTGGAGGACTTTCTTTCGGTTGGCTTGTATAACTAAGAATGCAGTCCTTCACTGAGCAAGGGCTATTGTGAACCTGAATCACTGAATCACGCGGTTCGACTCGTACAAGTTTAAGCAAGTGCACCGATTCGTGAGCAAACAACAAGAGAAATTTTTCTGGCCAAAATGTGAAGTGAAGCAAATTCGGTGAGTTTTGAAGTGATCGGGAACCAAGGTACGACTGTAAAACACATTCATTGATTGGATACTGAACAAGACAATAAAAGTTCAGTTTATTATTAATTACCTCAGACAGACACATTGGACTTGGCTGGTCTTGATCATTTTTGAGTCCCCCTTCCCCCGAGACTGAGTCCAAATGAGGTAGAGACCAAGACAAGACTGAGATCGCTCAGATTCAAGTACTACAGTTTGTTAGCTGCTCCCCCATCTGTTTAATTGCTAGCATTACATCTCATTTGTCTGCCTGGACGCCTGTGTAGTTACTCACCTGTGCTAGGACTCGTTGGTCCGTCTCTTCACCTGTCTGCTGCTCAGCTTTTTGCTCATCTGTATTACAGCTCAGCCAGTCATTTATCTCATACCCTCTAATTTGTCACTTTCTACCCACTCCTGTCTCCCTGCTTTCTAGCCCACTTGGTCTAGCTGATATTTTATGCTGTTCCCTCATCATTGCTTTATCTGATTCACACGTTTAAGTTCTAACCTTTGATCATCTCCCTCTATCCCTCCATCATACTCTGTGTCCAACTCTCTAATACACTTTGTCAATACTCTTGTTTTATTTCTGATACACACCATCTCTCTAGATTCTTTCACCCTCTCTCTCATTCAATCCCTCTCAGAGACTGCCAGTGGATTTGGTTGCAATCAGTTCAAAAGTACAACTCTGCCTCAGTGTTGTTGATGCCGTGATCGTACAGTCACTCCACACACGCAAGCCACTCCAGACCCCAGAAAATCCTCACTGCATAAGGTATTAAATGCATTAGAGATGTATGGTATACCTAAACGCTATATGCACAGATAAAAACAGTAATTAGATTAAATACAAGTGCTATTGTTTAATAAATACATCGATATTGTGGTTCTCACCAGTTTCCTTTTGGTTGGCTGTTGTCACTAACCTTACGACCCATGGTGACTTATTTGCACCATGAATAAAGTTTACAGCAGATTTTAGTGGAGATCTGCACTGAGCGAGAGCCATTGGGAGACTGACATGCACCCAAGTTTCAGCTGAAGTGGGCTTAAGACTCAAGCTCAGTGTTGCCAGAGCTTGCAAGAGAAAAAGATAAGTCACTTATTTCTCTCATGAGGTCAGGCAACACTGGTTGTGCTTCTCGACTCATACATGTTCTAGCAATTGCACCAAATGACATAAGCTGAGAATGTGCTCATCAAAATGCATCGAGAACTGAATTCAACGAGTTACAAAGTGGTCGTGTGTTGAGTTATGACTATATATGTAATACCTCAGGGTCCAGTGTTAGTACTTGCTAGCCTTTTTGTATGATTGTTACATACTAGGGATTGGTAGTTGGATTAGTAACTACTACTTCTTTTAGAAAGGTCATAGACATTACAATTAATAACCTCAATGAGTCACCTAACAGCTAAACTTGAAATATTGTATAAAATGACCAAATATGTAGCGACACGATTTAGGTAGACTAAATAAAGCTTACAGCTATAAGATTCTTCAACCAGCACCGCAATCGAGTTAAGAAATCATGACAATAGTAGTCTTTTTGTAGCTACTAGCTAGCTAAGGGTTCTTCAATATTAGCTTTATTCTATGTATTGTTACTGTTTGTATATCCAGTAATTTAGCCTTGATGTATGTGTTTTCTGAATATGTCTGTGGCCAATTTACTGTTTAGAATAAGTGGTGATTTTTCTATTAGGTAATCGCCCACCATTTTTTAAAACACAGTTTTCCCCATGGGATATAATTGGAAACAGGCTGGAAATTTGTCCTAACTATTTTCTCTCCCTCCCTCGATATGTACTTCTGCAGCCCTATGTGATGCTTGTGTGAGAATGCCAATGATTGCAAGAACTGCTTTAATTACTATACATTCAGGCATCCTGGAAGATGTTTTAATGAGCCGGAGGTTAGGGGTGGAGGTGTGGATGGGTTGGCAACGTAACGTAAAGGGGATGCACACACACACACACACACACACACACACACACACACATCAAATTATATTCATCTCCTTGTTTCTACACATTGTCCATTTTATCAGTTCCACCACACAAACATTGTGTGGTTCTACAATTACAGACTGTAGTCCATCTGTTTCTCTACATACTTTGTTAGTCCCCTTTACTCTGTTCTCTAATGGTCAGGACCCCCACAGGACCAGCACAGATCTGGTTCATTAGGTGGTGGATCATTCTCAGCACTGCAGTAACTCTAGCAGCACTGCTGTGTCTGATCCACTCAGACCAGCACAACACTAATACCACCACCACCACATCAGTGTCACTGCAGTGCTGAGAAATGATCCTCAACCCAAATAGTACCTGATCTGTGGGGATCCTGACCATGAGAGCAGAGTAAATGACATTAACGAAATATGTAGAGAAACATATTGACTAAAGTCTGTAATTATAAAACTACAAAGTGCATCTGTATGGTAAGTGGAAGTGATAAAATGGATAATGCGTGTGGTGTATCTAAAAGTGATTGGTGAGTACGTTTTGGGAGCCTTCCATTGATTGAGCTACAACTACACCTAATCCTGATCTTATCCTCAGTAACCAAAAGGAAAAGTTTTGGTTCTTTTGGCTTTTGAAATAAAAGTTGCCGTTTTTGTAAAGAAAATTGAGAACTGGCAAAATGTGCACTAAGATTTGTCTATCCTTGTATAAACTTGGTCCACACACCAAAATATTATCCAATTAATCAACACATAATGAAGAAACCATACCACTATTTTAAAGCGGTTTCCACACAGCTCCAGAAAAACCCATTTCAGTCCCACCCTTGGACTTTGTGTTCTGTGTGACATTTACTCCAGGTATTCTGGTTTGCTTCCACATTCCAAAGACATGTGTTAGGTTAACTGGTCGCTCTAATTACTTCGGGGTTCAAAATGATATACATGAGAATGCAGAAGAGCCATTCTCACACCTATGTATAAACTGTTACATTCAGTTCCTCTAGTCAGCCAGAGCAGGAGCAGTGTATTTATCTCATACTTTCACTTATGTATGCACCTAATAAAGGCACTGTTGCATTACATGCAAGGAAACCCTGTCAGGCTGATTTAGCATGCATAGTGCACCTCTGTTTTAACACTCGAGTACATGTTAGGGTGATCTTTCTTTAATTAGTAAAACCCAATCGGCTATAGGTTGTTGGTCAATCCCTGTGAATACATTTCAAAGTTGATTTCCCCCATTTCTACACATACAGACCCAAGTCTTGATGCTACACAATGTTGGTGCTGCTTGGAACATTTATAAAAATAAAAAAAAGCCACATCTGTTCCATGTGACCGACAGCAATGAGCATCCTGAGCTGTGTGTGTGTTGAAATGTGTTGAAAGAGCATTGCATGACATTAATTTAGCTTGACTCGTGTGTGCTGTTTATGAATGTGAAAGAGCAAAAGAGAATTAGATGATGTTAATCAGGGTCAGATCAGGAATGCTGCTGGGATTTCCTAATTGTGTCTGTGTTTTCATATGCTTTTTGCTTTCAAGAACACACACCACAGTCTCATAACCTGTGCTCGGTTACAGGGTAATAAATACAATATACAGTGGTACCTCGGTTCCCGTTGTTAATTTGTTCCAGAAGGTTTGTAGAGAACCAAAAGTGACAAGTACCGAGCAAATTTGTCCCATAAGGAATAATGTAAATTGAATGAATCCATTCCAGACTCCCAGAAAATCCACACTGTATAAGGCTTGATGAACTCTGGGCACTAGCATAGCTGCTAATGCTAACTGCACCCTGCGTTCTGGAGCATTCAATTCCAGTTTTGCTTTCAGTTGGCTCTTTAGTCTTTTTAGGATCCATGGAGACTTACAGTGGTGGGAAAAAGTGTTTGCCCCTTCCTGATTTTCTATTTTTTGTCACATTTAAGAGTTTCGGAACAACAAACCAATTGAAATATTAGTCAGAGACAACACAAGTAAACACAAAATGCAGTTTTTAAATAAAGGTGTTTATTATTAAGAGAGAAAAAAACATACCTACATGGCCCTGTGTGAAAAAGTGCTGAGATCCAAAAAACATTTGGCAACAATTGAGAAAGAAAGTAATTGAGATCTATTAGTCTGGAAAGGGTAATAAAGCCATTTCTAAAGCTTTGGGACTCCAGCGAACCACAGTGAGAGCCATTATCCACAAATGGCGAAGACATGGAACAGTCGTGAACCATCCATGGAGTGGCTGGCTGACCAAAATTACCCCAAGAGCGCAGCGATGAGACATCCAAGAGGTCACAAAAGACCCCACAACAACATCCAAAGAACTGCAGGCCTCACTTGCCTCAGCTAAGGTCAGTGTTCATGCCTCCACCATAAGAAAGAGACTGGGCAAAAATGGCCTGCATGACAGAGTTCCAAGACGAAAACCACTGCTGAGCAAAAATTTTCCAGAACACATCTTGATGATCCCCAAGACTTTTGTGAAAACATCCTGTGGACTGATGAGACAAAAGCTGAACTCTTTGGAAGGCGTGTGTCCCATTACATCTGGTGTAAAAGTAACACAGCATTTCAGAAAAAGAACATTATAGCAACAGTACAATATGGTGGTGGTAGTGTGATGGTCTGGGGCTGTTTTGTTGCTTCTGGACCTGGAAGACTTGCTGTGATAAATGGAACTATGAATTCTGTGGTCTACCAAAAAATCCTGAAGGAGAATGTCCGGCCATCTGTTTGTGACCTCAAGAAACGAACTTGGGTTCTGTAGCAGGACAATGATCCAGAACACACCAGCAAGTCCACCTCTGAATGGCTGAAGATAACAAAATGAAGACTTTGGAGTGACCTAGTCAAAGTCCTGACCTAAATCCTATTGAGCTGCTGTGGCATGACCTTAAAAAGGCCGTTCATGCTCAAACTCTCCAATGTGGCTGAATTACAACAATTCTGCAGAGATGAGTGGCCAAAATTCCTCCACAACGCTGTAAAAGACTCATTGCAAGTTATCACAAACGCTTGGTTGCAGTTGTTGCTGCTAAGGGCGGCCCAACCAGTTATTAGGTTTAGGGGGCAATCACTTTTTCACACAGGGCCATGTAGGTTTGGATTTTTTCTCCCTTAATAATAAACACCTTCATTTAAAAACTGCATTTTGTGTTTACTTGTGTTGTCTTTGACTAATATTTAGATTGGTTTGATGTTCTGAAACACTTAAGTGTGACAAACATGCAAAAAAATAGGAAATCAGGGCGGGGACAGCCCAACCCTGTGATGGACTAGCAGCCTGACCAGTTTCCACTCGCACCCAGCGAATTTCAGGATATCACACCAGTTAATGACAAGCTGTGTGACTAAAAGAAATCCAAGCCTGCACAGAAACAAGCATCCGGCCTTTCTCTCCTTACTAAAATGACATCACGTATATAAGACATGCCAGTTTTGCTGTGCAAAGGAATCTACCCTTAAAGAAAATCCAACACCTCAGTGACCCCAGGAGATGAGGAATTAGAAGTGGTATGGATGAGAGATAATAAAGTATTAAGGTACCCCTTCCTCTCACTTTCCCCATCAGTAACTGTTCCCTAGTCCTGTTTAATTTGCTTCACTCAGTGATCCCTGTTAATGCTGACTCTGCTGCTCTCTGTATCCATCTCCTCATGTTACCTCTCCTCCTTCTCTTGCCTTTTCTTCATCTTTTTGTCTTTGCTTCTCATTTAACCCTCTTCTCTGTTCCTTCTTTTGCTCATCTTTCCCATATTACCATTTTCCTTTAAATAAGCCTTTATCCTCTTCTGTTTTTCTCTGCTTTCATGTCCTTCTGCCCTTCCTTTCCTTAGACCCTCCTTGCTTTTAGTCCAATTTCATTTTCTTAGATTCTTTTTCCTTTGTCCTCACCATACTTAGTTTTCTCATTTTCCCTATTCGTTCCTCTTGTTCCTCTACTTTCCCCCCTTCCTAATGACCACCTTTTTCCAGGTTCCTCATTCTATTCCTCTCTACCATTCACCTTTTGTCGACTTCTACTGCTGTTACCTCTACACTCCTGAGCACAAAAATGGGCCAAACACAAACAAACATCCGAGTTGTTCCACTGAATAGCAATGGCTTAAAACAGTTGATGGGTAGTTGAAAAATGTTTCCCAGTTAGTGTTTAATGTGAGACCAAATATTTTCTAAAGGGGTCAAATCTTGACCAGACCAAACCATGAGCCTTAACGACAAACAATGAAAGACCAAGACAGAAGATATTTTGGAAGATTTTGAACACAGACATGTGTTAGCTTATATCATACATCTTTTTGCAATTTTGTCTTTGTGAATTTCCCTGTTTCAAGCTCATTTAGTTAATTTTCAAAAAAACAACAATCACATTAGACTGCCTGTACAAAAAAAATCCCATAAACTCAAAAGATAATCCATACAAAATCAGAAAAAATGCCCCAAAAATGCCCTGCCCCTTTAGATGTACTATAGCCAGTCTTCATTTAAATCATTTAAAAGTCAGTTATTCATTTCATTAGGTTTGTTCATCACTACTGTCAAGCTCGCTCTTCCAACAGCTGTCAATTCCAGATCTGGTGGCACAGGGGAATACACAATCAAAAATCTTTACTGCAAGCCAGTCTGCATAACACTCTGACCCACACACCACACATTAATAGCAAACGAATGCAAAAGATACTTCATAAGGACTTGTATCTAGATGGGATGGATATATGGGTTATTCATATCCATGGTTACTCAAGTCCATTCAGATGATGGAAATTACCTGAGTGCAGCTCACTCCACAGAAGCTGTCGGTCTTTTCCTGAGTAGAACTCTTGAGATTTGACTGCATTCGGCTTGAAGGCACTTGAAACTATAAAACTGCGGCATTATCAGCCTTCAATGGTTTGGATAGTGCAGAAGAGTGGACCATTCATACAATTATTTAGACCTAAAACAGTATTTTTCACTTCATATTTCAGTGTGTCAGTGAAAGTGAATGCTCAATGATTCTAACACATCTCTGTCCACCATTTCCACTAGATCATTACTACTATTCACAATAAAATTACTGTTGTGGTGAAGCAGTTGATGTACTGGTCTGTGGACCTGAAGGTCCAGTATTCAAATCCCAGCTCTGCCAAGCTACCACTGTTGGGTTCTTGGGCAAGCCCCTTAACCCACAATTGCTGGGACTGTGAGATTGTATCGATTCTAAGTCGATCTGGATAAAGGCATCTACGAAATGACCAATTATACCACAGTTCGTTCTGAGCCCGCAATTTGATTAGCTGAGAGATGTTCTAGGACTGCCAGCATTGCACGATAATGGCACACTGACCAAAGCTCTCCAAGAATTACTCCGCCACATATGAAACCTAGCAACACCAGTAATAACAAAGCAGCAGCGTTATGATTATACGAGTAAAAGACTGGCGAAATTTGATTTGAAATTTAATGAAATACCATGTACGGCTGATCGGAGGTTCATACATGTCCAGCGAAGCTGCTGATGCTGTATAACTCTCCTTTTACATTTCTGACTGATAATATTAACGTTAACAGCTTTGTTTTCCAAATTTATATTCAATACTCAAATTATAACGTCTATATATCCTATTTCTTCTGTTGGTAGACGTGTCTTAACAGCTTGCCTTATAAATTGGACCAGTTTTATTTTATGAATGTTAATGATCCTTTTTCAGTCAATTAAAGCTTATCAAATTGATATATTTGTTGGTCTGTATAAATTAGTTTTTGGAAAATCATGTTCCTTAACCATTATAACTAAAGGGCATAGTCCGATGATGTTTTAGCAGTGGGATACCTGATAGTATGCCTCAGAGAATGCTGACAAATAAATTCTGTCTCATTTACATTTACATTTACAGCATTTAGCAGATGCCCTTGTCCAGAGCGACTTACATTTCATACAATCTTACAATCTAAGCAATTGTGGGTTAAGGGCCTTGCTCAAGGACCCAACAGTGGCAGCTTTGCAGAGATGGGATTTGAACCCTGGACCTTTTGGTCCATAGTCCAGTACCTTAACAACTAGGCTACCACAGTCCTCAAGACCTAACGGGCCTATGGTCTTGTACCAACGACCACAGTACAGCAGTCCCCATATCTCACATTACAGCAGTCATGATGTATTATTGCGGAAATGTAAATAAGGTAATAGTGGTTATGAAGTGCAGAAAACATTATTGTGACGCCTTTAGAGACACTAATGAGGTTTTAGGTGATAGCTGTAACCTGCCTCTGGTGGCAACAAGGTAATCCAGCAAATCCACACAAGTGGAACATTTATACATCCAAAGTCTGTACTTTGTGCCAGGGAACCCCACTCCCTGCCAGTAACCCATATTGTAACTCTAAAAACAAATCCATCTTCACCAGAAGCAAGGATTGAACTAGAGAGGCTTGTTCAGTACAGCTCCCAGCACTGACCTTATTGTTTGTCTGTTACACCATTGTGTTGTGAGGCTCCAGCACACAAAAAGCCCAGTGTAGTTCCTAGAACTAGAAAGTCCAGGGTTGCTGAGTCTCAGTGCTCCTTAGACTGTGGACTAGGTCTGTGGTTACAATAGCAAGCATTCAATAAAACTACAGATTCAAATAAGGTTATCCTTGATAGTCCCACTAAGACTACTTCTGAAAAACAAAGGTGTTATAACAATTGCTATTCATCTTGTCGAGCAACTCACCAGACACTACGTTATGTATAATAAATACAAAGAAGTACAAACTTATTATTCATAATACACAATTTTTTGGACTGTAAGATATGTGAAGTCAGACCTGAATAAAGTAACAGACTTGGATTATATTCCTGCAAGGTTTCTTAGAGACTCTGCAAAGTTATTACTCCTTGGATTCCCCATATTATTAATCCTCCTATTGAACAAGGAGAACTCCCAGAGGAGTTTAGAGTCTGCACAAATTGTTCCTCTGTTAAGAAGAACAGGACGCCAGAAGAGGAAATTATACACCAGTCTCAATTTGGTACATGTCATGGGAATGTCATGGAAAAGCTTATTTAATATGTAGTATGGTTGCCTGTGGAGCCCATCAGCTTAGTGTCCTGGGACCCTCGTTCTTTTTAAAATCAGCTTGCTTGTGCGACCCTATTCCCTAAATTGTGACCCTATTCTTGAACCGGGTGCCAGACTACCGTAGGGCTGGGTAACATTCGCTGTTGCGGTTACAGAGAACGATTTCCCCATCCAGCCTCCCCACTCTCAGATAAAGTGAATTATGTGTGAGTGAGGCCTGTCCTGGCAGGATTGTGGTTAGGGTTATTCTGAAAATACTGCCCCCTACACATTTGAAAGGAAATTATTCTCAAACATTCTTCTAGAGGTAAACTACTACCTCAGAAAGAGGTGTAACCTAGTAGGAGATCAGAATGATACTGTAGTTTGTAAAATATTCTGTACACTATTGATAATCAGGTTCAAGTCCAGGGAGTGCCTTCCAGTTGGGTCAGGCCTCAAATGCAGACATGGTCAGTCCTGCCTGAGGGAGGGGAGACCAGTTGAGCAATTGTCCACCAACATTGCAACAACAACCTCTACTCAGCCCTACAATGGAGAAGCATCCAGTCCAGGGCAAACAACCCAGGTTTTTGCATTCATATTCACAAAGTTGTCAAACACCCTTTTGTGCAAACTTAAACATCAACAGTTAAATTTATAATCCAGTTCTTGGAGTTGCTGTTTTCCATTACTGTGTTCAATGTGAGCCAGGGGCGATTTTAGGATCAGAGTTTGTGGTGATACATGCCCCTTACCCAGTGTTTTTGGTTTTTTTAAACCTGTATATTAACAATTTTGGATTCTCCTTCCCACACTTGAAGGAAGAACACCTGCCTTTACTTGAAAGACACCAGAAAATCTGAGAAACTTACTTTTTGCTGAGCCTTTGAGAAACAAAAGCCATCACTTGGATCAGACCATTTGCAAGGCATGGGGGACTGCTGTACATTACATACATTATGATTTTACCATTTTTCAGCTTAGAGACAAACTTCCACTAAAAATATATATATAAAAAAATGACTTAGTATTTTAGGGGTGAGCACCCTGTGCTGTGGGCATAGTGAAAACTGCATACTTATTTATTTATTTACAGGTATGTGCCATTTAACAACCTTCCAATCAGCATCTGTTGGCTTTAATTATAACAGATTATAGGAAATTGAAAAAGTCTTAACGTCGGCGTTGCAGCTGTAAACTGTTGGTCAAATTTTAAAAGGGTTTATCATGTGTATTTTTACTGCCATAGCTATATAAACTGGCATACCCAAAAGAAACCCACACACACACGGGGAGAACATGCAAACTCCACACAGCCAGTGGCCAGAATATACAATTGCAAACATGCATTACTGCTTTCGTTCTCTGAAATGTCTTCATTACTGAAGCATGGGAGATTCAGCTCCAGTTTGGCCAAAACTTCGTCTGGCTTCTCTCAATGTCATGCCACATGGGACTACAAAGTGATTGCCCTGATACTAACCTAATTACAAAGGTTTCTCTAATAACCAATTAGCATTTAAAGATGATTAATTAAGCATGAGGTAGGAGCGTTTGCCATTAGGACACTAGGGTAATGACTGGCAAAATTGGGAGTGAGGTCACATGTGAATAATAAATTATAAATCAGCCATTTTAAGCACCAAGTCATTTGGTACCTTAGGCTTAGCTGTATTTTAAGTCGTTGCAGTGGTGCGGTGATTAAAAACATATCAATTATTTCAAAAGCAAAAGCATTCAGTGAAGCTCTTGAATGCTGGTGTACCTCATTAATTACGACCAATTGCCACCACAATTCATGCGGAGTTTACTTCCACAATATTAAAGGCCTGTTCGCTTAAAGAGTTCTAGATGCACTTCCTATGCATGTTGTATAAATTGTAAGGACGTTCTATTAGTACACCAGAATTATAAGGGACTGTGGTAGTCTAGTGGTTAAGATACTGGACTATGGACCAAAAGGTTCAGGGTTCAAATCCCACCTCTGACAAGTTGTTGGGTCCTTGAACAAGATCTTTAACCCACAAGTGCTTGGATTGTAAGACTATCAGTTGCAAGTTATACCACTGGATATGGATGTCTGCTAAATAACAAATGTATACTGTAGGGGTGTAACGATACACTGCTCACAATTCGATACAAAACAATGCAGATTTTCTTGTATAGCTTTATATCAAATAAAATATCAATCATTGCAATTTCAATAAATTACTAGAAAGAGGTTTAAATTTGTAAACAATACGCAAAATGCAACTGCATTAGATGGCATCAAACGAATGCATAATCCAGTTCGATTCCCATTTTTGGAACACAACGCATCGTTACACACCTAGTGTGGATTGATCTGGTCTCGTTGACTCAGATCTTTGCATCATAAACCTTGTGTACTTGAATTCATACAAACCATGTCAAGTCATCATTGCAGCAGGTTTGTTTAAGCAACGACAAGAGGAATTTGTTTCGCAAATATCTGCACAGTCTGCTCTGCTTCACACCAGCTTTGCCAAGTTATATTTAAGGTTATTTAGGGTAAAGAGTTAGTGGCTGTGGCAGATAAAAATGGGCATCACGAAGGCAGCCTCAGACACCAAACGTGCCTTGGCTGAGCAATTTCATTTGGTTTAAGAGAACCATTGTGTACAGTTAATGTTCTGCCAAATTACCATTGAAGCATTAAAGCACCAATGTGGCTGTAGGGAAAGCATTACTGAAATACGTCTTAAATCAATAGAAGGAAGTTCTCGTTCCAAAACTTCAGTTAAGTCAAACTCTGAAGTAGTTTCGAAACCAAATCTGTGGTAAATGTCTTAGGCATACTATATTTTTCAATTTATGCTCTGCTAATTCTTTATTTAAGTTTATTTGTAGTTCTACAATTACAGCCTGTAGTCCAACTGTTTCTCTACATACCTTATTAGTCGCCTTTATTCTGTTCTCAAATGGTCAGGACCCCCCACAGTACAGCCTCTGGGCTAGAGTAAGCATTTCCTAAATCCATTTGCTTCCCTGCTGAAATGTAGTAGTAATAATAAGGAACGATGTAACCATGCTCCATACCAATCCTTACAACTCCTGTGACTGATTTACTGTAAACCAGATAAGAACAGATCTGCTCTAAAATGATAGAACCACAAAAAAGACACCTCGCATGGGTGGAATTGAACCTCTCACCTTTCCGACCACTGCCCAATGAAGGCCAAAGTGAGGAACCGAGGCGGTAAGTGCCATCGTCGTCTTGTTCATCACCAGCTGATCTCTGCAGAAAGGGCACAGTAGGGACATGTCCTGTTAAATCAGGCACAGTCCCTAATCTCAGCATGGGGTGATTCTGCAGGGACCATCTAGTATCTTTTATTTACCTCTCAACCCCAACCTTCTCTTCCTTGCTAACCTCCATTTAATGTGATGGCATGCCCAAAAATGAACTCCAGATGCAACCAGGTAAGAAGAAACCCTTTACTGCAGTATGAATGTGGCAACATCGTTCACTAAACATGCTTTAACCAATCAATTCAATCATTGGGAATGCATCATTTTTAAAAATGCAGTATCCGTCACAGTGTACATACAAAAGGACCCGGGAAACAGACACAGGAGCAAGTATTAGTGCTTTGTTGACCTTCAAAATCGCCCCTCTGTTTTCCCTGTTTGCGCCAAGATGCAATACTAATACCAAGACAGGCGATGACCACAGGAGTTAAGCAACGATGATGCAAACAAACATGGCAACACAAACTTACAATGGTAACAGGACTATACTCAGAGGTGGCAGAAGTACACTAGTAAAACTACTACTTATCTGATTTTAAAAAATGAGGGTACATAATTGTTTGAATTACAGCTACATGAATCATTTACATTTACAGCATTTAGCAGATGCCCTTATCCAGAGCGACTTACAATTGGTACAGTCTTACAATCCAAGCAATTGTGGGTTAAGGGCCTTACTCAAGGACCCAACAGTGGCAGCTTGGCAGAGGTGGGATTTGAACCCTGGACCTTTTGGTCCATAGGCCAGTACCTTACTCGCTAGGCTACCACAGTCCCACATATGCAAATCATTTGCAAAAAGAAATCATACCAATGACTTCACCACCTTTAGTATACAAATACTATGGATTTTTAAAAATATATTCTGCAAAATCGCTCATAACTAGACCTGGCAATGTTCAGTAATGCAGTAAATCATGACATTTAACCCAAACAGTAGTCATCATCAACTACTTGAAACACTATCACTGCGTTTTAGTTGAACAAACTGTAGCTTCCCTTTTTTTAGAGCAAACTATGGGGTGGGCCATTTATATGGATACACCTAAATAAAATGGGAATGGTTGGTGATATCAACTTCCTGTTTGTGGCACATTAGTATATGAGAAGGGGGAAACTTTTCAAGATGGGCGTTGACCATGGTGGCCATTTTGAAGTCGGCCATTTTGGATCCAACTTTATTATTTCCAATGGGAAGAGGGTCATGTAACACATCAAACTTATTGAGAATTTCACAAGAAAAACAATGGTGTGCTTGGTTTTAACGGAACTTTATTCTTTCATGAGTTATTTACAAGTTTAAGACCACTTATAAAATGTGTTCAAAGTGCTGCCCACTGTGTTGGATTGTCAATGCAACCCTCTTCTCCCACTCTTGACACACTGATAGCAACACCACAGAAGAAATGCTCTCCTGATCTGACCCCCTTAGACTTTTATCTTTGGGGTCATCTGAAGACAATTGTCTAAGCTGTGAAGATATGAGATGTGCAGCATCTGAAACAACGGATACTGGAAGCCTGTGCTAGCATTTCTTCTGCGGTGTTGCTATCAGTGTGTCAAGAGTGGAAGAAGAGGGTTGCGTTGACAATTGAGCAAAAAAAGCACAAACAATAAATTACTTTTAATATTTTAAATGGAGAATTAGAATTTTACAGGCAGGTACAGCTGTGAGCAATGACCAGAAGCATTTGTGTCCAAGTCAAGTGGTCTGAAATTTCAGCATGAGAAATATACAAAAGAACAACTGCTATTTGTTTCCATGCTTTTTATTTTTGTCATAATAATAATACTACTACAATTCCACACATTTGCAGTGGGGGGCTGTGTGTGTGTGGCATGTACTTCTTGTGTGACTGGCATTTCAGCACTCACTCAGCAGTCCATCTGCACTGTCTGAACATACCTGGCACTGCCAGGGTATGTCCCTGGTACATTTGCCACACGTGTATTTGTAGCAGTCGACATCTCACAGTTGCACAATGGTTGACCTGACACTTCACCCTTTTGCCAGGGCTGGGTGTGGAAGGCTGTTGCCGAAGCGGTTTCTCCTTGCATGCCTTCTCACTCACATGAGAGTCACCAAACTCTTTTGCAAGCTGAACCAGGAAGTCCACCCGTCTCTCCTGCACCCCAGTGCATGCCTGATAAAGCACATGTGCATTCAGTGCTGCCATGTCAATCATGTTGTAGAACACGGCGACTGGCCATCTCCGTGTTCCTGCACGCACATTGTACTCCCGCACCATTTGGTCCATCACATCCACATCGCACCTTGTTTTGTTGTGTGACCGTGTTTGGCTTCCTTTTGGTGGTATCCTCAGGCTCACCCACGCTGTGCATGCTGCTGAGAACGTAGACGGTTTTCTTCCGTTTGGGCGCATACACTGTCAGCGTGGCACCAGTGGTTGAAAACACCGGAGTGGTAAATTCATTGTGGTCCATCTGTCTAGCGGATTGAGGAATTTCCCGGCAACTCTAGTTGACTGTGCCGAGGATAGTGGTTTTCCGGCTAAGCAGTCCTTGTGCAAGTGACAGTGATGTAAAGAAATTGTCTGTTGTTACAGTTCTGCCCTTGTCCATGAATGGTTCCATTAGCCTCATCACTACAGTCTCGGACAGTCTCTCCCGCTGGGACGACTGGGGTCCTTGCCAAGATATGGGAGGACATTACAGATGTACTTTGATTTCAAGTCGCAAGCCACCCAAAACGTGATGCCAAACTTGTCCGGTTTTGTTGCAATGTATTGCAGGAAACCGTAGCAAGTCTTTGACAGGAAAAGCTGTTCATCAATAGTGATGTAATGCAGTTGGTGACAAACAATCTCCACACATCGGAGATTGCAGCAAACTTATCGGTCTCCACTGGCTCGCTCATTGCATGTGAACATGTCATCAAAGCGTAGGTGTCACATGATGTCTTGGAAGCGGTTTTGGGCCATAGTTGCAATGATTCTTGGGTTTGCCAGGTTTGCTGACCAGCTGTCACAGTGATGGAACCTTGGTCACTCCCTGCAAGATGATGACTGGAATAAATGCAATTAGTTCCAGGAGATCCATGAACCAATCCACCTGCTCCGTGTGACGTGCCTGTCGAGTAGTCCATTCTTGAATGCTATGAAGCATGTCAAGAGTGATAAAACAGAGGAAGCTCTGAAGGCGACTCCGTATACTTCGTCTGGCCTTAGCCCTTGGTTCTCCATCTGTGGCGTACGGTTCTATTAGGGTGAAATGGAGGCGTGTCCCCACTTGTTCTTCACGCCACACTGTGCCATCTTTCGCGGTCTCTGTCGGCTCACTCCCCAACCGAGCTCTCTTTTTTGGTAGAGTTGGACTCCTCATCTGCAAGATAAACAATTTCAAATTAACTTTTTGTTTGGTTCTAAATAAAAAAGATCAGGAAATGAAAAAAGGTAGTTTGAGAAGTCTAACCTGAAGACAGCTCAGAGTTGTTTGAATTGTAACAGTTGTACCTCGCTCTGGATGAGGGCATCTGCACAAAATGGCTAGGTGTAGATGTGACTAGAATTGCCTAAATAAGACAGATAAATAAGTAGTTTCATAAAAGCTAAAGCAGCAAGCCTCTTTTGACTATGTCGTGAGAAAGATTAAAGGGTTAAGTTCCAGAAATAATTGAGTAAAATACAAATACCTAAAAAGATCTACTTTGTTACTTAACGTCTCTGAGTGTACTAGTAACTACTACACGAACAGACAATGATTAAAAAACTAATACAAAACAGACCAAGCTCAACCAGGCCGTGCTAATGTTAGGAACAGTGCTGCTACAAACAATGCTATACACAGTGCTAACCCAAACAGTGCTAAAACTACAATCAAACGACCATAAACAGTGATAATCCAAACAGACAATGGTTACAGAACTGGATAATATGAATACACACACTCAGGGCTAAGGCTAACAAACAACACCAGCACAACCATGTTAGACAAAGTTTGCAAATGCTAACAAGGAAGCTAATAGACACGTAACAACATGAGAAATACTGAAATATGACCCTACTCACCATATAGAAGCATGAAAATAATCAAGAGCCACGAAAACACCAAAAGAGTGAGGCCAGGAGGCCAAACAAAAAAGTGCACATAAAAGAGGGCTAATATATGCTAGGGCCAGCAGGCTGTAATTGGACAGCCTGCTATGGAAGCCAAAAAGTGTCAGAGGACAGATAATTAGGTTGACGTGTGCTGTAGAACTGATTATTATTTAAGCTTCAATTAAATTAAAAGACTCCTCATTGCATTGTCTTGTTACAGAATGACGAGGATGCAGATAACGTGGATGTTTTGATTTTTTCATGGTTAAATTACACTAACCAAAGCAATTTAGCAGTCTAGCAAGTTGTCCCCCCACTATAACCATTGTACACATAACTATATCATTTTAAAAATACATATTGATATTAAACGGATATTTAGTAATATACAATGCTATTATAGATGCAAAAAAGTTTTGAAGGACTGCGTTCCCCCCTTCATGTGCCTCACAGTGGTTTGGTCCACTGCCTATCATCATCCGAACCCGCACACATTTCATGTTATAGTGTTACAATTGATAAACTGTAAAGTGATGTACCTGTTTAAGTTCATTACATTTTGTGGCATAATTATCCAAAGCTTGTTTTTGTTCACTGAAGTATTATTTTTGCATTTCAGTATCTGGTGTGACCCCGCTGTGCAGCAATAACAGAAGTAACTGTTGATCAGTCCTGCACACCGGCTTGGAGGAATTTTAGCCCATTCCTCCATACAGAACAGCTTCAACTCTGGGATGTTGGTGGGTTTCCTCACATTAACTGCTCACTTCAGGTCCTTCCACAACATTTCCATAGGATTAAGGTCAGGACTTTGACTTGGCCATTCCAAAACATGAACGTTATTCTTCTTTAACCATTCTTTGGTAGAACGGCTTGTGTGCTTACGGTCGTTGTCTTGCTGCATGACCCACCTTCTCTTGAGACTCAGTTCATAGACAGATGTCCTGACATTTTCCTTTAGAATTCTCTGATATCATTCAGAATTCGTTGTTGTTTCAGATTTCAAAGTTTATTTTGGTCTCATCCGTCCACAGAACATTCTTCCAGTAGCCTTCTGGCTTGTCCACGTGCAGATGAGCAGCAATGTTCTTTTTTTGGAGAGCAGTTGGCTTTCTCTTTGCAACCCTGACCCATGCACACCATTGTTGTTCAGTGTTCTTCTGATGGGAGGACTCATGAACATTAACATTAGCCAATGGTGAGAGAGGCCCTTCAGTTGCCTTACAAGTTACCCCTGGGGTCCTTTGTGACCTCGACCTCTCCAACTATTACAACACGCCTTGCTCTTGGAGTGATCTTTGTTTGGTCGGACCACTCCTGGGGAAGGGTGGACAATGGTCTTGACTTTTTCTCCATTAGTACACAATCTGTCTGACTGTGGATTGGTGGAGTTCCCAAACTCTTTAGAGATGGATGGTTTTGTAACCTTTTTCCAGCCTGATGAGCATCAACAACAACTCTTTCTTCTGAGGTCCTCAGAAATCTCCTTTGTTCGTGGCCATGATACATACACTTCCACAAACATGTTTTGTGAAGAGCGGACTTTGACTAGATCCCTGTTATTTAAATAAAAAACAGGGTGCCACCTCACACCTGATTGTCATCCCATTGATTGTAAACACCTGACTCTAATTTCACCTTCAAATTAACTGCTAATACCTAGCGGTTCACATTACTTATGCCACTCACTAATATGTGATTTTGGGATCTTTTCCTCAATAAATAAATGACCAAGTATAATAGTTTTTGTCTCATTTGTTTAACTTGGTTCTCTTTATCTACTTTTAGGGACTTGTGTGAAAATCTGATGATGTTTTAGGTCATAATTATGCAGAAAATATAGAAAGTTCTAAAGGGGTTCACAAACTTTCAAGCAACCACTGTACACCTATATATAGTGTGCCATCTACAGGCCACACATCCTAGTATTACTTATCGAGCATTAATATAGCTATATATAAATTTAATACAACAGTCCTTGTGGTAGCACCTTTGGCGGTACCTTCAGGAATTGCTCTTGAGAAATTTTACTGTTTATTTCCTTCCTCAGTTGAATGAATTTTATGCCGTTAGAATCAGGGGGCATATCGCAAATACATTTTTCAAGGAGCCCACAAAAGCCTGTTTTGTATTTGTGCTATGTTTTTATTTGGACACGGTTTAGTGTTTTGTTTTGGGTCAAATCAGGACAGAGTCTAGGGACAGTGTTGGGTGTGTGGAGATGGTTTTTGGGTATCTGGGAACAGGAAAGTGTACAGAAAACTGGGACAGTTCAAAGGACGAAAAATGTTTCACACTGTCTCAACACTGCAAACGTACAAGTTATACCCAAAATACATAATGAGCCAAGGCATAGCCAAAAAACAAGATTTAATTCCTTTTTTTCTGCCACAGCATGTAGAACAGCATTAAGTCACACAAAACTGTCTCATACCAGATGTGTATAGAGAATTTTACAAATGACTACAAGGCAATGCAGCGGTTCAGAGAATGACCTCAGCTTTAGCATTCAAGACTAGTAGAATAAAATGTGTACACAATACGCAGACCGTCTGTGAAAAAGTGCCAGGATGTCTATGAAGAAACAAATTCATATTGCATAAATACAGAGGCAGGTCAACATACTCATTCATACAAACTGTTTCTACAAAATATTCTTGTATTAATAATTTCAGCAGGATGACAGAAGCATTGCACGCGCTTGCTCGAATCCAAATGAGGTTAATTGTATTTCTCGTCTGTATAATGCATTCTGTGTAGGGGTATATAAACAGACTGAGACGGGTGCATTACACACTATGCATGCCTAAAGCAAGCCCCACTGATGACCCCTAACGCAAAGTCTTTGGAATCTGGAGTTTTTTAGTATCAGCTTCAGGCAGCAGCTGGTTTAAAGACCCGAACCCAGGCCTCTGGAGCTACGAAGCCACAGCGCTTACAAACTGCCACCACTGTGGCCATAACGGTACACCTTCTTTTTAGGTTAAAAAACAGTGTACAGGCTATGGGCTGCATAATTGTCCATTCACATGTAACAGCATGTCTTGTGGCCTGATTGCGCCCTGATAATCTAGCTTTTTTTATTATGCTACCGTATTATTATTATGACCTACTTTTAACACCTACTACACCGTAGTTTGCGCAATTTATTGCCTATTAGTTATTATGTATTGACCTACTTTAACCCATATTACAGGTGGGGCCCATTAGTCAGCCACACTGCATAGGTGCAAGTTCTCCTACTTAGGAAGATTCCTTGAGAGAGGTCTGTGACATTTTCATCATTCATTAGGTACACTTCAACTATGAGAGACTCAATAATGAAAAAAAAAATCCAGGAAATCACCTTTTGTAGGATGTTTTTAAGAATTTAGATTGTAATGTTGTACTAATGGTGGAAAATAAGTATTTGGTCACCCACTAAAACAAGCAAGATTTCTGGCTCTCACAGAACCTGAACAACTTCTTTAAGAAGCATTTCTGTACACTCCTCCACGTTTACCTGTATTCTAATGTGTCCACCCCTGCCTATTAATGGCAAACCTGTTTGACCTCGTTATCTGTATAACCCCCAAGACACCTGTCCACAAGCCTCAAACACGTCAGACTTCCAAACTTCAACCATCGGTCCAAGACCCAAAAAGAGCTGTTGAAGAAAATAAAAATTGTAGACCTGCACCAGGCTGGGAAGAGTGAATCTACAATAGCCAAGCAGGTGGGTGTGAATAAATCAGCTGTGGGAGCATTGTAAGACATATAAGACCATTGATTATCTCCCTCAATCTGGGGCTCCACGCAAGATCCTCATCCCATGGGGCAAAATGATCATGAGAACGGTGAGCACAAATCCCAGAATTACCACGGAGGGACCTGATGAATGACCTGCAGAGAAGCTGGGACCAACGCAAAGTACACCAACAGGGTACCATCATGTTGTTACACACTACGCCGAGGGGGACTCAGATCCCTGCAAGTGCCAAGGCGTGTCCCCCTGCTTAAGCCAAAGTACATGGTCCAGCCCCGTCTGAAAAGTTTGACCAGAGAGCATATGGATTGATCCAGTAGAGGATTGGGAGAATATCACTCGTGGTCAGATGAAACTCAAAAAAGAACATTTTTGTAAAAAAACTCAACTCGCCATGTTTGGAGGAAGAAGAAATTCTGAGTTGTGCCATACCTACTGTGAAGCATGGGGGGGTGGAAACCTCATGCTTTTGGGGCTGTTTTTTCTGCAAAATGGGACAGGACGACTGATCTGTGTTAAGGGAAAGAATGAAGGGTCCATTGTATTGTGAGATATTAAGCCAAAACCTCCTTCCATCAGTGAAAGCATTGAAGATGGAACATGGCTGGGGTCTTCCAGCATGGACAATGATCCCAAAAACCACTGCTCAGACAACGAAGGAGTGGCTCCGTTTAAAAAGCATTTCAAGATCCTGGAGTGGCCTAGCCAGTCTCCAGACCTCAGCCCCATAGAAAATTTGTGGAGGGAGTTGAAAGTAAGTGTTGCCCCAAAACATTCACTGCACTAGAGGAGATCTGCATGGAGGAATGGGCCAAAAAATACCAGCTTACAGGTGTGTGCCAAACCTGGTGGAGACTTACAGGAAACATTTGACCTCTGTCACTGCCAACAAAGGTTTATGTTACAAAGTATTGAGTTGAACCAAATTTACTGACCAAATACTTATTTTCCACCATAATTACAATTAAATTCTTTAAAAATCCTACAGTGTGATTTCCTGGATTTTTTGTCTCATTTTGTCTCTCATAGTTGAAGTGTAGCTATGATGAAAATTACAGACCTCTCTCATCTTTCTAAGTCGAAGAACTTGCACAATCAATGGCTGACTAAATACTTTTTTGCTTCACTGTCTTAGCTTTCCAGATACATTAGCTTGTGTAGTACAGCAGTTGTTATGACACAAGTAACAATGCAGAAGACATGCGGCATCAGAGTGAGCAGACTGAATGCTGAGCCGCATGGACTGTGGTAGCCTAGCAGTTAAGGTACTGGACTTTGGACCCCTCCTCTTCCAAGCTGCCATTCTTGGGTCCTTGAGCAAGGCCCTTATCCCAAAGTTGCTTGGTCTGCTAAAATGACATAAAATGTAATTGCCTGGTGCTGCGCTCCACAGTTTGAGAACCATGTGTGGATTAATTGTGGATTTGTTTCTATTTCACAGTTTGTTTCCATTTGTGGCAGAAGCTGTTGATTAGTGGACAGAATTCTGTCTTTGCAATGCAGCACATCAGAGAAACAAAGGGACTTTGCAATGCAGCCAATTCACCAGTTTCTCACAGCCTGTCACAGTTTCTGCACACTTCTCAGTTTCCCTGCTCTCTTCTGAAATACCTGTCATATATGCAACAGGAAATCTGTTCTGTCACAAAAGCAGAGGTGCAAAGTAACTAATTACATTTACTCACGTTACTGTAACTGAGTAGTTATTTAGTGTACTTGTCCTTTTTAAAGTAGTTTTTAAATCTGTATTTTACTTTTATTTAAGTTTTGTTTGAAGTATTGTACTTCACTACATTTTACATCACATAATTTACAGAGTAAATATATTGTAAATAAATAACGTTAAAAAAAAAAAGTGTGGAGCTGTTTCCAGTGAATGATGGACAGGAGAACAAACTGGCACTAAAATCACAAGAAAGATGGAGACGGGAGAGTCAGATACCAGTGGTGCAGACCCAGCCAACAGCGAAACCCTGTCAAACTCTGCTGAAGTTGAACTCGTGAACAAACTGAATGCCTGGCCATATTTAAAGGTCAAGTCAAGTCAAGCCAGATTTATTTCTATAGTGGTTTTTACAGTGGAGCATTGTCTCAAAGCAGCTTCACAATTTTAGATTATCTTCTAAAGCAGTGAGGCAAAAAAGTATTTAGTCAGCCACTGATTGCGCAAGTTCTCCTGCTTAGAAAGATGAGAGAGGTCTGTAATTAAGGTACTGGACTATGGACCCCTCCTCTTCCAAGCGTCCTCTTCTTTATAAGCAGGAGAACTTCAGTGGCTCGGTGGCTGATCAGTGGCTGACTAAATACTTTTTTGCCCCACTGTATCTAGGACCAATCTCAGATTGAGCAAGCCTACGGTGACTATGACAAGGAAAAATTCCCTAAACGTGATAAGAAAGAAACCTTGGGAGGACCAAGACTCAAACAGGGACCCAACCTCTTTGGATGACCAAGTGCAAGAAAGGCAACACTTTTATTAACAACTTTCGGTATTTCAGTATTGCTTGTAATTGTTTTATTTGTTTCAAAACAATAGTTGAGGTATGTGTATCCCCTTGTCCTGTTTGCACTATACAAATAACTAAGTAACTTTTACTCTGAGTAAATTGTATATGAGCTACTTTGTACTTGAGTAGATTTCTAGTAAGTACGAGTAAGTTTACTGTACTTAAGTAATACTCTAATAGTATTACTCTGATGAATATTATTATAATATAAGTATTTGCTTATTTGTATACAAACAAGGTCTTTTTTGGCCAGGCAATGTATATTCATTTCTTTCATTGTCTTCATTTTTGTGGTCAGTACTAGGGTCAGTACTAACAGTACTACATTAAGTCATGGGGTGTTCAGTACGTCTCACTCTCCTAGTTTGTCTATGGAGATTCCATGCCTATAAACTTCATATTAGGAACCCATTAGCCGTAAGTATGACTGAAATAACTTAGATCACTAATTAGAAGGGGTTTCTCCATACCTTTGGCTATATAAAGAAATGTGTTCATTTTCCTTTTCCTAAACCAGGCCTAAAGCTGCATCAGGTTTACTATTGGAGCAGATTATCGAGATACTTAGCTGAGTCTGGGATTTGCACATATTTGCTTATTCAGCAGAGATGCCTGGTTCCACTCCAGTGGTTTAAACCTGTGCACATCACTGAGCACCCCAAGACTCTATCATCTGATTTTCTGATGCTTTCAACGTAAAGCGCTTGTTCAGAGATTAACAGAACTGAATAATTGAGGCTGGAAGTAATGTTTTGTTCATAGCAATTCACAAAAGTATGTCAATACACTTTACTGTGCAAAAGTCTTAGCCCGCCGTAAGATATGTTGTTTTAGAATTGGTCAACTGTCCATATATCAATGTCTTAGTGTCTATATTAAGATACAAATGGAAAATACAGAAAATATGCACATCAAAAGTTTCAGAACAAAATGTCTTCTGCAGGCAAAAGGCAGTATTTGTTGTGACCTTCCCGAACAAGTGATTTCTTGGCTACTAGGCTTCCAAAGAGACCATTCTTGATCAAGCTTCTTTGGACTGTAGAAGGGACAACTTGGCAACCCGTTGAAGCTGCTGTTGCTCAAGTGTAAGGAGAGGTCACGCTACGTACTTGCCACTGAATTTTCTTCAGTTTTTTTTATATTTCATACAAATTTCCTGTATTTTTGGTTGTATTCTAATAAAGAGACTAAAAAATAATTATATGTGGTCATTATACCATATACCATCCAGCAACACCATAGCAACCTCCTAGAAGCCAATTATCAGCATCTTAGCAACCACCTGGGACACCATAGCAACCCCTTACTAACCACATAGAAACACCACCGCTGTAATCATACTTTAGATCTAATATTAACATTTGGTATCAATATAGATAACCTTGATGTTTTCCCGCAAAGTGGTTCGATTTCAGATCACTATCTTTTAGTATTTGAGCTATCTCTAATAAATAAAATCCTTCTGCCTCGTTATCACACCAAGCGCCTATCACATCTTGCTACTTCAGCTGCGTTTATTAAAAACCTATCAGACTTGAAATTTAATAAACCTACGGAGATAAATCATCTTGAGTGTGTAAATGACCAATTAGAATGTGTGCTTCGCTCAACCCTGGACACGACTGCTCCTGCTAGGGTGAAACGCATTAGGGAAAAAAGGCTAGCACTATGGTATGATGACAACACCCGTACCTTAAAACAAAGAACACAGCATCTAGAGCACCATTGGAGACATAGTAAATTGGAGGTGTTTAAGATTGCTTGGAGGGACAGCATGGCAGAGTATAAGCATGCCCTCACTAAAGCTAAGGCTGCATACTTCTCTTCCATCATAGAGAAAAATAAGAATAATCCAAGATTTCTCTTTAATACAGTCTCCAAATTAACAAAAACCCCAAAACCCACAGAAAGTTGACTCTCCCATTTGTCCTCTTACTTAAAACTCAGATAAAACTGATGTGCTATAGTGGGAACCCAATGCTTGTGAGAGACAGGTTACTACATCTATCCTAAATCTAGATGCTGTCCAGTATTGCCTCGTCCGTCTGTAAAAAACTTAGGGGTCACATTTGATTCAGATCTCTCCTTTGATGCGCACATTAGCAGCATCACTCGAATTGCTTTCTTTCAATTACGTAATATCGCTAAACTTAGAAATATCCTCTCTTTTAATGATGCAGAAAAACTTGTTCGAAGCGTTTAGCGGCTGTTATTTCTACAAAAGGAGGATCTACTAAATATTGATGTCATTTTTCTGTTGGGGTGCAAAAATTTATGCACCTGCCTAATTTTGTTTGAATAATTACTGCACACTTTCTGTAAATCCTATAAACTTCATTTCACTTCTCAAATATCACTGTGTTCATCTGCTATATGATATATTTAACTCAAGTTGCTGATCTGAACAACCAATGATTTATAAACTAAAATCATGAAAATTATAAGGGGTGCCCAAACTTTTTCATACCACTGTATGTACAATACACTACAATACAATCTGGCTATCTCTAATATAAAATCATGGAATCTGCCAGAATGGCTACATGTGACAGGAATGAAGATGCACTCTGTCGCACTCTGGAAAAAAAAGCATTTTAGACCTTGTGTAGTGCACTTTGTATTTAGGGAGTAAGGAGCTGTTTGGGATTCAGCCCCAGACCTCTTCTTAAAAGGCAGCAGTAGAAGAAAGAGGCTAGCTTGCTGTGTTTTTATTCTGTGAGCATAAATAAGAGGAAATTATACGATATGAAAGTGTGGAATAATGCTATAAATAGAAACATGGCTTTTGCCTTGGGATGGGGTTGCATTTAAACAGGTCAGGCCCTGAGTGTTTCCCTAATGTCTTGGAAGGAATCATGAATAGTCATGTTTATTAAAAAAAAAAAAAAAACATACAGTACATGCAGTGCTGTGAAATATCTTTGAACAATCTGAATTTCTGTATGACTATATATTTTAAGTCATCAAATTGTTAACCAAACTCTATTAATGCATAAAAGATTATCTATGGCTAATCAAAGAACACACATTCCATTTGTTTATTAAAGCAGTTATGTAACACCAATGTGCTTGTGTAACTTAGAAATTGGTTATTCAACCCCTTAGTCTTAAGCCACCATTAAATTAGTTGTGTTAGCAATGTTATAAGGACTATATATAACATACTGTCGACAATTGGACTCAAAAATTTAAAACTTGGATTTGTCACTCCATAATACTTTCCCAGTGATCTTCACCCAGTCTTTGTAAGCTTTAGTATATCTTAGCCTTTCCACCATGTTCCCTGCCAAAAAAAAGTGGTTTTTTTTTGGCTGCTGCCCTCCCAAAAAGACCATTTCTGATCAAGCTTCATCAGCATATAGAAGTATCACCTTGGCATGAAGCTGCCAGATGCTGCTATTGTCCAAGTGTAAGGGGAGGTCACACTAAATACTTGCCACTGCAGCCTACAGAAGCTGCTTTTTTCCTGTATTTTCCAGCTTCACTGTAACAAAGAGACTGGGAAATAATTATATATGGCCATTATAATATTGCTACAATAATGGTATATCTAATCTAATGATGGCCTAAAACTTTTGCACATTACTGTATGTCTGTTCCGTCTCGTCAGAGTTTTGCCGAATTGCAGAGTTTATTCCAGGTTAGGTCTGTGGTAGTGCAAGCAGACTAGGTGTGCCCATATATGACAGGAATAACAGCATAAACAAAGATAGCGATGATTTCCTGGGGAGCAAAAGTCCAGCATCCCCTATCGAAAAATAGCCTAAACATAGTTTAGCCATTTATTGCAGCTGTTTATTACATTATCTCTAATTAAAACGAATCGAGCTAATGCTAACCACTGTATCCAGGTCTTATAATACCGGCCAGTGTTATTTTTGCCAGGTTTGTCAAGTACAAGACCAATAGAAAGTGTCTCACATCCATTCGGTCTTAAATTGAGTTGGTGTCTGTCACAAATATGCAAGCTCTGTCTCTCTTTCCACAGTAGGCGGGGCTGTTTTCACTTGCTGCCTTTTTCTATAAATACCTCACTTCCTGTCCACTTCCTTGTCTTTCATTCTCACTTCCATGGTGTGTCTCGGTTTCATCCAAGCTTATCGAGCATTCACCCGTCCTCATGTTTTCGGATATCGATCTGTTTTGCTATTCGCCTGCCATACTCTCTTCGCTCTTCCTTCCTTGTTCCTTCTTCCCGCGTATTTATCCTTTTGCTTTCTTTTCCTGTTTTCGTTCGGGTTGTTTTTGTCCGTTCTTGTGTGCCAGGTGGATTATTGCTAATAAATCTTCACTGCACTGGAATCTGCACGCATCTTTCTTTCGTTCGTCCTCCTGCTCGTTACAGTGTGAAAGTAATTTTCTATAAATGTTACCCCAAATAAAAAAAATTGACATTGCAATATTTATTTACATACACAATTAATGTTTTGTCAGTTTTCCTGCTCTTCTACCTCTTGCTCTTTGGGTGCTTCCATACTGTAGTGGGCTCAGTAATGCATCAGCCTCTGTGTCACCTCATATTTATTTTATACCCCAGTGAAACAGGAAGTCATGGATGACTGCTTAATAATTCCAAACACTCAAGGAGAACTTCAAAAGTATATCAGTTGAAACAGGGTTCAGTTGCATTTCAGTTTACTAGGGTTAATAGGTTTATCCTTCTTCAGCATTTACAAATACCTGAGTGGTGCTGCTTTAAGGTCTAAGGTCACTTATACGTACTTTATTACAGGGAAGAAATGCACCTTTCTGACCCAATCTGATACATTTCTTTGGAAGATGTGTGTGCCATGTGTGCCACTAAATCAGTGAAAGAGGTGCAGCATTTTTTGGGCTTTTGAAAAATGTCTACCGGCATTTAATTGCTGGTTTAGTCATGACCACCCTGCTTGTCAATCTGTGCACTCTGCTCTGGACCCCTAAGGTCCAGGAGGCCTTTCAAGTTTTCAAGACTGCTTTCTCTAGTGCCTCAGTCCTGGTCTGGTGTACAACAACCTGAACCTTTCATTAGTGGTGGAGGTGGATGCATGGGACATGGGTGTGGATGCCAATTTTGTCAAACCACCAAGGTTGTCCACAGAATTTACATCCCTATAAGCTTACCCCACTGAACCTAATTATTTGGAGACTGCAAGCTCATGGGTTTTTACGCTGGCCCTGGAACAATGGCATTATTTGCTAGAGGGAGTGGAACATCCCTTCATGGTCCATACCAACCATAAGAATATGGAATACTTGTACACTGCCATAAGAGTTCATCCTTGTCAAAACTTCTGGCCCCTCCTTATTTTGTTTTGCCATCACCTTCCGCCCAGTGTCTAAGAACTTAAAGGCCCCACACTCTCTCCTATCTGTACTCCCCAGGCCTGAGTCCATTCTCTGCCTCCGAAACCAGCCTGCCTGCTTCCTGTTCCCTGAATTTAGTGGGAATACAACAAAGAGCTTGATCATGACGTCCTCCACACCCGGGTCCCACCACACTGTCCCACCAGAAGAAAATTAACTTCATTACCAGGGCCCACACTTCACTATGTTCTGGCCATCCTGGGGAAAGCAACATGCAGCTTGTTGCATGCTGCTATGGGTGGGAATACATTCTCCGGGATATCCATACCTTGTCCCATGTCTTGCCATTGGCTAGCTCCATCCCCTGCCCATTCCAGAGCACCTCTGTTCTCACATTGCCCTGGCCTATGTTATGGATCTCCCTGAATCTTTGGGCAACATGACAACTCTCACAGTTCTCCAAAGTAGTTAGATTCAGCATGCTGTCTCAAAACCCATTGGCCTTCCACAACACTGAACTGTTATTCTAGCATGTTTTTTTTCAGAGGACATCCTGTCTGACCGGGGCCTGCTGCTCATCTCATCCATTTGGCAAAGGTTTACGGAGAAGCTTGGGTCTCTGTCAATTTTTAGCCTGGATATCATCCTCAAATGAATGGGGAGTGAGTGGGTAATTTAAGAAATCAACATTTCAACGTATTATCTGCCAGGAGACCCCATCAAACTGGACCTGTTTCCCTGAGCGGAGTCCCAGAACTTGCTCTGCCACTCTGCTACCAGACTCATTCCATTCCAGTGCATGTTCAGATAACAGTCCCTGTTTGGCTGTGAGATTCTGCACAGGTGCAGCTGGGTGGTTCAACAATTTAAGCACCAAGCCAACCACCATCACACTCCATGTTCCAGCCTGGGTGTTCCAGTCTGCACTTCCACCTGTAACGTCATATTCCAACAAGTGAGTTAATTGTCTCCCCATTACACTCGATTGTTTAGAATTATTAGGCGTATTAATGTTGCCTATAGCTGACAGCTTCCATCTAATCTCTGTATCTTTCCCTCTTTTTGTGAAACTGCACTACTGGGTAAACTGGTTCCCATCCTCATCCAGGATTTCCACACCACCTACACAGATCGCCCAGCTCTGCAATCCCAAGGACATCTCAGGATGGGCCCTTATCACACTCAGTGGGGCCAGCCTTGGCACCTCTCAGCCTCTGTGAACATGTTGGAGAGGCATACTGTCATGCCTCGCATTCCCTCATCCGCTGTCTCAGACTCCATTCCCCAGCTTTCCCAGCACTCGCATACTCTCTACCAAGCTTTCAGCCTCCCACACTCTGATTCACCCTCGTTTTGGCATTGTTTAAGCATTCTGGGCACACTTTTCCCTTACTTTGTAAGTTTCACATCTACTGTCTGTGTTCTTGAGCATTAATTTTTCTGCCAGACATTCCCGGTTTTGATCTATATTGCCGCTTCATGTTTTGACTACTTGCCTGCCTACTCTGGATGCATTCTACCAATCGTCTGCATCTGTGTTTGAACTAAGTCTGTTCCTTTGACCATGGGCTGTATAAACCCTGAATCGCTCTGACTGCTGTGCTTAATACCCTGTCTATGGCTTCATGTGTTTGTCTCTGTCCTTGGGCTCAGTCTGACAACACTTCTACAAACTAAACGCTTAGTCTACAGTTAATATCTTAGCTTTAACGGCAATACAAAAAAGGGTTTCACCTTGCATTTCTTTGGAAATCCTGGTGTTTTCTTAAATATTCTGCTTTATTAAACATTGTTTTTCATATTGAAATCGTGCCATGAACTAGTTGGTGAACAGCCAGAAGAAATGGCACCATCTAGAAAGCCAAATTTGATCATTCAGTAGCTGAATTATCAGGGATTACATTTAAAGTGGAGTAAAATGTCAACATATTATTGTTTAATTAAAAACACACTCCAGAGTAATGTTGTAGTCCTCGAGTCCAGTCTCGACACCAAAAATGAGCAGTCATCTTGAGCTCAAACTCATTTCTACTCTGTCTTATCTCGGTCTTGGGGTAAGGTGGACTCGGAAATTGTTGACCAGCCGAGTCCAATGAGTCTGTCTGAGGTAACATTAACTAGAAACAGAACTTGTTTGTCCACCATAGTACATTTTGTTTGGGCACAGTGCACATGTAAGTGTGATCACTAACCTTGCCCAAACAAGGAACACAACGTTAGCTGCCTCCACAAAATTCTTCTAATACATGCACGAGTAGCCGAAAAGTCATGTTGCATTGCTAAATCAATATAACACATATGAGAGTGCTGTGTGTCAGTGCACCCAAACGACTCCTAAAAAGCCACAAAATAAGTACAACCATGAAGCTACGCAAGTGAGACTTTCTTTAGAAAAACTTGCATCATGATGACGTAAGCGTAATCAGGCAAAAACATTTAAGCACTGTGTGATTGCAGGCCAGTGAGTGAGTGGAGGGCAATCAAGCTCTGGCATGGTACAAGACAACCAGGCAGTGTTGTAGTGTGGCTACGTAAGCGCCCTTAGTTTTCGGTAAACATAAAATGCTTGCTTTCCCTTATTTATGCATCCTAGGATCACATATGATTGTAGATACATTTTGATAAATTAGGTCTAACAATGTTATAATAAGTTATTTCTGTAGAATTCAGTAATAAACTAGAAATATGACAGAGTTAAATAGAAAAGACTGCACACAGGAATGACTGCAGGAGCAGATGGTAGTCATCAAGAGTCTGCAAGAGTAAGCGGGTGCAGTTTTTGACAACAGCTCTGGCTTTATTATTAGTTAATGAGCTTGATCAGGTGCTTTGGAAGCAAGGAAACTCAAAACTTTTCACTGCAGTGGCTCTCCAGGACTACTAGTTTCAATGAATAACTCCCACCATACAGGACCATATGTGACCAGTACCAAATGTAATGCAATTCCAATGTTTACTGTCAAAATCAAAATGTAGCTAAATGTACTTATATTAGCACATAAAAATAAGCTCCTCCGACAAAAAATTCTGACAAGAATTTTCTGTAGACTGGGATTCTTGCCACTGCCGATAGACCCGTATGACCGTGCACTTTGATACACCTGCAATTTCAACTACTTCCTTCACACTATGGCCTTTGGTCCCCCCAAATGCAATCACTCCTATTTGCCAATCATTAACATCTGCTTTACGACACATTTTCCACCCATCGAATGAGACATTCCCTGCACTGTACCACCTCTTCTCAATCTATGAATCCCCTCACACACTCTGGAAGTGTTTATAGTCTGATCCTCCTTGTGCAACACCATCTGCAGGAGCTCATTTTTGTTTGGGGAGCGTCCGTAATAAACGTCTGAATGACAGACAACTAGTACAGTGGTACCTAGGTCCATTAACACAAAGCTCATTTTCTAATAAAGTGTTGAACAATCTCATGTAATTTAAAGTAAAACGCTTACTCTGTTGATGAACTGGGTGCTAGCATAGCTACCAAGCTAACTGATAATTGCAAGCTTCTTGAGCATTCAATTCCTGTTTTACTTTCAGTTTCCTCTTATAAACTAGCCTTTTTAGGACCCATTGAAAGAAAAACATGATAAAAATAGCAGAGATTTCTGGGAACTATTGTGAACCTGAATCACTGTGTACCGAATCGAGACTCATGAATCATGAATCAAGTTTTGGCTGAAGCGAGTCACGCGTCTCGACTCATACAAGTTTAAGAAGTACGCCGAACATCCGATGAGAAACGATGAGAACCGAGACAATTTTTACACGTCAAAATGGGTCAAGAACCAAATCCGACGGGGTCCGAGATGGTCCAGAATCGAGGTAGTACTGTATGAGCGAACCGTTGCAACACCTGCTGACAGGAAAGAGAATCGCAGTCTTGAAGACAGTAAAAACAAGTGTTCCTTTCCTTTTCAATAGTGTGTTTAAAATTTTATAAATGATACAAAGATAAGAATTACTGTATTGGGCAGTACTCTAGTAAAGTGTTTCCATAGTAAAGTGTTTCCATAGTATGTTTTAATTAATATTATTGTTTAAAATAAAACATTATGTGCAAAGTATCTAAACTACTATGTGACTATGTCTGGTCAGCGTCCATTTTGGTTTCACAGAAAGTAAAGTGAAAGTTAAAAGGTGTATGTATACATATACAGTATATAGGCTAATATGGTGTTCGGACAACTCCATATCACATAACACCCAGTTTCACGGAACGTATCATGGACATTAAGTCACGTAGCTATATGTATCTAAGGTTGTGTCCGAAATCGCACCCTAATTACTATTTAGTATGCCGTCCATTTTGTAGGGTCGTCTGAATTCTAGGGTTAGGGTTAGGGTACACTACTTAGTTACCCATAATGCACCATAAATATGGTGGACAACCGATGTACACTACTTATGGACTAACGTACCACAATGCATAGCGGTGTCCTTCGGCTTTACTCGGCACAGATGACGGAAAAATCTGAAACCACTGGAGTGACATTTTCATGCACAAATTTCAGTACAAAACATTATTTAATGACTATTAAACTATAAATAGTTGATAATAATGTGCTCACTGGTCAAAATAGTGAATTTAATACTTATGTATCCATCATGGTTTTAGTTAATCGGACAAATGAGTGATGTTTTACACTTTAAGTAGCACTGTCAGCTAAATTAAAACATCGCTAAGCTGTATTACTCCGAAGTCTTGTGACAGCACCAGTAGGCTTGCTGATGTTTTGGTTGGTTTATGTGACAAAAGGTCAAGATCATTTGTTTCTGGCTTAAGTAAGTGCTGTCTGATTTCATTTACAGCATTTACGTTTACAGCATTTAGCAGACGCCCTTATCCAGAGCGACTTACAATTGGTACAGTCTTACAATATCAGGAAATTGTGGGTTAAGGGTCTTGCTCAAGGACCCAACAGTGGCAGCTTGGCAGAGGTGGGATTTGAACCCTGGACCTTCTGGTCCATAGTCCAGTACCTGACCCGCTAGGCTCCCACAGTCCCAATTCCCTCAGAACACACTATATAGTGATCAGTGAATGAGTGAACCATTTCAGACACACCCTCGGTCATGTGTTTTCTAAGTCTCTACCACAATGCCTACTCCAGCTTGGATTTGAACCTAGCGTCTCAATCTTGGATCGGCTAATCTCCCCTGTACCCCCTCCCCAGCCTTCCCCGGCCCTCTAGCCCCGCCCCTGTTGGCAGTTGGGTGCGCTCGGCGCTCGTGCTCTGAGCGCTCTGAGTTGTCAGCGCTGGAAGCATGGCGTCGGACGGGATGATCTTAACCAACCACGACCACCAGATCAGAGTCGGCGTCCTCACAGGTATGCAGCCTGTATACCGGGCTTTAATGATTATTTTTTCTCATTTCCGACACTGCGGTGTGCGTGCGTGTGTGCTTTCCGAATGCAGTTGTTCATCTATCCAGCGGTGTCACATCTGTCTGTCGGTGTTTGCTCTAGATGATTAAAAGCCCCTGATTTTCCTTACCGACACGATTTCGTTTATTATAAAGCGAATAAAAAGGCAACAACGATCTATTTGTATGTGATGGGGAAACCGTGGTGTGACTACAGGGCCATGACAGAGGTGTTGTATCTACAGGCAATATTGGTGTGTGTGTTGAATTATTCATTTTTCCCCGTGAAAAATGACATCTGGCCGTGTGAAACCGGACATCCGAATTGGAATTATCTGCAGCATCCGATTTCGCCGGATCATGGAACAGGTGTGGGATTCCCTGCATCGAGCATCCATTGCATTATGCTCCGTTATGATAATTAAAAAAGGAAGGTTTTTTGTAAATGTCATTCTTAATGACGGGATAGGTTGAGTATATGTAGTATTTGCTTATGTGATATGGTGTTTGGAAGGCATGCAGCAAGCAAATCCGATTTTTTTTCCCCCTCTCCTGTAGTGCATGCAATAAAAATGGAAGGTATTCATGGTGTGTTGGATGCACGGCGGGGTTTGTGCTGCTGCTGGTCGATATCCTTCAGACTACCAGGAGAGCAAATGCGCTTTAAAATGGCCACCGCGGTTCGGATGGATCCCCCTCGCCAAGCTTCATATTGCTTAATATTTCCCTATCACAAAAATGCCATTTTGGTGGAATTGATGTATAGAGGAGATGAGGGGAAACCCCGCTCCCCACCATCATCGTCACCTCCACCCCCCTCAGAGCCGGTACGGAGAGAGAGCGAGAGAGAGCGAGAGAGAGATGGAGATGACACGCAGAGGCGCTCATCCACTCTCCTCTATCAAAACCCATACTAAAGCTGAGCTCTGTCCAGGGTTGCCAGGTCTCTTTGATAAAAAGCGCATAGCTCGACCTCGATAAGGTACAAAGGACCCAGCGTAAGGCATATAACAAATAGGATGGAGGGTGGGCAAATATTTGAAATGTTCACTTGTCTTAGATGAAGCACCATCCAAGATATCTGAACAGCGACATATTGTGGCTTGCCATATCTTAGTAGGCTATATGATGTACATATACAGCGGGGTGCCAAAAGTCTGAGGCCACTGTCGATAAGGATTTTGAATTTTTCACACGGCTATAATAGCCTATGGTATTTTCATTCCAAATTGTATGATCAGCAGGCCTAACATGTAGTTTAATGTAGTAAACTGTAGTTTAATGTATGTGCTTTAAACATATTTAAGGTCATATATATATATATATATATATACACTGCCTGGCTAAAAACAGGTCACCTGGAGTTAACTACCGGTAAGCAAACAGTTAAATAGTTAATAAAAGTCTCCCATCCGATAATTACTGCATTGCTGATTATGTTTCAGCTGGCAATTTAACCCTAACTGATGCAGTGAGGAGCTTCTCATTTGTTAAACAACCATGTCAAAAGACACACATTCTGTGCTTGTGGAAAACATGTTCATCTGTTCCAGAAGGGTCAGATTGTGAAAGAGTGGTTCAGGGAACGAGAGACATCATTTTCACACATGGATTGGCCACCACAGACTCCAGACCTGAACCCCTTTGAGAGTCTTTGGGATGTGCTGGAGAAGACTTTGAGCAGTGGAACAAATCTCCCATCAATAATACAAGATCTTGGGGAAATATTAATGCAACTCTGGACAGAAATAAATGTTGTGACATTGCAGAAGCTTGTGGAAACGATGCCACAGTGAATGTGTGCCGTAATCAAAGCTAAAGGCGGTCCAACCAAATATTAGTGTATGTGACCTTTTTTGGCCAGGCAGTGTATATATGTATATTCTCCTACTTAGAAAGATGAG
>JAJAGP010000555.1:0-38673 GCA_025084515.1 Ancistrus triradiatus | reverse complement strand
CATTTTTTGTCAACGAGTATATTTGCGCTTAATTTCATTGCTTTTATTTTTTCAAACCGAGAAAGAAAATGACAGATACTGGATAGGAACCTGGGTGGCTCCCCTGCAAATGAAAGATCAAATCCTCCTGATGATGTAGAAGAGATACCTGCATGTCCGTGTCAGAAACTCCATTAACTCAGAGCTGTCTTTCATTCTATGAGGGTGTGATGGAGGAGTTTACCTGACTGAGAGATGACAAGATCTCAACATGGGGACATGTCTCCAAAAATGTAAAGCAGCTCAGTCTTGCTACGGTTTAGCTTCAAATGATCAGCTGACATCCATGATGTCTTCCAGCAGGGTATGCCATGTATTTTGGGGTGGCCAGCCTTAACAAGTGTGTGAGTTTGTTTAATTGTGTGCTATTTTTTATTTGTATTAAATTTAAATTTTATCTTGCTTCCCTCAAGGTAAAATACCATCATATTTCTAGAGTTTGCATCATCTGTGCGCAATCTTGAACTCAATCCATTTTATGTGGAATTGCCACCAAAGCTTTGGTGTTGCCTTTCGATTCTCACTACTTGCAATCAGAGAACAGCAATGCAAACCCAAGTGTGGATGGCAAACGCAGCAGTTCATTTGTTTTTAATTATAATAAATTAATAAATCCCAAATCAACAGAACTTGTAAAAAGGGGGGGAGGGCATAAATAAGTATGGCACCTCTGCTTATAACAATGCTATTATCAAATCAGTGCTTAAAAATGTACCACTAACATTTTGTAATATATTACTAACTGTGCTGTTATTAGTTCCACCCCAGCAGTGTAACCGATACTCTCCTATTCTGTTGTCATAGCCAAATAATTACCTGAACTCTAAAACACTGAGTTCCAACTATGGCGTCTGGCGTCTTTTTTTTTTTGTTGTGATGAGTCACTATGCTGCCTGGTGAAGTTGATTCTGTAATTAGGGCTGTAGGGATAAACAGGCTCATCACAGGCTCTCATACTCGTATACCCCTCTGTCTCTTTTCTGATGTGGCTGTTACCCTTCTGCTTTTCTGTCTGCCATATGCCAGCTTTTAGGTTTTTCATTGAACTCATAGTTTTATCCAATTCATTATTCATTATTTTACAATAATCAAAGAATGATGGCTTCTATGCGAACTGTACCTACCTGGGTGCTTGGTGCCAACTGTAAAATACAGTAGCAATGAAAGTCTGGGGCTGTTTGTCGTGCTTTGGATTGATACTGCAAGAAAAAACTGTTGTGGTGTAGTGGTTAAGGTACTGGACTGTGGACCAGAAGGTCCAGGATTCAAAACCCACTGTTGGTTCCTTGAGTAAGGCCCGTAATTGTAAGATTGTATCAGTTGTAAGTTCCACTGGATAGGGGTATCTGCTAAATGACATAAATGTAAATGTAAACACTAATTCAGAGTATGAATGTAATGATGATATATGTAAGTGATTACAATATTGGAGCGAAAGGATAGATTCATTGGGGGGAAACTGTACAAATGAGAGGAAGCTCTAGTTACCCTGTTAGTTATGCCTCTAATCTGGATTCAAGATGAGATACGGTTGGGCAGCTGGGTCTGTAAATTCTCATCCATCACACCAACAGTTTGGGCAGGGCGTCAATCCACACCAAAGGCAGGATTGAAGCGTTCACCACGGAACCTCCATACTTGAACCTGATTGCCTGAAATCCTCATCTGTAAGAGAGGATATGGTAGGTGGGGTAGGAGGATTGCTGAGAAGGAAGATTGAGAACACATTCATTGGATTTGAGATGCACAAGCTGATTTGGAGTGAAAGAAAGCTGTTTTGGCTGCATTGACCGAAGAAGAATAAGAGGTACATACAGCTTGATACTCCGCCACGTCTGTTGGTAATTCTCCATTTTTGTGCAGGGTTAATCTATGAGACAACAGAAAATCAGTTAGCCTGGACCTGGATGACATGAAAATGAGGGGAGAGAGGGAGTTCAGAGACTTGGAAAGGGTTTTGCAGACTGTAGCAGCGGCAGTGTCAGCAGCAAATGCTGAGAAAGAGTCATGTGAAAGACGAGTGGAGAGCAGGACAAAGGTTAAGAGAGATTTCAAGCCTGTCGATAAAGTTACCAAGCAGATCAAGAGGTCTATACAGTGGAACCTCGGTTCTCGTCGTTAAGTTGTTCCAGAAGGGTTGTCGAGAACCGAAAACAATGCAAATTTTTTGCAAAAGGAATGTAAATTGAATGAAAATCCACACTGTATATGCATTAATGGAGTTTTATTATGCAGTTGCTCCCTAATTGACTAAATGTACCATGAACTGAGGAGTTTGATAGAGAGATCTATACTGGATAATAGCGGAGATACGGAAAGGATACTATGATAAGTACCGTATTTTCCGGGCTATAAAGCGCACCGGGTTATAAGACACAATATCAACGATCGGCTGCTAACGGGTATATTTTCATACATAAAGCGCACCGGGTTATAAGACGCATTAAATGAAACAAAACTCTTAAGTTCCCTCGGAAGCTCAGTTTGGTCTTTACCTGGCGCAGGGTGTCTTCTTGCTTCCTTACTCCACTTCCGTACCATGAAGTAATGTTGAATTCTCTGGCAGGTGCTCTAGTCATGTGTACGCGGTGACTGATAGGTTGGGTTTGAAATCCGCTTCTGAAAAAAATGAGATGAAGGCACGTACCCTAATGCTAAGCACATACCGTATTACTCCGTGATGCTGCGCACTATGGTTGCCGTGAGCTTCGTTACTTACCAAGGCCGTGCTAAAACATTTTGACAGATTTATGAGCGCCGTGTACCATCTACAATCGGTTCTAGGTCAGAAGGCTCAACCAGAATTAATTCATACATTAGACGCACCGCATTTAAAGGCGCACTGTCGATTTTTGAGAAAGTTAAAGGATTTTAAGTGCGCCTTATGGTCCGAAAAATACGGTAATTTAATGTAATTTAATTTAGTAATTGAATTTAAAACACTTACATGAACCTACAGTCAGTAATGGATTGAAAGTGAAAAGTAAAAGCAAAACACTTAAGCTAAGTTAGCTTCAGCCTGCATTCTGGAGCATTCAATTCATGTTTTGCTTTCAGTTGGCTCTTATAAACTAAACTTTTTTAGGACCCATGACTTATTTGTACTAAGAATACAGTATTGTAGATATAAAAATAAAGAAAATCATGATAAAAATAGTGACAGTTCCAGAGATCCTGAGACATATCCACAGAACTGAGGCAAAGAGGCATGAAATTATGCGTCCAGCTTAAAATATCACGATATGACATTTTTGCCACATCGCCCACCTCTGTCATGTAAATACGATGCTGTAATAACATACACAGCAACGACAGCAACACAGCAGGTTATTGTGACGTGAAAATGTAACTTTGCCATGTGCCAGCGAGCGTGGCGACTGGTCTGCTTAGTTTCCTTCGCCACGGCGTTGAAGTCATACATTCCAGCTTCCCAGGTAACAAATGGACAAATTCCTCTGTAGTTCTGTGTGACTGAATTGCAGACGTGTGGAGCAACGTGGCTAACGGCTATCAGCGCTGACAGCCAGCAGATCTGCCGTAGCAGAGCGAGCGTATTCAAGCGTGCTGTCTCGTGCTCACACGTCTGCTGCGGCAACTGAGCGGCCTTATTATGCACAAAAGATTGTGCTGTGTGTGTGTGTGGGGCTCTGTGCAGATCTCTGCTGTAGCACATTAAATCTGGTTCAGCGCTCCTGCTTTGTGCCTCTGCAAAAAAACTCACACTCCTCAGAGTGATAACTCATTTATGTCCCTCTGATTCCATTACCATAGTGCTGTGATTCTTTGCCACAGCAGTGTGACCGGGAGTCCAAAGAGCAACGATTATTAACCAAAGCACTTAGATTCCATATTTGGAGCGCTGATTGTGTTACAATAGCAATGTGATTCCGGCCATTAACATTAGGTTGTGAATTCATTAACGTCTGTAGCACGCTCGTTGTGTTACTATAGCAATGTGACAGTCCTGTAGTGCCATGATTCAGTTTTGCAGTTTTGTAGAACTGGGATTCTGTTGTGTTGTTTCTCAAAGTAATTTCATTTCAGACATCCCACCTCTCCCAGAAGTCCAGGAATCCTCCGCATTTTAATAGGGGTTCCCATAAAATACAGTAGTACATCGGTTCTCGACCTCCTCGGAACCTGTCGAACTTGGGTTTTCGACGCAGTTTGACTTGGAAAATGTGTTTCGGTTCTCGTCTTTTGCTCGGTACTTGGCGCACTTGCTTAAACTTGTACGAGTCAAGATTTCAGCCGAAACTCAATTCATGATTCAGTACACAGTGATTCAGTCTCATAATACCCAACATACAAATACCACAATGACCCTAATTAATAACTACATTCTGTCATTAATGGATTTGTAGTTTTAGTCCTTTTTCCTTTAATCTTTGCTTATATGCACTTTGTATTTCAAACTTACGTTACGCCGTAGTGTTGTAAACCTGCTGTATCATACTATAGCATACTTCATTACCACTCAGTGCACTCAAGTCCAGTTTATAGTGTGTAATAGTTTGTAATGTATGTCTTTGGAAACATGGCTGCAATTGATAAATGAATAAAGGAATAGGAATAGCCTCACCACACAGACTATGAACACGGAAATGAACGACACATTGGCCAAAGAAATTGATTTTGTAAGAAGCGCCGCTTAGCAACCATTATATGTCGATAACAGCGTTCATATCTGAAGACTCAGCGGTCTTTTGACAGCCCTAGTGGCACTTTAAGCAGGAAATCCAGCACGGCACTGCTAGTAGGAAGTCACAGCAGTCAGGTAGGTCAAACTGACCCAGTGCTTCTAGTGCTTCTAGGATTGTTACCTTATTTGGACCTACTTTTTGGTGGAAGGTATTGCCAGTATTAAAGCACATTCAGTATGAAATGCTGGGCTTCTTTGATTGATTTTGGTTGCTTATTTTCATTGTGTGCTTTTGTGTAACGGCAACAGAACACTCAAGGTTGTGTGTTATCACGAATAATGTCATGGCTGGAGAGTTGGTCTAAACATCTAAGTACAGTGATACCTCATTTCTTGACTACCTCAGACCTCGTTTAATTCAGTTCTCGACCCATTTTGACCAGTTCTCGTCGTTTGCTTGTTACTCGCCGCACTTGCTTAAACCTGTATGAGTCAAGCCGTGTGACTCGTTTTAGCCAAAACTCAATTCACGATTCTGGATTCATGAGTCATGATTCAGTACACAATGATTCAGGTTCACAGTAGCCCTCAGAGAAGATGTCCGCTATTTTTTTGTCATGTTTTCTTTATTTTTACATCTGCAGTATTGTAGTGTTAGTGATTACAGCCAACCAAAAGGAACACCCTGTCCTGAATCCTCCATGGTATGCTAGCATCATGAGTTCACCAATAGAGTAAATGTTGCTTTTACTTTTCACTTTCAATCCATTCCTCATTAAATTACATGAGATTTTTTTAACACATTATTGTAAAATAAGCTTTGTGTTAATGATTTTGCCCAACTGTAGCTTAATGTAAGTGTTTTAAACATTAACTTACTTATCATTACTTATCATAGGCTCCACTCTTACGACAGTATAGAACACTACCAAACACTTAAAAATTTGTCGGTACGTATACCCATCATAAATCAGGGAGCACCTTTACAATACAACTCCATTAATGCATATAATGCCTTATACAGTGTGGATTTTCTGGGGGTCTGGAACGGATTCATTCAATTTACATTATTCCTTATGGGAAAAATTGCTCGGTGCTCATCGTTTCGGTTCTTGACAAGCCTTCTGGAATGAATTAGCGATGAGAGCAGAGGTACCACTGTATATTTTTAAGCACCATTTTTTGCTTCCTAATCATAAGCCTGAATTTTGCCCTCCCTCTTATTTTTCACTCCATCAGACACTTCTATTTATGTAACGCTGTCACTGGAAACACTTGGCTTTTTTGGCAGCATTCCCTTGCTACACATACTGTATGTTTGAACTGTTGAGGCTTTACTTGCTGCGTGTGAATAATAGAGAAAGGTGGTTTGTGTGTGTGTGTGTGTGTGTGTGTGTGTGTGTGTGTGTGTGTGTGTGTGTGTGTTTTGGCTAGACTGCGCTCAGTGTGTGACAGGGTTGAATGATTCAGCTCAGTCTGTTCTGCTTCCTGTGTCAGACTTATGTGTGATCAGAAAAGCCACTTGGATCAGATCATACAACCACAGCATGAAAACTTAATCCCCCCTTCAGCTATACACAGAAACCCTATTCTCAACGGCAAAGCCACCTGCTGCACTCCAGTCCACCCCTTTCCGCTTCTGTATTCTCCTCCCTGGTTCCTTCTGCCTGTACCTATGAAGATCAGGCAGAGGTGTGTGAGCTCCTTAAAAAGGCTTTAGCAGAAAGATCCCCGTTGGGCAGTGGAATAAGTGTCATTTTCAGTCATCTTCAGGGTTTGAGCACTGCTACACAGAAATGTTTGTCTTTGCTCATGCCCTTTCTCACACAACAAGTGAAGTAGTGTCAGGTTCTTGGGCTTCCCTGGAGCAGTTAGGGTTTAAGGAACTTGCTCAGGGGCACAGCCAGGAGCAGCACCGACACTTTTCTTGCTGCAGGCTTAGTCTTGTCAATCCCTGGACCGGCACAAACTGATCATGGTCTTGATTTACCAATCATCTGGTCACGGTCTGTCATCATGGTCTTTTGGGACCATTTGCACCAACAGATCAGAGCAAAGTTGGTCTTCAGTGCTGAATGGGTCGTACCGATCTTTAGAGCAGACTGGACTCACTCTCTAATCCATAAGTGAGCGGTCTCGGTCGAACTCAGTCTCGGTCTTGGTCTCGGGGTGAGGTGGACTCTGAAGTTGTTGTCAAGACCAGTCGAGTCAAATGCATCCGTCGGAGGCAACGTTAGTTGTAAACTGAACCTTTTCTATTGTTAGTGAATATCAACAATCCATTCAAACAGAATACATCAGTCCTTTCTCTACATGCCTGAATAAAATCTGCACTCTGGAAAAAACAAGCTACTGCTCTTCTCATTCAGTATCCAATCAAATGAACATGTGTTATTTTGAATCGTCTAGTGCTGGTTGCAGATTCTTACAACAATGTTTCATGTGGGTGCAATCTCAGCAGATGGGCTTCTGGACATTCAGTCTTCCAATCATGGTATTATGACCACGTTTAATTATAATGTCTCTGTCACAGTTTTGTGGCTGCCATATTTTGGTTGTGATCTTTTGGTCCTGGTTTTCTGTCCACAATCATCAGTCTTCTGGGCACAGTGCCACATAGAAATTAAACAATTAGCTCTAATTTTCCTGTTGCTGACAAGTTTTTTGTTGTTGTTGTTTGACATTATCAGTTCAGCAATATCATTTCTTCAGTCTGCATGCAAGTGCAGATACCTGGAAAACAAATCTTGGTAATAAAGCAAAACTCTTACAGCACGAGTGCAATAAGAACAATGTTGAACAGCAATCATGACATCTCGAGATCATAAACTCACAAGACCAAAATGAAGGAATAAACAGAATAATAGTACTGCAATACGCAAAGCAAATGGTAGAGAGCCTGAGCGAGCTCTGCAAGAGTACTACCACGTGTCTGATGAATTTGGGAACATATTTCCTTTCTTTAAAAATATATACACTCACCAACACTTTATTAGGAACTATACTAATACTGGGGATCCGGCAGCTTCATCAGGAGCTATAGTCCGGAGACGCTTAAACAGAAATGGTCTTTTTAGAAAGGTAGCAGCCAACTACAGGGAACAGACAGAATAGGCTAAGACATGCAAAAGCTCGCAAAGATTGGAATGAGGATCAGTGGAAAAGAGTATAATGGAGAAAACCAAGTTTGAAATTTTGGGGTCCAGTCATCGACAATATGTTATATATGGTCACTGTAATATTGTTAAAACAACAAATCTAATGGCGACCTAAGATTTTTGCACTAATGCATGTTTCTAGAAGGGAATTTCTTTCAGGCAGGGAGTATTATCCATCATGGGAAATTACTCACTCGCCAAGCTGGTGTAACCCACCTGATTCAGCCCTTGAGGGAATTATCCTGGCCCTCACATGCTAAGTCAGGTGTGTTAGAGAACTCTTTATAGAAATGTGCAACGCAGGGAAGTTTTAGCAGCAGAACTGGGAAACACTGGACTTGTATTAAGATACGCAAAAGACTGCATTCTGACATGGATTGAGCTGGGAAGCTGTAAGATCAGAGGGACTCCAGTATCAATGCAACATGCTAAAAATATCTATGGGATTCCACCTCCCCCTTCAGCCTTTACTACTGCTGCAGCCTCCTTTATATTTTCTCTCGGCTTGTCTTCTCTTGCCTTCTCTTATCTTCTCCCTGCCTTTCCTCCTCTAATCTAAAATTGCTTTGTAATTGTACATTGCTTAGACAAATAGTACAAAAATATCATTTTCCTCTAGTCTTATCCTCTCGGTTCCCTCCCTCTCATTCTCTCAAGTCACATCTTTGACCAGATCATTGATTTTATTTCTTTGTTGTTTTTTTCATATCTTAATTCTTTGCTGGTCAGGGTCATGCGAGCTTCTTAGCCTATGCCTGGAGAACGCAAGGTGCAGGTGTAAGTGTGCCCTGAATGGGATGTCAGTCCGTGGCAGTATGGGTAGGAGCTGAAGTGGATAGACAGTTGCTCCACCCAAACACCTCCAGAACATTGTATCGTACTGAGATTTTGGCAACATTAATGTTATCAGATTTGAACTGCTGTTTGTTTATTTGGCCTTCCATTAACAGTGAAACCATGGACAGTCCTATGGACTACTGTTAACACGTTTTATGCAACTCTCTGCTGAGCCAAGGTGGAAAACCTTAATGTGGTTTTGTTGTTTAGATCAAGACCTGCAATATGCTTCATAAATTGCTTCTGAAAGTCACCAGATTTGATTTGTAAATGCCTGGATTTTCAGCATATCAGAAGACTAACCATAGGGAAACTAGTCACAAAGGAGCTCTCCTTAATGTCTTTGTAGTTTCTCCTAGACAAAGTGAGATCTGATCGAAATAAAAGACTTTTACTTAAGTCTCCTGTCTTTCAGGGTTATCTCCTGAGCACAAAGATTCATCGGTACAAGTAGCACCCCTTGAGTTTTAGCAGAGATCTCCCAGGAGCTCAAACCAGGAGCTTAAACAAATGAGACAAAATATTATACTTGGTCATGTATTTATTGAGGGAAATGATCCAATATTACATATTTAAGAGTGAACCCTATGTGAACCTTTGATTTCAGTATCTGGTGTGATTGCCTAAACGTTTCCTGTAACTGTTGATCAGTCCTGCACACCGGCTTGGAGGATTTTTAGCCCATTCCTCCATACAGAATAGCTTCAAGTCTGGGATGTTGGTGGGTTTCCTCACATTAGCTGCTCGCTTCAGGTCCTTCCACAACATTTCCATTGGATTAAGGTCAGGACTTGGCCGTTCCAAAACATGAACTTTATTCTTCTTTAACCATTCTTTGGTAGAACGACTTGTGTGTTTAGGGTCGTTGTCTTGCTGCATGACCCACCTTCTCTTGTGATTCAGTTCACTGACAGATGTCCTGATATTTTCCTGTGGAATTCTCTGATATAATTCAGAATTCATTGTTCCATCAATGATCAAGCTGGCCCAGATGCAGCAAAACAGGCCCAAACCATGATACTACCACCACCATGTTTCACAGATGGGATAAGGTTCTTATTCTGGAATGCAGTGTTTTCCTTTCTCCAAACATAACGCTTTTCTTTTAAACCAAAAAGTTTTATTTTGGTCTCATATATGTATACCAATGTACATTGAGAATATCTAGATTTCATATTTTGTTAATATCGCACACCCCTAATAATAAAAATTACAGCTATGTACATATGTTCTGGAGTTCAAGCATCACCCACACCTCTTCAGATGTCTTTACTGGCCAGTTACTTCAGAGAGGAGGGTAGGTTTGGCTAATTCTATCCATACACAATTCTTGCATATTTCCCTAATATAAAATGCTATTAATATCTTCTTTTCGTACCATTTTATGATGGTATTTTTGTTCATCATTTCTGTCCCTTGTCCTACACTTCTTACCTTACCTAATTCCTACTCACTTACTGAGCGTCCCATGTCACACAGCAGCTACTAATAGGGTAAGTACTAGGGAGTGCCTCTTCTAAGACGTGAGCCCAGCCACTGCCTCTTTTCGGACCGCAGCTCATGCACACTCACGATCAGCACGTTTGGTGGAGGAACTAAGGGGCCAAAACACATGACTCTGATCAATAGAGGAGACGTCCCCCGCAGCCGGAGAGCAGGGACGATTAATTGGCTCTTGCACTTCCAGCCACAAATGGCTGAGGCATCATCAGGGATTGACCTTGTGAGGTCGCAGTCATAGGATAAATGATTGTGTTGCCTTTTGCGATTCCTTTCTTCTCACCATCTCCTGTCTTATTTTCCTTTCTTTCCTCCTTTTATTACTACCTCTCGTTTGGTCTGTTGTCATTTTTTTATTCTCTATGATACTTCAAGTCCGGAGTACAAGTCTGTTTTATTCAGTCTCATTTGCCTCATATTTGTACACTACTGTGCAAAAAGTCTTAGGCCACCACTAGATGATCACCACTATATCGTCACTATACCATTGTTTTTGCAATGGTATAGTGACCATATATAATTATTTCTCAGTCCTTATTAGAATACAAACAGAAACTAGAGGACATTTGTATGCAGTATTAAAAAAATGAATGAATGAAAATAAGACAGGTTCCCTTACACTTAAGCATTAGCAGCACCTGGATGCCAATTTGACTCTTCTACGTTTGATCAGGAATGCTCTTTTGGAAGGCAAGCAGCCAGGAAATGACTTTTTCAGAACGGAAAAAGGGTGAAAAGGTTGAGATATGCTTAAGCTCCCAAAGATTGGCATGAAGATCAGTGGAAGAGAGTTTTATGGAGTGACAAATCGATGTTTGAATATTTGTGGTTTTTTGATCATTATACCATTGCGAAATCAACAAATAACAACATATACAGCACAGTACTGTATATTTCTCATCTTTTTGGTTTACACCTAGATCAGCTTTTATCCCAAAACAAACAAGAAAGTTGTTACGTGAGAAAAGAGGGAAACGAGATCACTGTGATACAATGTGAATAGTGAGAACAAGAGGGAATTTGTGGATATTAAGACAATTGAAATGATATGCATGATGGCAAGGAGAGGGAAAGGGTGCGATGCTGTGGTCGTAACAGGAAGAAGCCACACCGTAATTGCTGATGCTGTCCAGAGGACTGAATGTAATGAAGGCTGCTGCTTACGGCGAGCTTCATTAGGACAAGGGAGCCCACAGCAGAGCAAGAGAGAGGACGATGGGAATATGATTGTGGATTGTGTCCAGGGAAATAAGCAGCGTGGAGTCAGATGGCGAGAGATAGGCAGGAAGGGACGAGGCTTTATATTGAGTGTAATAACGTTAGTGCAGAGTCAGGGATCCCCAGGCTGTGTGTTTCCTCATGAACACATATCCTCTGCAGCTGAGCTCGGAGATGGTAGTTTCCAGGCGGCTCTCGCATTTCCTCTAGTCTAATCTTCAGTGCACTCACTTTACACTTTATTGTTTAGGATTATTTGTAACTAGTCTCATCTTATCAAGTCCACTTACCTACAGGGTGACAAGCGTCCTATAATAGCCACAGTCTGTTCCGACCCCACAATTTGATAGGTTGAGAGACGTTCTAGGAATGCCAGTATTGAATGATAATGGCACTCTGACTGAAGCTCTTCAAGTATTACGATATAACGATGCCAGCCATAACAAAGCAGCAACATTATGAAAATACAGTGGTGTGAAAAAGTGTTTGACCGCTTCATGATTTCCTGGTTTTTTGCATGTTTTTCACACGTAAGTGTTTCGGAACATCAAACCAATTTAAATATTTGTCCAAGACAACACAAGTATGAAGGTGTTTATTATTAACACCCCCCCCCCCCTTGTTAAAACATAACTATGATTTATCACTCCTGAGTTCACTGTCTCTAGCCACACTCAGGCCTGATTATTGCCACACCTGTTCTCAATCAGGACATCGCTTAAATAGGACCTGTCTGACAAAGTGAAGTACACCAAAAGATCCTACATGTCGAGATCCAAAGAAATTCAGGAACAATTGAGAAAGAAAGTAGTTGAGATCTATCAGTCTGGAAAGGGTTATAAAGCCATTTCTAAAGCTTTGGGACTCCAGAGAACCACAGTGAGAGCCATTATCCACAAATGGCGAAGACATGGAATAGTGGTGAACCTTCCCAGGAGTTGCTGCCAACCAAAATTACCCCAAGAGCAACGACTCATCCAAGAGGTCACAAAAGACCCCACAACAACATCCAAAGCACTGCAGGCCTCACTTGCCTCAGTTAAGGTTAGTGTTCATGCCTCCACCATAAGAAAGAGACTGGGCAAAAAATGGCCTGCATGAGCAGAGTTCCAAGACGAAAACCACTGCTGAGCAAAAACAACATTAAAGCTCATCTCAAAATTTCTAGAACACATCTTGATGATCCCCAAGACTTTTTTGGGAAAACATTCTGTGGACTGACGAGACAAAAGCTGAACTCTTTGAAAGGTGTGTGTCCCATTACATCTGGTGTAAAAGTAACAGCATTTCAGAAAAAGAACATTATAACAAACAGTAAAATATGGTGGGTGGTAGTGTGTGATGGTCTGGGGCTGTTTTTGCTGCTTCAGGACCTGGAAGATTTGCTGTAGTAAATGGAACTATTGAATTCTGTGGTCTACCAAAAAAAATCCTGAAGGAGAATGTCCGGCCATCTGTTTCGTGACCTCAAGCTGAAACGAACTTGGGTTCTGCAGCAGGACAATGATCCAGAACAACCACAAGTTACCCCTCTGAATGGCTGAAGAAAAAAAAACAAAATGAAGACTTTGAAAGTGACCTAGTCAAAGTCCTGACCTGAATCCTATTGCAGAGATGCTGTGGCCATGACCTTAAAAAAGGCCGTTCATGCTGGCTGGAAACCCTCTTAATGTGGCTGAATTACAACAATTCTGCAAAGATGAGTGGCCAAAATTTCCCTCCACAATGCTGTAAAAAGACTCACTTGTTGCTGCTAAGGGTGGCCCCAACCAGTTTTTTAGTTTAGGGGCAATCACTTTTTTTTTCCACACACGGGGCCATGTAGGGCTTGGATTTTTTTTTTTCTCCCATAATAATAAACACCTTCATTTTAAAAAAAAACTGCATTTTGTGTTTAACTGTGTAGTCTTTGACTAATAGTTAAAATTGGTTTGATGTTCTGAAACACTTACAGTTAAGTGTGACAAATATGCAAAAAAATAGGAAATCAGGAAGGGGCAAACAATTTTTCACCCCACTGTAAAACTGTAAAAAGTAAATCAAACGTCCTGGGGCTCTTAATGGATTCAGCCAGAAATGTAAAGGGCGTTTTATACAGCATCAAGTCAAGTCCAAGTCAAGTCAGATTTATTTATATAGCGGGCTTTTTACAATGGAGCATTGTCTCAAAGCAACTTTACAAGTTTAGATTATCTCCTAATAACTACGTCCAATCCCAAAATTGAGCAAGACTAGGCGACAGTGGCAAGGAAAAACTCCCTGAGTGTTCTAGGAAGAAACCTTAGGGAGGACCAAGACTCAAAAAGGGACCCAACCTCCCTTGGGGCGGCGTAGATGATAAAACTAAGAGCGAAACTAAAGTCCATGGAGTCAAAGTTTTGAAATAAAATGTGAAGTAAGGCATTAAGTGGGCCCGGGTATATGATTGGGGGCCTGGAGCTGATGACGGAAGCAGCTTGAGTGGAGCTACAGCGGATGAACATCATTGTGTGGGGCTGGAACTGAACTGGTACCAAACGGAACACAGCTCGGAGAGAAAACAGAAAATGTAATTAGTTATTGATTAAGAGCACAGTGTCTATTAACAATCACTGATGATGCCATGTCAATCACTGATGATGCCAATCGTAGCATGAAGAGACCCCGGCAGCATTAGCTATAGCAGCATAGCTAGAAAGCTAGAAAGAGGAGAACTGGTAGGAAACACAGCAAAGAGGGATCACATGAGACATTGGCAACCCCACGGGAGGCAGATGACAGCAACCCAACGTCTCTGATCACCATAAGACTCTTTGACTATTGAACCCCCAGCTCTGCCCTTATTTTTAAGGCAAGGATCCATGAGTCAAACGAGGACCGAAGCCCATTTCAGCCAGACCGCCCACTCGACACTCCCGGCTAGCGGACAAGGCAGGCAGGGCCAGGACATGACTCCAGACTTCCGGCCCCAGTGACCCAAGCCATGCATCCTGGTCTAAATCTAGTCAAAAGCCTGTGTAAATAGGTATGTCTTTAGCCTAGACTTAAAAACTTTGGAGGGTGTCTGAATCTCGAACGACAGTGGCAAGTTTTTATTCCATAGTTGGGGGGCCATGTATGAGAAAGCCTTTCCCCCTGCTGTGACTTTTTTTAATTCTAGGAACTAAAAGAAGTCCTGCACCCTGCGAACGAGTAGTAGTATTTGGATTGTAAAACTCTAAGAGTTCACAGTCAGGTAATAATGTGGGGCCAGGCCAGGTAGAGCTTTATAAGTTATAAAAAGTATTTTGTAATCAATGCGGAATTTGACTGGTTAACCAGTGCAGGTGATGATAGAACAGGAGTGATATGATCAAATTTTCTAGTTCGAGTTAGCACTCGGGCAGCTGCGTTCTGAACTAACTGAAGTTTATTTATAGATTTTACTAGAGCATCCAGTAAGTAAGGCGTTACAGTAATCCAACCTTGAGGTTATAAACGCATGAACAAGTTTTTCTGCATCATTAAAAGAGAGGATATTTCTAAGTTTAGCGATATTACGTAATTGAAAGAAAGCAATTCGAGTGATGCTGCTAATGTGCGCATCAAAGGAGAGATCTGAATCAAATGTGACCCCTAAGTTCAGCAGCTTCTTTGGTTCTCTAACCTCTCTTCTTTCTTATTTTCTCTACAAAAGACGTTGTTTGCTGATGTAAACTTTACGTTTCGTTGAAAACAATCCATGGCTGATCTGAAGGTTCATTCATGTATCGTTTAAGACCAGCTCTTAACCCAACGAAGCTGCTGATGCTGTATAACTCTCCCTTTACATTTCTGACCGATAATATTAACATTAATAGTTTTGTTTTCTAAATTGTAATCACTAGTCAAATAACAGAAATTGTAACAGGATCCGGGGTTTTTGTTAACACCGGGATCACACTCAAATTTTCTTTGGTTGGTAGAACAGTGTGTCTTAGTAACAGCCTGCCTTATTTATCGGACCCATTTTTTACTGCTGTGTCTGGTCCAATCATAATGTGTGGCCATAATACATGTTTGTGAAAACCATATGAGTGTTTTGACCCAGAAGCGGATGAACATTGATTTGATCAACCCTGCTAATAATGTTTAGCATTAACTGAATTGCGTTGTTTGGTGCAGTGGCGATTCACTAACCCACCACCGCAGAGACACAGCGTTCTCTGCGATAGTCCTGTGTTTTTTCAGAAAGGTTGCAGAACAACAACTGTGCCACTGCGCCTCCCTTCTGAGTTTATGACAATGCAAATGCGCCAGTAGTCACATCATCTACAGTACTGTGCAAAAGTGTTGGGCCACCATTAGGTTTGTTGTTTTAACAATGTTTTAATGACCATATATAACATACTGTCAACGATTGGACCCAAAAAATAGCAAACCTGGATTTGTCACTCCATAATATTGATTTTTACGGATCTTCATTCCAATGTTTGGAAGCATTAGCATATGTTAGTCTTTCCACCCTGTTCCACTTCTGAAAAACTGGTTTCTTGGCTGCTACCCTTCCAAAAAGACCATTCCTGATCAAGCTTCTTGAAACCGTAGAAGGGTCAACTTGGCATCCTGATGAAGCTCCCAGATGCTGCTATTGCTCAAGTGTAAGGAAAGACCACACTAAATACATGCCTTTGTAACTTTTTTTCAGCTTTTTAAATGCTGAATACATATTCCCTGTATTTTCTGGTTGTATTCTAATAGATACTGAGAAATAATTATATATGGTCATTCTACCATTGCTAAGACCAAAGTAAATCTAATCTAATGGTGGCTTAAGACTTTTGCACAGTACTGTATATATCCACATATCTTAATTTTATGTGGATAGAAATGTAGAGTTTATCCTGTGCCATCTGTAAGTCCTTTGTACTGACACTCAAACTGTAAGAGGTGGCCCTTCATGGTGTTATATTTTCAGGGTTGGTGTGACCTGTGGCGTTGCAGTAGTGAGGTCCAAAATCCCTGCCGGTGCCCCTTGGTGTAGAACACTGCTAAGCGGTGGACAATGTGTTATGGAGTGTGCTTCTCGTGCATTAATATAATACGATCATTACTCATAGATTCAATCCGCCAGCTGCCATTTGCAATGGCTCCTGTTACATCACTGAATTATTTGGGGAATAATTTAAGAGCCTGTAATCACAGAGGAGGATGATGGGTAATACACGGAGAAGATTTTCCCGGTCCCAGTGCTCACCTCCATATATCTAGCGAAAACAGCGCGATGAAACGACAGAGAAATAGTTTGTGTGGGGAATGAGGCATGAAAAAGAAAATGAAGGTTAGAAGAGGGAATGAATTTGCCGAGCTGAAGAGAAGCCAAGTGCGGTTTTTAAGTTTTGTTTATTCCTTTCTTTTACAAGGCCATGTTAATTAAATTGAAGCTAGATCAGAATATCAGTTTAAACGTGCCACCTTCAGGCCCAAGCTAATGATTAGAGTGTATTAAAGATACCATAAGTAAAGTCATGTTCAAGCTATCTGAATGTCAGTTTTTACAGACTTTGCTGTAAAACAAGGAAAGTTAAGGTTAACATCAGGAAAAAAAATGTGACAGATGGAGATAAAGGCAAGGTGACCTACAGCATAGATGGCTTAGTGGTAAAATGAGGGCCTAGGATTCGAATCCCAGGTGGAGCTTGTTTAAATTACAGGTAAGTGCTGTTTACCGACCATCCAATCCATGTCCGTTTGCTTTAACAACCAAGATTGTAACAATTATGCCAAATTATAATAGGAAATAAAAATCTGTCTTTTCACTCCGGACATTGTGGACATAACATGTACATTTTTACTGTCATAAATACTATTCATGTCATACTTTGATGTTTTGTTTATAATTTTTTACTTTGATTTATTTTCATGAATATTGATTTTCTTTGCATTAACTACGTGGATCAGTAGGAACTACGTTATGGTGTGGGTTGTGCACGGACACAAGCAGAGACATGAAATGGAAAACTCTGCTTAACACTACAAACATCTTGCCGGCTTGACCTACATATATCTAGACGTGCCAAGCGCCGGTCATTTGACTTCCTACTAGTAGCGCTGTGCTGGATTTACCTACTTAAAGGTTTAAAGTGTGTAAAAGGTGCTGTTGCATTGCCTGTTCTGGAATTTAATGTTTATTCAAGTGGACTCTGTTTTGGTTGTGTGCAGCCAGCAAGTTGCCTTCCTGATTTCCTATTTATTTGCATATTTGTCACACTTAAGTGTTTCGGAACATCAAACCAATTTAAATATTAGTCAAAGACAACACAAGTAAACACAAAATGCAGTTTTTAAATGAAGGTGTCTATTATTAAGGGAGAAAAAAAAATCCAAACCTGGATGGCTCTGTGTGAAAAAGTGATTGCCCCTAAACCTAATAACTGGTTGGGCCACCCTTAGCAGCAACAACTGCAACCAAGCGTTTGTGGTAACTTGCAATGAGTCTTGTTTACAGCATTGTGGAGGAATTTTGGTCACTCATCTCTGCAGAATTGTTGTAATTCAGCCACACTGGAGGGTTTTCGAGCAGGAACGGCCTTTTTAAGGTCATGCCACAGCATCTCAATAGGATTCAGGTCAGAACTTTGACTAGGCCACTCCAAAGTCTTCATTTTGTTTTTCTTCAGCCATTCAGAGGTGGACTTGCTGGTGTGTTTTGGATCATTGTCCTGCTGCAGAACCCAAGTTCGTTTCATCTTGAGGTCAGGAACAGATGGCCGGACATTCTCCTTCAGGATTTTTCGGTAGACAGCAGAATTCATAGTTCCATTTATCACAGCAAGTCTTCCAGGTCCAGAAGCAACAAAACAGCCCCAGACCATCACACTACCACCACCATATTGTACTGTTGCTATAATGTTCTTTTTCTGAAATGCTGTGTTACTTTTACACCACATGTAATGGGACACACACCTTCCAAAGAGTTCAGCTTTTGTTTCGTCAGTCCACAGAATGTTTACCCAAAAGTCTTGGGGATCATCAAGATGTGTTCTGGAAATTTTGAGATGAGCTTTAATGTTGTTTTTGCTCAGCAATGGTTTTCGTCTTGGAACTCTGCCATGCAGGCCATTTTTGCCCAGTCTCTGTCTTATGGTGGAGGCATGAACACTGACCTTAACTGAGCCAAGTGAGGCCTGCAGTTCTTTGGATGTTGTTGTGGGGTCTTTTGTGACCTCTTGGATGAGTCATCGCTGCACTCTTGGGGTAATTTTGGTCGGCCGGCCACTCCTGGGAAGGTTCACCACTGTTCCATGTTTTCGCCATTTGTGAATAATGGCTCTCACTGTGGTTCTCTGGAGTCCCAAAGCTTTAGAAATGGCTTTATAACCCTTTCCAGACTGATAGATCTCAATTACTTTCTTTCTCAATTGTTCTTTGGATCTCGGCATGATGTGTAGCTTTTAAGGATGTTTTGGTGTACGTCACTTTGTCAAGCAAGTCCTATTTAAGTGATGTCCTGATTGGGAACAGGTGTGAAAACAATCAGGCCTGGGTGTGGCTAGAGACAGTGAACACAGGTGTGATAAACCATAGTTATGTTATGTTTTAACAAGGTGGGGTGTTGTCATAACTAATATTTAAATTGGTTTGATGTTCTGAAACACTTAAGTGTGACAAACATGCAAAAAATAGGAAAATCAGGAAGGGGCAAACACTTTTTTACACCACTGAATATTCTATTGTGTACATTAAAATTTTGGTTCTACAGTGTGCTTGTAATTGAAGAACCACGTTGTTGTGTATTTACTTTAGGGAGCGAGATGTGCATTTGATGCATTTACATATAAATACCCATTATATTTGAATTACAGTATGTAATATGTAATATACAGTATGTGACTATGTTAATGTCTAGTCAATGAGACAGTCATCGATCCAACCATTTGGATCTATGACCTGTTTCACAGAACGTAATGGGGTCTCATCAAGAGTCACTTTTTACGTTTTTTTTTATTTAAATTTTGTACTTGTTTTTAGACATATGTTAACTGGGAACTGCACTAGTTCTTGACCCGGTGAATTGCTGTGTCAGTCTGCTTTGGATGTTGGATGTTGCTTTCACACTTCATGCCTAACTGGTAAATTCCATGGTGAAAATCATGTGTGCATTCACTGAATTAAAGGAAACTTGTTCTGTCCATGGAAAATCCAGATATTACTTGCTTCTAATGTGCTTAGTATTAATACAATTATAATAGTTATAATAATCATAATATTTGATGCTGACAAGTTGTCCCTGGTTGTCCCCAAAAAAGTAATTAATACTTGTTCTGCAAAACATGCTGTCCAGTATTATTGTGAATGTTGCTGGGTGTTGTCAAGGGGGAAATCCAAGTCCAAGTCTTTAACCTCACCTTTGAATACTGACATCATTATACGTGAGTGTATTTACAGTATGTTCTCATAAAGAAATTTGATGGTACAGGAGGTCCAAGGTAGTAGAGAAAAAGGAAAACAGTGGGATGGAAATAGTGCCATCCAACCTTCTGCTCTAAACCTTGAGTGGAACATTTCTTTTTTTTTTGCACTAGCTTCATCCTTCAATATTCATGGAGGTGTTAATAAAACATCAATACAACAGCAGGCACTGAGCAACTCAGGGCTTCAGCGGATCCAAACGAGGCCAGGTGAAGGAGACAAGTGGAGGAACACTGCAGAGACATAGGAAAAGAGGACATGAGCTGACCACATACTGACTCAGGCTTGGGGATGCACTTTTGAATTGCTCTTACCTCAGCTCTTGGGATTTGGGATTTTCAGGTTGTTTTTTCTACAAACCCGTATGGTTGCAGCATGATTATTTTGGGGGTTCCATACATTATTTTTAGACATGTGCTTGTTGAATTATGCCAAAAAATTATATTATTATTATTAAAGTGGTTCATCAATTCTGAGCAAAAACTTTTCCAATAAGGAATAATTTAAATTGATTTAATCCATTCCAGACCCCCAGAAAATCCACGCTGTATAAGGCATTATATGCATTAATGGAGATGTATTGTACAGGTGCTCCTTGATTTATGATGGGGATATGTTCTGATAAATCCATCATACGTTAAGTGTACCATGAACTGAGGAGTTTAACGAGTGTTTGGTTGAGCGGTCTATAATGTATCATAGCGGAGCCTATGATAAGTAATGAGTAAGTTAATGTTTAAAACACTTACATAAACCTACAGTTGGCCAAAATCATTAACACAAAGCTTATTTCATAATAAAGCGTTGAAATGTAATTTAGTGAGTAATTGAAAAGATTGAAAGTGAAAAGCAAAACACTTATTCTTAGAAGTGAGTGGCTTAAATAGATTAAGTACAGATCACATTTTTTATCATTTAATGCATTTGTAAGGTTCTGCTGTGGTAATGTTTGATATGCCAAACGTGAAATGATAAGCCTTGCTGAGGTGTGTTTCACTAAACATCTCTAAACACAGTGTAATTCGTAACTTATATTGCCATTTATTATTTTACAGCTGCAATGTCCTAACATTGCTTTCTCAGACAGTAGTCAGAGATAAGACTGGCATTACTGGCAGCCAACCGACTGGACAGACTGTGTGATTTAACAGCGTATCATGTGGTCATTTAATAAATCTGCTTGATCAATCTATCGTGTTAATTGGAAATGAATGAAGAATCACATGGTACCAACACATAGCAGAATGGTAGATAACCAAAAATAAACGATTACCGTATTTTTCGGACCATAAGGCGCACCTAAAATCCTTTAATTTTCTCAAAAATCGACAGTGCGCCTTTAAATGCGGTGCGTCTAATGTATGAATTAATTCTGGTTGAGCTTTCTGACCTAGAACCGATTGTAGATGGTACACGGCGCTCATAAATCTGTCAAAATGTTTTAGCACGGTGTTGGTAAGTAACGAACCGTACGGCCACCGTAGTCAGGAAACATCGCTGAGTAATACGGTAATAATACGGTGTATGCTTCAGCATTAGGGTACGTGCATTCATTCATTTATTCTCGAAGCGGATTTCAAACCCAACGCTATCAGTCACGCAGTACAACATGGACATAGAGCAGCTGCCAGAGAATTCAACATTAACGAATCAATGGTACGGAAGTGGAGGAAGCAAGAAGACACCCTGCGCCAGGTAAAGACCAAACTGAGCTTCCGACGGAACTTAAGAGTTTTGTTTCATTTCATGCGTCTTATAACCCGGTGCGCTTTATGTATGAAAATATACCCGTTAGCAGCCGATCGTTGATATTGTGTCTTATAACCCGGTGCGCTTTATGGTCCGGAAAATACGGTAGTGTGCTGTTAAGTCCATTCAGAGTGTACATGCGCTTTTGTAGTCTGTATTAGTGAAGTCTTGCATGTATTATTTGCTATTCTAAGCTGTTCCTCTGTGTCCTACTTCTTGTCCTTCCTGTCTCTGGTGTTTTCTGGTTTTGATCTCAGCCTATCTGTTGTTTATGTGATTCTAGATTTGTCTGTAATTACCATATCTATCTATGGGTGCCTGATTTAACCTGGATTTTTTGGGGGAGAACCTTAGAGAAAACGATTCTGGGCCAATTCAGAACGGCATGTATGAGTGCAATGGTGACTGATGGAATCGCTATCTGGCCTGAAATATCAACCCACACCCATTTAGCTCTGTTTATTTCTAAGTATTTATAAATATGGGTGTAATGATACACTCTGCTCACGTTTCGATTTTCTTACGATTATTTATTTCTGAAGTGTGAACAAAGTGTAAACGCGACTGTGTTAACAGGACTCGGACTGTGCTGGCTCCGCTGTGTTTTTCTTAATTTTTTCATCTACAGTACTGTATTCTTAGTGCAAATAAGTCTCCATGGGTCCTAAAAAGGTTAGTAATTACAGCCAACCGAAAGGAAATCAGGAACGGAATCCACCAGAACTCAGGCTGCAGTTAGCTTAGCAGCTATAGAGTTCACCAATTGAGTAAGTGTTTTACTTTTTACTTTCAATCCATTACTCACTAAATTACATGCAATTTTGTAACACTTTATTATAAAATAAGCTTTGTGTTAATGTTTGGCCAACTGTAGGTTAATGTAAGCGTTTTAAACATAATTTACTTATCATTACTTCTCATAGGCTCTTACGACAGTATGGACTGCTCTATCAAGCACGCGTTGAACTCCTCAGTTCATGATACATTTAACTTATGGTGGATTTGTAGGAACATATCTCCATCATACATCAGGGAGCACCTGTACAATACAACTCCATTAATGCCTTTAATGCCTTATACAGTGTGGATTTTCTGAGGGTCTGGATTCATTCGATTTACATTATTCCTTATTGGAAAAATTTCCTCGGTGTTCATTGTTTTCCAGCCTTCTGGAATACATTAATGACAAGAACCACAGTACCACTGAATATGGCCATTATACCATTGCTAAAACAATGGTACACTATATCTAATCTAATGGTGGCCTAAGACTTGTGCACAGTGTTGTATATTGCCAGAATTATGTGGGCACCCCTTCTAATTAGCAGTCTGTGTTATTTCAGCTACACAGGCATGGAATCTCCACAGACAAACAGTGGCACAATGGATTTTACTGAACACCTCAGTGACTCTGTGTATGGGTATGTGTTGTATGTAGGTATGTATATGTGATCGGAAGAATTTGCGTCTTTGAGGCAATGGGGTATGATTTTGTGTGCTACGTGAATATCTTGGGCTTTTCCCAATGAGTCTTAGTGTAATGGTGCTTCTTTAATGATGTGTGTGTGTGTGTGTGTGTGTGTGTGTGTGTGTGTGTGTGTGTGTTTGCTGATAGATGCTGCATTCCCACTCTGTTCCGAATTAACAGGGTTGCTAAGAAACGGTGGGTTTGTATTAGATCAGCTTATCTGCTTTTATTGCTGTTACTATATTTTCCCCCAGCACCATGAAGCCTTTATTCATTTGGAAATTTACCCGAGTCTTAGATTAAAGGAAGAGCTGTGTGTGTGCCTGTGTGTATCGATACACAGCGGCTTCATGTCCTACCCCTCCTACTGACAAAATGAGAGAGTAGGCGCAATGTTGAGTAATTTGAAACCACATTGCTGATGGCTGTGCTTCATTCCCCAAACACTAATTAGATAGAGGCAATCACGGACTTTGGTGGTAATTCTGATTGACTGAAGTGAAGGAAACCGAGTTATGATGTCATGTCCAGCAACCAAGCTAAGCTCAGAGTATAGTGCCAAAATGTAAGCTACCCCAAATTGCTGGTATTTAATCAGTTACTGGATACCTGTATTAGTGGCTGTATTGCCTAATACCTGTATTCCATCACTGGAAGCAGATGTACTTAACGAACGCTTAACAGTACATAAAGCATACAGTGGTACCTTGGTTCTCGTTGTTAATTCGCTCCAGAAGGCTTGTCGAGAACCAAAAACGACAAGTAGCGTGCCAGTTTTTCCCATAAGAAATAATGTTAATTGAATGAATCCGTTCCAGACCCCCAGAAAATCCACACTGTATGAGGCATTATACAGTGGGGCAAAAAAGTATTTAGTCAGCCACTGATTGTGCAAGTTCTCCTACTTAGAAAGATGAGAGAAGTCTGTGATTTTCATCATAGGTACACTTCAACTATGAGAGACAACATGAAGAAAAAAATCCAGGAAATCATATTGTAGGATTTTTTATGAATTTCATTGTAAATTATGGTGTAAAAAAAGGATTTGGTCAATAAATTTGGTTCAACTCAAGTCTTCAAGTCTTCACCAGGTTTTCACAAACTGTAACTGGTATTTTGGCCCATTCCTCCATGCAGATCTCCTCTAGAGCAGTGATGTTTTGGGGCAACACGGACTTTCAACTCCCTCCACAAATTTTCTATGGGGTTGAGGTCTGGAACCTGGCTAGGCCACTCCAGGACCTTGAAATGCTTTTTACGGAGCCACTCCTTCGTTGCTCGAGCGGTGTGTTTGGGATCATTGTCATGCTGGAAGACCCAGCCACGTTCCATCTTCAATGCTCTCACTGATGGCAGGAGGTTATGGCTTAAAATCTCACGATACATGGCCTCGTTCATTCTTCCCTTAACACGGATCAGTCGTCCTGTCCCCTCTGCAGAAAAACGGCCCCAAAGCATGATGTTTCCACCACCATGCTTCACAGTAGGTATGGCTCAACTCAGAATTCTTCTTCCTCCAAACATGACGAGTTGAGTTTTTACGAAAAAGTTCTATTTTGGTTTCATCTGACCACATGATATTCTCCCAATCCTCTTCTGGATCATCCATATGCTCTCTGGCAAACTTCAGACGGGCCTGGACATGTACTGGCTTAAGCAGGGGGACACGCCTGGCACTGCAGGATCTGAGTCCCTCTCGGCATAGCGTGTTACTGATGGTAGTCTTGTTATTTTGGTCCCAGCTCTCTGCAGGTCATTCATCAGGTCCTTCAGTGTAGTTCTGGGATTTTTGCTCACCGTTCTCATGATCATTTTGACCCCACGGGATGAGATCTTGTGTGGGGCCTCAGATAGAGGGAGATTATCAATGGTCTTGTATGTCTTACAATTGCTCCCACAGTTTTGATTTATTCACACCAACCTGCTTGCCTATTGTAGATTCACTCTTCCAAGCCTGGTGCAGGTCTACAGTTTTCTTCCAAGTGTCCTTTGACAGCTCTTTGGGTCTTGGCCATGGTTGAGTTTTGGAGTCTGACTGTTTGAGGCTGTGGACAGGTGTCTTTTATACAGATAACAAGGTCAAACAGGAGCCATTAATACAGGTAACGAGTGGAGGACAGAAGAGCTTCTTAAAGAAGTTGTTACAGGTCTGTGAGAGCCAGAAATCTTGCTCGTTTGTGGGTGACCAAAAACTTATTTTTCCACCATAATTTACAATTAAATTCTTTAAAAATCCTATAATGTGATTTCCTGGATTTTTTTTTTTTCTCATTTGTCTCTCATAGATGAAGTGTACCTATGATGAAAAAATTACAGACCTCTCTCATCTTTCTAAGTAGGAGAACTTGCACAATCAGTGGCTGACTAAATACTTTTTTGCCCCACTGTATGCATTAATGGAGTTGTATTGTACAGGAGCTCCCTGAGGTTGTATAAAACACTTATACATTAACCTACAGTTGGTCATCAACACAAAGCTTATTTTCTAATAAAGTGTTGGAAATTTCATATAATTTAGTGAGTAATGGACTGAACGTGAAAAGTAATAGCAAAACACTTACTCTGTTGGTGAACTGCAGCATGAAAGTGATTCAGTTCCACTTTCCCTTTCGGATGGCTCTAATAAATAACCTTTGTAAGACCCACTGAGACTTATTTGCACTAAGAATGCAGTACTGTAGATGGAAAAATTAAGAAAACCATGATAAACACAGCGTAGATCTGCACTGAGTGAGAGCATTTGTGGAACTGATCCACTGAGTACTGAATTGTGAATCATGAATCAAGTTTCAGCTGGAACAAGTCGTGCGGCTCGACTCATGCAACTTTAAACAGGTGCGCTGAGTACCGAGTAAATGACAAGAACTGAGACAAATTTTTCTAGTCAAAATGCATACAGAACTTAATTCAATGAGTTTTGAGGTGGTCAAGAACCGAGGTACCACTTTTTATAATTGTTTTAATTATTTATTATGTTTTAACTATTTAACATGTAATATATCAATGTGTGTGTGTGTGTGTGTGTGAAAGAGAGAGAGAGAGAGAGGACGTCTGTCTGTCTGAAGTGTTCTGGGTCGTGGCTAAGGTTAGCCTCCTAAATCTTTTCCTCATTACTGTGCAGATGGAGGAGCAGCAGGAGGCACTTAGTGAAGTGCTCACTTTCAATAGGTCTTGGACAAGGCCCATGTGTCTGTGTTCCACTGCCCAGTGTGAACCACAGCAATGCCAACATGCCACGTTTACTGTCCTTTAGATACACCTTGTATTTACCTAAATACTGTTTGCTACATACAGCTAGCAATAGCATTACATTTGGAATTGATACTTAAATTTTAGTTAGTTCTTATTGTTCAAGTGTAGTATTAATCAGTGAGGTAGGTTTCATTTCAACTTTTGGCGGGGAGGACACCGCTCACACCACCCAACCAAACACTTCATATGTGTTTGGTGTTAAATAAGACATGGATTATGCTACATAAGGAATGACAAAAAGTAGTATTTCATATGCCAAACGTTGTTCCTTGAATATTGTTCCTTGAGACCAAGACTTTTAGTAGTTGAGTCCCAGTCAAGACCAAGACCGAGAGTGGCAGAGACCGAGACAAGATTAAGAATTTTTTCATCATACAAGAATTGAAAAAAGAAAATGGGAAAATGTATTTAGTTTCTAATTCACTTTACATTCATTTATACATAATAGAATATGATGTAATGTAATATAATATAAATACATTTCCAAGTCACTAGACTAAGACAAGATGAGACCAAGACCACTCGTTTATGGTCTCCAGACCAGTCTCGAGACCATAAACTGCAACACTAGTGAGTCAACCCAAAGTGCTTTATTTACACAGTGCACTAATCCCATCTAGACACTACATTTTAACTGTAAGAATCTTTAACAGTCTCTCCTACAGCTCTCACTCTGTGGCCGGGAGGCTAGAGTAATTTCTCCCATGCCGGCTAGAGCTGAGTGTTTACTGGCAGGCCAACCAGCAGCTCCACCATCCTCATTCCACAGTACTCAACTATACTTGTTTAGAAGTAAAATAATTTTTCTAATAAAATAATAATGATAATAATAATAAATGTTTTAGTTTGAAATTTGTGGGTCGACAATATGTTATTAATGCTCATTATACCATTGGTAAATTAACAAGTCTAATGGTGGCCTAAGACTTTTGCACAAGACTGTACATACATTAAGATGCAATACTGAAAGCATATCTCAAATTTAATCTGTTCTAGCCTACCAGTAGTTAGTAAGTTTATACCAAATTATAACATGAATGAAAAGAATGAACCAATTTATGAAGTAATTATGAAGACGAATCCTAAACGAAATTCACAGCACCAAGGCCAGCAAATCCATCCGAGTCACAGCTAAGTAATCAAAAAGGATATGAACTTAGGTCAATAGACAGGATGTCAATAGCAGTGAACACAAGAGTAATGATCAGAACAACTGATATTAACAAAGCTTTGCAAAGTCTACGCCTTAAATATACTTAAGCAAATGAGCCTCAGATGTTTGTGAAGAGACGCTGAACGCTGCAGATTGTACTTTCTCGACAGTGGCCTCTAGCGGTAGTGTGGTGTTACTACAGCCAGAAGGTTTCCCCGTGTTTGTGAAAGGCGCTTGTTCTTATTATTATTGTAAGATTGCGTGTTAGGCTAATTGGTGTTTCTAAAGTGCCCTTAGTGTGTGAGTGCATGCACGAGTGTATGAGTTTGTGTACCCTACGATAGATTGGCACCCTGTCTAGGGTTGTGAATGAATGAATGAATGTTTGGAGGTTGTTTCAAGTATTTGGAGACTATAGACAGTGTTTTTTTAATTGGAGAGAGTGTTTAGAGGTTAGAAACAGTGGATATAACAGACTCCGACACAAGAGTAAGGACAGAGTGTTTGATGATCATGAACGGTGATAGGAGGTTATGTAAACTACACTAAACACACTGATGTGTGTTTGGAAGTTATACTCTGTATTTGGTGTGTTTTGAGGTAGTAGGCTAGAGTTTATAGGGTGATTGGATTTAAATATAGGGATTGGATATCGTAGGCAGTATTTAATATTATATAATATATAGAGAGAGAGAGAGACAGTGTTTGGAGATTGCTGGGTATTGCTGTTGATAATTCTCATTGTTAGTAGATAGTGGATCCTGTCCTGTTTGTCTTGTTCTCCATTGTCTGTTGTGTTCAAATGCTTCTCGAAAGGCACAAACATACTGGTGGGGATTTTCCACTGACATAATGATTACTGTAGGTAATTAATGCTACACCTACATCTAACCCTAACCTTAACCTCAATAAGCTAATAGAGATCTTTTGACTGTTCTGGTTCTTCCAAAGAAAGTTAAAAGAAGCAGTTTACCCCATGGCAACCAGCAAATTGTCCCCAAAAGGTAAATGTCAGCTCTTTCTATCCTTCTGGGGACATTTGGTATATACAAACATGACCCCCACACACACACCTTCCTTGGTAAACGTATGTTTAGGAGAACTTTCCATTGACATAACCATTATTGTAGCTTATTCATTCTAACCACAGTAACCACAAGCAAATATTTTGCTTCTTCTGGGCTTTTTAGAAAAAAAGTTGCCGAATTGTAAGAAATTAAAGCTGTGGGGACACGAAAAATGTCCCCATAATGTTAAAAATATCCAGCGATCCTGTCCTTAAGAGACATATGGTGCCCACAAGTATAACAAATAGCGGGTCACACACACACATTTGTCTTACTGTCTTTGTGGGGACTTTCCATTGTTTCCAATACTACACCTACACCTATTTCTCAAACTACAGTAACTTCATGGCAAACTTTTGGCTCTTTTGATTTTTCTAAAGAAAGTTGCAGTTTTCCCCATGGGGACCAGCAAATTGTCCTCACAAGGTAAAAAAAATGTCAGATCTTTCTATCTTTGTGGGGACATTTGGTCCCCACAATGATATATAAACATGACCCTACACACATTCCTTGGTAAATGTATGGTTATGGCAATTGCATAATTTTAGGAAATTAAAGCTGTGGAGACACGAAAAATGTCCCCACAAGGTTGAAAATATCCAGCATTCCTATCCTTAAGAGACATATGGTGCCCACAAGTATAACAAATACCTGGACACACACACACACGCTTGTTGTACTATCCTTGTGGGGACATTTCCAATGTTTCTAATCCTACACCTACACATAATGCTAACCCCAACCCCAACTAGAGCAACCTAATGGCGATCTTTTGGCTCCTTTGGTTTTTCAACAGAAAGCTACAGTTTCTGTAAAAAAGCAGTTTTCCCAATGTGGACCAGCAGAATGTCCCACAAGGAAAAAAATGCCTTGGTAGATGTATGTTTATGGGGACCTTCCACTGACATAACGATTATTGTAACTTCTTAATTCTACAAACAATCCTAACCACAGTAACCACAAGCAAATCTTTTGGTCCTTTCTTTAAAGAACTTAAAGCTGTGAGGACACAAATGTCCCCACAAGGTTAAAAACATCCTGTGTTCATATCCTTAAGAGACATATGGTGCCCTGAAGTATAACAAATATACTTTCCCCTGACATATAATGATTGCTGTAGCTAATTAATGCTACACCTACACCCCTGACCTCAGTAACCTAATGGCGATCTTGTGGCTCTTTTGGTTTTTCAAAAAGAAAGATGCAGAGTCAGTGAAAAAGCAGTTTTCCCCATGGGGACCAGCAAAATGTCCCCACAAGGTAACAAATGTCAGCGCTTTCAGTCCTTGTGAGGACATTTGGTCCCGACAATGATATATAAACATGACCACACACACAGCATCAGCACTCCCACGTTTCTCTTCTGAACAATTACTACTGCTGTCGAGAGGAACATTGTTAGGAATCCCCACACACACACACAGCAAGAGAGAGAGAGCTGCAAGGTGCTTGGTGATTGGTTGACGGTGGTTTCTACCTTCTTGAGAAGAAGTGTGTGGGTTATATTTAACTGAACAAGTTAATAGAGAAAGGAGAGATGAGACATACTGCAGGAAGGAGGTTCTTCAATGCAGCATGCAGTGTTTCTGCAGAGAGATGCTCCCTGGGTTCTTATGCCTTCTCAGAGCATAGCATATACACACACGTACCTGTATGAAGGCCTTATTACAGCACTTTACAGGTCATTATTCACCTGACGCATTCAGTCAGGCATATCTATCCTTGTCCACTATTGGGATGCCATCTTGATCTTGTGTTTAAAGCAACAAACATTTCCGTACGATAGAATTACTGCTTCAAATACATTCTGCTTAGGAGGACTGATTCAGGGCTGTGACTTTTGCTTGGTATCAAACTGAGCAGTTGATCATTCACACACAGGAACAATTACCTATGTAACCTGCTCTCGGTTAGACATCATTTGGAGCTGACAAGCACCCTTTCACCTTCATATGTAGGCACAAAAGTGGGGCGATATTAAACCAGCTAAAGGATTGAAATAAGCAGGTTACAGTCACCTAAGATCAAGAAGAATTAAGGAAAATTAATTCTCCGTGAGAGGGGATGACAAGTGATTTTCTCCCACCAGCTGAACGGTGGCAGATGGATCCAGTCACTGAAGCAGGTTCTCTGCAGAGAAACGCGCCACCTGCCGGCAAAACGAAGCAATCGGTAGCCACGAGTTGTTTGGAGGCATTCGCTATAGCGATAATGAATGTCAACAGTCTAGGGAATTGGGCAAGAGCAAAATTGAGAACGAGTAATCAAATAATTCTTAAAAGGGAGTAAAATACCAGTAATAAATCCGTTGTGCATCCATTATTATAGCTCCAGCTCTGTCATGACCCTGATTGTTATCTTTGCTCGTCCCTATTTTAACGGATATTACTGACTTCATTTCATTATATTTATGGATTCATTTAGAAGATGTAACAGTTAAATGAAGGCGCCTTTCTGAAAATGTACAGGTATGTCACTGTTAAAGTTCCCACGCCGTCTGGGGAATTGGGTTGTTGACCAAAAATGGACGTTGACCAGACATTCCCATAGTCACATAGTTCTTTTTAGGGTACTGGAATGAGTGCAAAATTTAAATCAGAATCAGAATACTTTATTGATCCCCAAGGGAAACTGGCAGTCATTACAGTAGCGAGCAGTTCCTTTCTGTGGAAAAAAAAGAACTAAACATTCTAATATAAACAATTTTTTGCAAACAATAAACTATAAATTGTACTAAATGCTTATTTATATACACAAGTAAAGTGACAGTAGCTGTTACAGTACAGAGCAGCTCAGATTATTGCCACCTCTGGTTTGGTTGCATCTCAGAATTATTGCACGAGCAAAAAAAAAACTTTTAGAAATATTAAAAGGTATTTTTTCACAAGAAAACTGCACTCGAGTGGAACGCTAACCATTCTACCACAGCAAATCCCTAATTCCTTCACATCCCCAAGCCTAAACTGTAATACACATATGTGAAGGTACTTCACCAATATTACATAAATAAATACAGAATACAGTACGACCTTGTGTAGGGGGAAGCCATAACACTTAAGAGGATAATAAAATGGACCTTACACTTTGTACGGCAGAAGCCAAAAATGCATAGATAGACAGGATTGTACGAACAACAACGAAGCAAGGCAAAGGAGGTCCTGTTACACAGTATTTACATTTCTTTACAGTCGTATGAAAAAGTTTTTGGCCACCCTGATAATTTTCATGATTTTAGTTTTTTATAAATCATTGGTTGTTCAGATCAGCAACTTGAGTTAAATATATCATATAGCAGATGGAACCACAGTGGAATAATTTGAGAAAGTGAAATGAAGTTTATAGGATTTACAGAAAAGTGTGCAGTAATTATTCAAAACAAAAATTAGGTAGGTGCATAAATTTTGGGCAAACCCCAACAGAAAAATGACATCAATATTTAGTAGATTCTCCTTTTGTAGAAATAACAGCCGCTAAACGCTTCCTACAAGCTTCCAGTCTGGATTCTGGTTGAAGGTGCTTTGGACCATTTCTTCTTTAGAAACATCTCCAGTTCAGTCAGGTGTGATGGTTTCTGAGCCATGGAAAGCCCACATTTTCAGTAAATATTTCCCCCCCATGTCTGGGGACTGAGATGGGCCATTCCAGAACGTTGTTACTGGTTTTCCTCTGCATGAATTCCTTAGTAGATTTTTTTGAGCAGGGTGTTTTTGGGGTCGTTGGCCTCGGTGCAACTTTGTCACTGATTCTTGAACATTGTTCTCAAGAATCTGGAGATATTAACTGGAATCCATGCCGACCCTCAACTTTAACAAAGATCCTAGTACCTGCACTGGCCACACAGTCCCACACACATGATGGAAAAAATGCCCACCAAATTTTAACTGTGGGTAGCAAGTGGTTTTGTCTTGGGGGGATGCTGTGTTTTCTTTTTCCGCTCCTTGTTATTATGTCCAAATACTCAATTTTAGTTTCATCAGTTACACAGCACTTTTATTCCTTTTATAAATCCAGAAATGAAGCTGGATTGTCCCCATGTGCTGTAGACACACCTCAAGTGACTCTGTTTTTTATTGTGGGTGTTCTGCAGAAAAGGCTTCTTCTGCATACTCTCCCATACAGCCTGTCCTTGTGCAAAGTGCGCTGTATAAGTTTGAACGATGAACAGTGCACACACCATCTGCAGCAAGATGAGGTTTGTAGGTCTTTGGAGGTGGTCCCCTGTGGGGCTTTTGACTATGACTGTTCTCACCAATCCCTTTGCCGCATCCGCCTATCTGAGATTTTTCCTTGGTCCTGTGCCACTTCGGGAGTTCCTTAACTAGAACTGTGCTGTGGGTCTTCCATGGCTTTGCCCTCACTAATGTTCCTCACAGTGGAAAGGACAGCCTGAAATCTCTGAGAGAGCCCTTTTTTCTTTTTTCTTTTCCCTTTTCCCTGAACATGATGTTGAACAACCTGTGTTTTCAGGCTTATTTGAGAGTTGTTTTGAGGCTCCCATGTTGTTGCCACTCTTCACAGAAGATGCAAAGAGGAGAAAACTTCCCATTGCCAAACCTTAAAAAACCCTTTCTCATCCCAGTGTGGATTCACTTGTGTATGTAGATTCAAGGGTCAATGAGCTTTACAAAACAAATTTTGTGTGTTCCAATAATTAGTGCTAAAGGTATTCAAATGAACAAGGGTGCCCAAATTTATGCACCTGCCGCCCTAATTTTTTGTTTGAATAATTACTGCACACTTTTCTGTAAACCCTATAAACTTAATTTTCACTTCTCAATCCAATCACTGTGTTCATCTGCTATATGATATATTTACCTGAAATTGCTGAGCTGGACAACCAATGATTTATAAAGAAAAATCATGAAAATTATCAGGGGTGCCCAAACTTTTTCATACGACTGTATGTCATTTAGCAGAAGCCCTTATCCAGAGCGACTTACAATTGTCTTACAATACAAACAATTGTAGGACACAACAGTGGCAGCTTGGCAGAGGAGGGATTTGAACTCTGGACCTTCTGGTCTATAGTCCAGTATCTTAACCGCTAGGCTACCAAAGTCCCATATATCACATACATAATGCATGTAACTTGTAGTAATTACTCTGTAAAGGTGATATGTCACTTGATTTTGTTTCATTCAGCAAGAAGTGGCAGTTTTGTGTGAATTACAGTGTTTCGGATAAATTCCAGTGCATTTGGGGGTTCTTATCAAAAGGGACGCGCTGCAGGAAACAGTTTGGGAACCCCTGTTCTAATGAACTGCATCTCATTCTGGATGTTTTGTGTCTTGAATGGTACAACACTTTTCCTAACACATTCTCTCCTGTTTTGCAGTGAGCGACAGCTGTTATCGTAACCTTGCAGAGGATCGCAGCGGCATCAACCTCAAAGACCTCGTGCATGATCCCTCCCTGTGAGTCCCCACACCTACATATACACGAGTCAGGGCTACGAATCTGCCTGTGCTACCGGTAGCAGTATTTACAAATGTACAAAGATGTAAAAGGTTGCAGACAGAATGTTTAGATTTTGTTTTCAACCAAGGTTTTCTCACATAACTAATAGGAAATCTGTCTTGGAGTTTTGGACCTGCACAACTTAAGTACACTCAGTAAATAGTGAGCAAATAAGAAAAGTGGGAAACGTGAAGGATTTACAGTGTTTATGGACATTTATAGTTAGTGTTTATAAGGTTTTTCTCTACTTCAGAGACATATCCGGCATACACAGTGCTCTTGCATACATATGCAATATTCATACAAAGCAGGTCATTTTCCACACAGGAACAACTCTGAAACACTCGGAACAACAACACCTGTGTGGAATATATATGTGGAATTTGACAAAGCTAAAGCTAGCTCTGCTGAGAGTGCAGAGCCAGACACAAGCCACCAGCTTCTGCTATCTAGCAGTGAATGCGTTTCCATTCAAAGAAAAGCTGAACAAAAATGTATGTGTACGCTGTCGTCTATCATTTCGACACCAAGGTGTTTGAAACTCCTGCAGCACTGCTGTGTCTGATCCACTCATTGACACAGCACCACCACATCAGTGTCACGGCATGCTGAGGAATAATCCCACCACCCAAACAGTACCTGACCTGTGGTGTAACTTTGGGGGACTCTGAACTATTTAGAGGACAGCAGTAAACGGGACTAATAAAGTATACAGAGAAACAAATAATGGACTACCAATGTGTAATTGTAGAACTACAAAGTGCTTCTATATGGTTAAGTGATAAAATGGACAATGGGTGTAAGAAACAAGGAAAGGTGGTACATAATAAAATTGATCGGTGACCTGTAGTTAAAATACTCCCAGGTTTTGTTTGAAATGCTTTTGTAGCCTGTTATGTGTCATTTTACAAGGGAATTTTGGAAAAGTTGTTAGTCCAGAGGTTGACACCTTTTTTTTCTCAGTCTGGGCTGCGAACGAATAATCCCAAACTAAATTTGTACAGAGATATCCTCTCTTGTTAGTTTTTCCTTTCTCTCCTTCAGCGTTGGCCCAGTTCTGCTGCTGTCCTGTCATAGACAGACCCTGGCCTAGAAGCCCTGCTCACTCTGTGTTGAAGAAAAGAGCGAAGAGAAAGTGGGAGTGAGGGAAGGAAAAACATTAGGGAGCATGATTAGAGAGAGACAGAAGGAACGAGAGAGGTGACGAGAGGAGGCAGACAAGGGAGAAAGGTGTGAAAGAGAGAGGGAGAGATTCCAGTCTTCTCTCTCTGACTCACAGCTGTGGTACAGATGTGCCAGTCTGCCCTCAATGCCGCTGCAGCTCTATCACGGAATCCCCATCTGCTGCTTTTGGATTCATTAAAAAATGCACAGCGTGTGTGCGCCATTAGTGACGAAAAGTGTGGCTTTCAGTGTCACCCATGCCACCGTCTCACCTTCTTTTTCGCTAACTTATTTTGACTAATTTCTGTCCCTAGTTTTATCAGTTGAATTGTGGGTCACTGAAAGAATTTTTGTTTGGTAGGACTTTATACAAAGCAAACAGTGGTAATGCACAAGTACAGTCATGCTTGAAAGTTTTTGGGAAACCATTTAGAATTTTCTATATTTTTCCCATTTCTGCATAAATATGACCTAAAACATCATCAGATTTTCACACAAATCCTAAAAGTAGATAAAGAGAACCCAGTTAAACAAATGAGACAAAAAATATTATAATACTTGGTCATTTATTTATTGAGGAAAATGATCCAATATTACATAACAGTGAGAGGCAAAAGTATGAAACCTGTACTTCCAGTATCTGGTGTGACCCCCCCTGGTTGTGCAGCAATAAACTGCAGCTAAACGTTTCCTGTTAGCTGTTTGATCAGTCCTGCACACTGGCTTGGAGGAAAATTTGAGCCCATTTCCTCCGTACAGAAACAGCTTTCAGCTCTATGGGAGTTTGGTGGGGTTTCCTCAAATTGTATAGCTGCTCACTTCAGGTCCTTCCACAACATTTCCATTGGATTGATAAGGTCAGGACTTTGACTTGGGGCGGGCCATTCCAAACAATGAACTTTAATTCTTTATTAACAAACCTTCTGTTACCCATTCTTTGGTAGAACGGCTTGTGTGCTTAGGGTTGTTTTTCTTCCTTCTCCTTGCAGAGAACCCACCATTGTTTTGTTCAGTGTTCTTCTGATGGTGAACTCCTGAACATTTAACATTAGCAATGTGAAAGAGAGGGCCTTCAGTTGTTAGAAGTTACCCTGGGTTTCTTTGTGACCTCACCAACTATTTACATTGCCTTGCCTTGGAGTGATCTTTGCTTGTTTGGTCGGCCACTCCTGGGGAGGGTAACAATGGTCTTGAATTTCCTCCATTTGTACACAATCTGTCTGACTGTGGATTGGTGGAGTCCAAACTCTTTAGAGATGGTTTTGTAACCTTTTCCAGCCTGATGAGCATCAATATCACTTTTTCAGAAATCTCCTTTGTTCGTGCCATGATACACTTCCACAAACGTGTTGTGAAGAGCAGACTTTGATAGATCCCTGTTCTTTAAATAAAACAGGGTGCCCACTCACACCTGATTGTCATCCCATTGACTGTAAACACCTGACTCTAATTTCACCATCAAATTAACTGCTAATATAATATTGTTATTAATATGTATAATGTATAACGAATGTAAAGTGATTTACAAACTAATTTCAATTAGTAATCTGGGCTCAGTCTCGTCTCGGTCTCGACCACTCCTGGTTTTGGTCTTGATTCAGACTCAAGATCATAAAATAACCACCATGTCACCTTTGGCTTTCTGTATGTTCAGACTGTAGTCGCTGGAGCAATGAAAGAGACAGTAGGGTCCCGAAAATAGTGCACAACCTGAAAAAGCATTGCTTTCCCAAGACCTGTCTGCACTTTCCTCACACCTTCAGCCCTTGAGGCTTCCTTGAATCTCACACATTCTGCCACAAGAGGGCAGCGCGCGCGCGCACACACGAAATTGCAGTCTACCTCGTATGAAACATGGCACTGAACAAGGCACTGAACTGTCTAAGCTATTCACGATCTTATTACATTGTAAGAGCTTTTAAATATCACTGTCATATCTAAAAAGTTACTGTTCAAAAACCAATCTAAATTAGAGTAAAATGACTAATGATTTCAAAGTAGTGTCCAGTTCTCATTCCACATCTAATGATGTTATTCCAAACTTTAACAGTGAATTTATTTTCCAGGTTAGGTGGAACCATCTCAGCCTATAAGATCGTCCCGGATGAAATTGATGAGATCAAGGTGAGTGTGTATCTGCAATAAGAACATATCTTGACATGTCCTTAAAAAAATGGCTGTGCTGCAGACTGAATGACCTTGATGGATCCAAACATAAAGCAAACAACTTTCGTTCTGGTACAGGAAGCTACCAGCAGAGTACAGAGCATGACAGGGATAAATACATGAAACAGAAAACACTGAACAAGCGAAAGCTGCGCCAGGAACAGGAACAAACCAACAGTGTACATGTGACAACAAAACTCAACAAGGAAGTGAGGAGAGAGGAGGGTTTAAACAGGGGAAGCACAACAGGCTGTAATTAAGCAGCCAGCTGTGGAAGGAGAAAGGGTCAGAAGGGGAGCCATGTAGAATGAAGGGCACATCATCATGGTCACTGTCATTAGCCACGTTTAATCAGGGCCTTAATCAGTGTGTTTTATTTTCCTCGTCCGCAGGAGACGCTTGTGGATTGGTGTGATGAAAAAGAGTTGAACCTCATTCTGACCACTGGGGGCACTGGATTTGCCCCACGCGATGTCACACCTGAGGTAGGACAAGAGTAATGATGTTTGTATGGTTCATTGGAATCAAAAATAATTAGACCACAGTAGACACTGTGGTGTTCGAATTTACAGTACGGTGCAAAAGTCTCAGGGCTCCATTAGTTTAGCAATGTTATAATGGCCTCTTCATTATGTCTCTTTATTAGAATACAGCCAGAAAATGCAGAAAATTTGAATGCAGAAAACAAACTGAAAATAGTCAGCAAAAAGCTTCTATAGGCTACACTGGAAATTAGGTAGTGTTTCCTCCCCTTACACTTGAGCAATAGCAGTTTCATCGGGATGCCAAGTTGACCCTTCTACAGTCCGAAGAAGCTTCACCAGTGAGTGAGCAGCATCCTGGAAACCACTTTCAGAAGGAGAACAGGGTGAAAAGGATAAGATATGCTAAAGCTCACAAAGACTGGAATGAAGATCAGTGGAAAAGAGGATAGCCCAACACTTCAGCGACAGCAGAGACACTCAATCCAATCCATCACTGACTACAAACCCCCTCCACAGACCTGTGACAGCACCTCCTCTCTGCTGAACGACCTGAACGGGTTCTTCGCTCGGTTTGAGGCACTCAACAGCTCACCTGCAGAGAAATCCCCCCCTCCTCCTGGAGATCAGGTGCTCACACTGTCCCCGGACAAGGTGAGGAGAGCATTCAGTAAGATCAACGCTCGGAAAGCTCCTGGTCCAGACAACATACCTGGTCGTGTGCTGAAGGACTGTGCTGGCGAACTAGCAGAGGTATATTCAGACATCTATAACACCTCACTGAGGCCCCCACATGTTTCAAAGCCACCACCATAATCCCTGTCCCGAAAAAGTCATCACCTTCCTGTTTCAACGACTACCGACCAGTTGCACTCACCTCCATCCTCATGAAGTGCTTCGAGCGGCTAGTCA
>JAJAGP010000554.1:145000-365887 GCA_025084515.1 Ancistrus triradiatus | reverse complement strand
AACACCATACCTACTGTGAAGCATGGGGGTGGAAACATCATGCTTTGGGGCGGTTTTTCAGCAAAGGGGACAAGTCGACTGATCTGTGTTAAAGGAGAATGAACGGGGCCATGTTTCACGAGATTTTAAGCCAAAATCTCCTTCCATCAGTGAGAGCATTGAAGATGGAACGTGGTTGGGTCTTCCAGCATGACAATGATCCCAAACACACCTCTCGGGCAATGAAGGAGTGGTTCCATGAAAAATCATTTCAAGGTCCTGGATAGGCCAGTCTCCAGACCTCAACCCCATAGAAAATTTGTGGAGGGAGTTGAAAGTCCATGTTGCCCAGCGATGGCCCCAAAACATCACTACTCTAGAGGAGATCTGCATGGAGGAATGGGCCAAAATACCAGCTACAGTTTGTGCAAACCTGGTGAAGACTGGCAGGAAATGTTTGACCTCTGTCATTGCTAACAAAGGTTATGTAACAAAGTTTTGAGTTAAACTTTTGTTATTGACCAAATACCTTCTTTCCACCATAATTTGCAATTAAATTCTTAAAAAATGTGATTTTCTGTGTTTTTTGTCTCATTTTGTCTTTCATAGTTGAAGTGTACCTATGATGAAAATTACAGACCTCTTTTATCTTTCTAAGTAGGAGAACTTGTATAATCAGAGGCTGACTAAATACTTTTTTGCCACACTGTATATCAGAGTGACTGAGGTAAAAAGAGGCAATCCTGAAATGGTTTGGACATGTGCATAGGAGCGATGCGGGCTATACTGGGGAAAGGATGCTGAGGATGATGCTTCCATGGAAGTGTAGAGGAGAAGGCTAAAGTTGAGGTTTATGCATGTATTGAAGCACGACATGCAGGTTATTGGTATGACAGAGGAACGTGCAGAGGACAGAGGGAGATGGAGAGAAAGTATACATTTTGCCAGTTGATTGTAGAAAAAATAGCAGTGCAGTACAACTGAATAATAAATGTCTGGACAACACTTAGAAACATAACAGGTACAAATGAGCAATGGTATATCATTTAAATGTTCTCTTGGCTTCATCTACATGGCTCCATGTCTGTCTTATTATGTTGTGTTGGCTGGTTTTGCCTTTAGGTGACTCTGTTCATTACACATGCTCCAGAAACCAAACAATTACAGGCTGTGTAAACAAGTGTGTAACCTCCAACTCCACTCTGAAGCTGATATTTCCTGTTTCAGATTAGATGGCAAATCCAGAACAACTGAGCCTGGGAAGGGTCTTTCTTTAAACAGCCTCATAAAAAAACTAGGACCAGAGAGGAGAGTGACTGAGCCCTGAACAGAAATAGACTCTGCTGTTAAAAAGAAAAAGAAGTGTTTAATTTTCCCTTTTATACACGAGCAAACCTAAGCAAGGCTAATCTACAGTAAGTAGTTACATGCCTGAAAATCTTTCTCCAATGTTGATGCCATAAAATAATTGGTGTTTAGGCCTATTTCACACATGGAATTTGAACCATATGTGCCTGGAACAAGTCCCTTGACTCTGGTGAATGAGAGAAAGTAGGAAAGGGGAAGGGGGGAAGAAGGAGAAAGAAGGTTTATAGGCTGCATATTCCCTTTGACTGTAATCACCTCTCTGGAGGCTCATTGGAGTCCACAGGCCAAAGAAAACAGTTATGATTGGAAAATGATCCGGCATGCCCACATGCTGATAGGGTGGCTAGTATTTTCTTTTTTCCAAACTTATCCTCCCCTGATTTTCCATCTCCCCTAATATCAGACACTGACATCTCCACAGAGACAGCCAAGGGAGAGGAGGAGAGAGAAAAGGAAAAGGCAGAAGGGGAAAATCTGGACTCTTAAAGCCCCTGAGCTGCCACAGGCTGTTTTCTCTTGTTAATGACAACCTCTCAACCCTTCATTCTTTCCACTAAGATTTACAAGATAAGTTAAGGCCAAATTACCGTGGTATAACTTGGGTTCCTATGGAATGTCATGTGGTGTTAGTGTGAGGAACCTGGATCTCTAATCCATCAAATATTCACTGACTGTGCAAAATGGCTTTATGTCACTTTGTCTCACTGTAGGGTCATTAAGTCATTTCCCTGACAGTGTAACACTCTGGCCTTCTGGGATTGATCGTTCCTGGTTTGTTGTGGCCTAAAAGGCAAGTCCTCCAGCCTTTTAGACTGTTCAGCCTCCAGAGTTCTGAAACTGACCCTGACCCCACTGATCAGGTCCCATAGGTAAATACAGAGCATGTGTATATGTAGCATGTGTTTATAGAAACTGCAGAGACATAGTACATGTAGACAAAAGCTGAGTGAGGAAATTGTAATCTTTACCAGGGTTGACTTGGAAGTGGATAAATATCATACTCCACCGAATGTGATGTGTTTCAGTTTTACAATTGCACTCATCTGTCATCCACTAACATCCAGTCGCAGCTTTTTTGTATTTTTTTGTGTAAAATAAATAAGGCACCATGTGGAGATAAAACTGGCTGTGTCTGAGGGAGGGGAGTCTTCACTCCTACATACACACTCATATACACCATTTTAAAGTAATCCATTCATCTACCTGAAGGAAACCAAAGCAAGCCAATAAAAATACGCACACATTTATTCATATTTATAATTTGATTACTCATGCACCATACAAATGATCTACCACTGGGTTATGTTTTAGCTTATTATATGGTTACCAATAATTAGCTGTATAAATAGCAAACCTTAATGAGCTTCAAAAAAGTATCTTAAAAATGTTGATACTCTTCAAAGTTACTCTTTGCAGAAAGAGATCATTGAAGGTAACTGGACTTGATTCACTCAAAAAAAGAATCATTACTTAACACACAGTGCGATTACTCAAGGAGGATAGAAGATTCTCTGCACAGAATTAGAGCTGGAGCTTAGAAATGTTTTTATCTGGATATGAATGCAATTGCACCGTGAAATCTGAGCCCAAATTAAAATAGTAAATAAATAATTGTATAAATGAACAGATGTACATTGTTTATGGTACAAGAAATTGTTTAGCATGATGAACAGCTTGTATATTAAAACATGACACTATTAAATACTAAGAAAAGAATCTCTCTCTCTCTCTCTCTCTGTCTCTCTCTCTCTCTATACATGTATGCATATATATATATATACATATACATACATACCATATACTGTATGTATGTTTGTGTATATATATATATATGTGTGTGTGTATATATATATATATATATATGTACTGTATATATATGTACTGTATATGTAGTTTATGTAGTTTACTGGATTATTATTATTATTTTACTTAAATAATAATACTCCACACTTCACCTGATCTTATACGGTACTGTACTGATTATTATACAGTATTTTCCTTAAGGATTTAACAGATTCCTATGTTACCTGCTTATGTATGTACTGGCAGCATACTATTATTATTAGTATTATTTTGTTGCACTCTAGTTCAGTGTGTTTTTCTACTTCTGTCCAGCTGGTCCCACAAGCCAATCAACGCTGCGAATCCATGAGCAGAGGTGGGAGTTCGATTCAAGAGCAGTCCATCATCAAGTCCATCATTCACTTGAAAGCTCACTACCTCAGTGGTCAAGCTGTTTAGCTCATGTTTAGACTAGAGACAGTTCAAACTCGGTTGATGTGTTTAGAGACTTTTATTTTGTGTAAGTTACTCATGTTTGTGTGGATGACTTTCTGCTACTTTTTTGTAACAAGCTGTAAAAGGCATTCGTAAGTGTATGTGCCTGTCCTATTGTAAGCAGTACTCATTTGTTTATCCCCCCACTACCTGTATATTCTCTCTAATCTATAACTATATAAATTGGTTCACATTCACTCGTTCAGTCAAAGAAAAGTATCAGTTGTATTAATCACTCATCAGTCACTTGTGCTTTCAGCAGTATCCCTTTACTCTGTTGTCTGATGGTCAGGGCCCCCACAGAACCACCACAGATCAGGTACTATCAGTGACACTCATGTGGTGGTGGTGGGTATCAGACACAGCAGTGCTGTTGGAGTTTTTAAACACCTCTGTGTCACTGCTGGACTGAAAATAACCACCAGCATCCTGGGAACACTGATGAAAGATTAGAGGAGGACTAACACAAACAAACTGTGCAACAACAAATGAGCTCCTGTCACTGACTTTACATCTACAAGGTGGAGCTTTAAGGTGAATGTCTCTATTAAAGTGAACTCCAATCAAACCAGCTCAACACACACTAACACACCACCACCACATCAGTGTTACTGGAGTGCTGAATGATCCACCACCCAACATATCACCTTGGCCTTGGGGTACCATTAGAGAACAGAGTAAAGGGGACTAACAAAGTATGTAGAGAAACAGATGGACTCCAGTCTGTAACGTAGAACTACAAAGTCCAGTGACCACTAAAACTTAAATAAAGAATAAGCAGAATAGAAACTGAAAAACGGAGCACGCCTAAGACTTCTGCACAGTACTGTATATCCAAGTCCATCAAGTTTAACCTTATCTATGGCTGCAACAAAGCAAACATGCTTGATTCTCCGCATATAATGGTGAAATCTCTGAAATCATAGTCCCTGTTCCTGCGATGCAGACAGATCTTTACAATTAAAGCCGCACATGATTTACTTGTGCCCAAAGTAAAGACGAGAGAGGTGGAAGGACATTGAAGAAAGGGAAGAGTATAGTCTTTCTTATCCACGTATAGCATAAATTACGTCCGACGGTGTGAGCGCAATACCACCGTTGAGCGGCCAGTCAATGGCGAGGGCAGGGAGAGGCAATGGAGCGCGGTAATGTGTAATCTTACTACTCAATGGGCTGTGCCCAGCAACGGGCTTCTGAATGCAGGAAGTGTCAGGGAGATAAATAGCGAAGTGTCCCTCTCAAAAAACATGATTAATACCCCCGGCTAGTGACGCTGCAGAAGATGAAGTGGGAGCAGCTGGCTCAGGCAACGTGGGTACACAGGGAGAGGCTTTGGGGTGGATGAGAGAGAGAGAGGAAGCGAGAGAGAGAGAGAGAGAGCAATAGGAGGGAAAAGCCAGAGAGAGGCAAATGAGTGCAACAGAGCAGAGAGGGCAAAGAGGAGGACACAGCAGCAACCAGAGGGAGGGAGGCGAGGCAAGGGCAAGCCGGGCTGGTGAGAGTGGAGAGACCCCCAGTCGTACCTCCACTAGCACTCTTTTATAACACACACACACACACACACACACACACCCTCAGAATACAAGCGTTATAGTTTAGAAATAATCTCCATCCATCACACCCCTGAGCTTGTAACAATGTGCAATTACACACAATAGTGCATGACTATGGCCCATATGAAAGCAAAGTGCCTATTTAGTTACGTGGAAATGTACACCCATCCATTAGATATCGTTTAAGGGGTTCATGATCTATAATACAAGCTCTATGATGTGGTGGGAGAAAATTCAAAAACCAATATTGTGGTTTGCACATCAGTCTGTATGTGTCATAGTTTGGTGAATCACAGATGCATATTTCCTAACTTCCTGTTCCAGAGGCAGGGCAGTAATAATGGACAAGCCGAATTTTGGGGTCTGTACCATTGTAAGTAAACATGTCGAGGGGTGGGCTACTTTTTCACGGTTCATAGAGTCCAGCCCTTCCCTCACACAATTAACTTTTGTGGCGTAATGGGATGATTGATAAGCTGGAAGTGTGTGCTTTAAGGAGATATTAATCATTCCCTCTGGTAATTTTAATCATGTGTTCCATCATCCCCAGATGCTGAGGATCACCTTCCTGGCAAACAAAGGGCGGCAGCGCTGCTCGCATAGTCATTTTGTTCTAGTTTAACTTTATTTTGCACCGGTTTGTTCCTCCCATCTGTTCGCACTAGGCACTGCGGCCCACATTGCACGTCTGCAAGCTGGGAAACCAGTGTGTGGGAGTGAACTTGTGTGTGAGTGTGTGTAAACTTTTGGAAAAAAAAAAGAAGCTGTCTTTGAAATGGCTAGAGACTTCTAGGTTTGCGACTATCTGCTGCGCTGACACCAACCCCCTCCAGACATGCTCATGTACACACACACACACAAAACACAAACACAATGATGTTACCACATGGTGTGGGCAATATGTCTAAAATAAAAAAACACAGTTTGGCACTTGAACTGCTCTATTATTGGAAGAGTGGAGTTATACTGCAGGTTAGAGTTGGATGGAAAACAGTCTCACTACAAAGATTGCATCTCTTAACTTCAGTTTAAAAGCCTGGAAGAGACACAATCTAATGTTTACTACTTCATGCTCAACTGGCTTTATTGTGCATAAGTGTTAAATTGTCACCGGGGGCCATGTTCATTCTGGCCTTCTATTTTTCTTCCGAGTATTCCACCTTTTTGACGCCTGCTTTTTTTACATGGTCAGTCATGATATTAATAGCAGACCTGGTAGGCCACACTTAACACGTTCAGCGCTTAAATTGGAAACCACAGATGCCAAATGCAAACAATTTCCATGAATCTGATGTGCTAGTAAATGAACATGAAGACTGCACAGCAAAACCATTTGGCAGCTAGAGAAAAACATGGAGTTAATTATGCTAATACTGAAGATGAGTTGGAGGACCATGCTGTTGGTGTAAACTGAGACGAGTTTAATTTAATTGACATTCCACAGACAGACAACAGTGATTACAACCAAATCAAATTAATGAGAAACATGTCTAGTTTTGACATGTTATCAAAAAATTTCTTAACTACAACTAATTATACAGTTACTTCACAGACTCGCCACACAGGCTTATTACCCTTCAGATAAAAAAACTAAATCCATATATTTCTCAAACTTTTGGCTGACAGGTATCAAGCAAGTCTGCTTAATCAGGTATAAGCAGATGACAGACGTTTCATCACTTCAGCTAAAGCTGCATGCTGAAGGTTGCTGGGGGAAAAGGCCTCTGTAAATGTGAACAGATTAGAATGAGTAGCATGTAGCAGTGATAGGGCTGTCCCTGGAGGGAGTGATAGCAGACGTCCCATAACAGCACAAGGGTTACGCTGCCTCTTAAAACCATTAACTCCCCCCCCCCCCAAAAAAATGCATTTTAATTTTGCACTGATCCATCCTCATCTGTTATCAGTGTAGCTTTGCATAGTACAGAAAGGTAATAGAGGTTTTCTGGGGCTATTCCTCACTTATTATCTAATAATGATGAATGAACATGCCTGCAAGTGACAGCTGTTTGGATGCTTTGTTTTGCTGCAAGGCATCAATTTGTAACTTTCCCGAAGTCCAGTTGACTTTGACTTTGGTGTAAGCAGAAAACTATTTAAAGTTGTTTCATTTAAATATATACAGATGGGCAAATGGACAAAAATATTATTCTGAATAGTCATAAATGATGTGCACATGCAGGCACAGAATTTGTATACCTTAGAAAAATAGTTACATATTTACAAACAATACAAAATCACAATACGCTCACCTTACAGGGATATTTTAATAGTGCACAATGCCGATACACTACTTCTTTGCATAATTGGTAAAAAAGAAAAAAAACAACAACCACAGCTACCAGAAATAATGAGACTCTAATTAGATCAGCTTGAACCCTCCATGCTCATGTTTGCTTTGACAGCCCAGGTACCTTCTTTCAGCAAGAAGAGCAGAAGAATCACTATAATAACAACGCCCCTATAATATACCCTTGAGGAACCTCAGACAAAAGACAGCTCAAAGAAATCACTTTATCTTTCAAACACACATGAATCTTTGTCATGTTTCATGTCCATGGGCAATAACGGTCCAATGAGTTTGAAGCTGCCATGATAATCAATAGCAATGATTTATAGGAGGTCAAGAGGAACGTAATGAAGGGGTCACATTAGCTCATGCTGAGTCTTGCCTTTGACTCTCTCAGGTGTGTGCATATGTGGAAGAGGACCACACAGAACAAAGCTACTCCATCACCAACATCAAAAAATGGTGGCAATCACTTCTGCTTGATCATTCACTAGGAAAAATGTTTTATTATTGTCAGACGTTCAAAACATGACTGGTGCCAATGTCTCTGCGGATTGTATATTTGTGTAGAAACACACATCTGGTAAAGGTTGACTAAACAGGACCCAATAAGGCTACATACCTGTCCTCGTGAAATGTGGCCAGTTCTCCTTTGGCCTATGTGCTTCAGCGCATGGCTAAAAGACAATTAATCCTAATTGTCAAAGCCCATATGATCATTTCTCATTCTGACAGGCCGGTTTTCCCTGTAGAGTTTCCTGGAGAAGGTTTGAAGTTGTGATCCACAGGCCACAGATGAACCCCTCACAGAAGCCGGGCCACCAGATCAATAATAGGTAAAAAAAGAACACTTTAATAGATGTAAATCTTCAAAGTAATGCCACAGAGTTGAGTTTCACACATGGTGGAGCAATGTAATTATTGGAAGAGTTTTAAAGCATACATGCAATAACTGTTTATTTATGACATGTTGTTGCATAGATCAGCACAATCTAATAGTTGCCTTGGTAAGGATTTGCATTTCTCAATTTGTAAGAAAAGTTTCAAAAGTTCTAAACAATGCCAGGCTTGCTGGTTAAATGTGTGGGAATATGACTATAATCATATATAACCCATGATAAAACCTGGTTTTCTATACATATATACATCTTGTAGAAGTATATACTTCTAAGATCAGTTCATATTATGCCCATTTATTCTGTGGTTGAATCTCAAATGGTGTTCCACTGTCCACACTTTAAATTATGTACAGCATAGCTAGTGAAAAGGAAACCATTCCACATGTATTTAAAAAAACTGTTGTGCAAACATATGTGCTAAATATGGTAGATTTATTTTATTCTAATTTTTTTTAAATACATAATACAAATATTAAACACAGTTTAATAAATAACTTTGATAAATAAAATCAAGAATATTCTTCTCCTCACTGTTCTGACAAATTATACACTCAGGAAAAATCCTTACTTGTATAACAGAAGCTGCTACCGTTTGTTGCCATTTCTGCCAATTAGCTGCAGAATAAACAGAGTGAACAACAAAATAAACAGTGTTCTTATACTACTTTGTTGCAACTCCAAATGTTTTGTCTGGTCAACTTCATTTCATTTGATAATAAACATCCATTTATTTTGGCTTGTCATTTTAAAAAATGCATGGACTTCCCTGGAAAATATGTCATCTTGAAATCTCAATGTACTTTTCTGCATTAATGCTGTCATCAATTTACCTTTGGTAAGGGTACTGACACAACCCCATATCATGACAGACCTCATCAAGACCTGGTTTTTAGACTTGTTGCTGACAAGTCTAGATGGTCTGGAGCACATTCCATCCATTTCTTCCAAAAAAAAAGATCTGATATACAAAGTACACATTTCTAATCTGACTTGGTTCCTTCCAGATGCTTCCAAGCGTAGAGAAGTCGATGTTACTTCTGGTCATGGCTAACATAAGGTTTGTTTTTTGCACAGTAAAGTTTTCAGTGGCATCTATGAATGCAGCACATTATTGTAGAGCTTGTCAAAGATTTTCTAAAGTAATCCCTTGCCCATATGGTTCTATTCATTGATGAATGAAGGTTCTTGGTGCAGTTCCATCTGAGGGATTGGACATTATGGGTGTTCAGTTTAAGCATCCACCCATGCCCTTGGGACAAAATAACACCTGAAATAGTTTTGTGTTGTGAGAAGGAATTGCAAATTTTTTTTAGAAGTGTTGCAGACCTCAAAAAGCAGGATTATATTTATGTATTGACAAATTAAATGACTTTGACCAGACACAATATGAAATATCTCAGGTTCATGCTGTCTGCAATTAAATAAAAGTCAACACAAACGTAAGAAATGCTGCATTTTTTTCCATACTGTCCCAGCACTTTCTGACTTGAGGTTGCATTTGTATTGCATAAATATAATCATGTATTGATCTATTTTAAATTCTAAAAGATTCACAATCTTTCAAGCACCATTGTACTTAAAATTTGACAGTGTATCACATGCTAGCAGGGGATTGGCATGCTCCTTGCAGACTAAGTTGTTACAAATGAGCAGATGCTGTGACTTTTAAGAAGGAGGGGGTGTTATCATAGTGAAGCAATTATGTGCAGAGAGAATTAAGCACAGCACTGTATGTAGTGTGCACTCACTGGCTCTCTGCAGCTCTCTCAGCAACCCACACTACAAGCTCATTAAGGCCTGATTACACATTCACTCTTATTTAGATAGGAAAAATTAATGCACCGGCACCTGGAACCGCAGTCATTCATTCTGCCACAGTGGCCCGTGGCCCCCATGTCCAGTCCCCCTTTTCTTTAAAAAAGGGATGAACATTGGGCACATTTGCAAGTAAGTATCTCTCTGTCCCTCACTGTTTTTTCTGAAGTGGTACAGCAGGGCCTAGCATATTAATCATCCTCACAGCCACTAATGCTAACAATCAGTCAACAAGCCTGGCCAGGCTCTCCATCTCTCATGACAGCATCAGTATGTCCTGAGGCCTGCTGATTTGTCCTGCCACTAAAAAAAAAGAAATAAAACACAATTGTCTAAGTACACTTTCATAGAATGAGTTTCAATATTAGTAAAATAAAGTAAAAGTTTGGTTTGCTCCTACTGAGCGTTGTGAAATTGAGAAAAAAATGTAACCTAAACTTCTAATTGAGGCGTAACACATGAAATAAATAAATATTCTACCATTATCTTTGAACAATATATTCCCAGATCAAAACAGCTGGTGGATCACAGAGGGAGAAAGGCTCATGCTGAGATATTCCTGGACTGTCATAGAGACTTGTCATATGAGGTAAAGTTGGCATGTTTGCACTCACAGAGGAAGAATATGGCCCGTCCCTGACAGCTCCAAGCTGACAACTGTAACAGTGACACAAATCATTTCAAATAAGTCCTGAGTTTTTTTCTTTTTAGAGAGAGAGAGAGAGGGAGAGAGAGAGATGAGGGCTGAGGGCTGAGAACAAATGGGCATAGTCAAGGAAGGTGGCGTTTTGTGCACAGTAGTGGATGGATGCATGTATGTGTGCCTTCTTGTTCTTCCTCTTTCCTTCTTCTCTCCCTCCCATAAATATGGGTGCTAATTATTGGACTTCACATAGCGTAAAATGCACAGCTGTGGTGACTGTCAGAGCTCCATGGGCTGTTAGGTTTGTGTGCATTTTGACAGTGGGTGGGTTTCTCTCTCCTTGTATGTGTCTGTGTGAGAACGAGAGGGAAAGAAAGCATAAACATTTCGCTGCCATGCCTACAGCAGACTTGTCTCTCTTCATTTGTTCACCTTTCAAAGGCATGTAAATGAGAGGATGGCCCACAAAGCAGCAAGCAGGCATGAAAAGACTTCACTCTTGGAAGAATCCCGATAACAGTGATATAGTTGGGGTTTTATGTCGGGTTGTAGAGAATATCTGAGGTAGGGGGAAAATGACACCCAGGATGATATCCCAGGTAAAAAACTGTACTGACAGCCAGTAACGTCAATCTCAGTAGAGAACTAAACCTACTGGCAACAGATGCAGAGTGAAATATAATCTTATGATCGTATAGCACCAAGTACTCTTAAAGAACTTAAAGGCAGATTGCTGTCTCCTGAGAATAAACTTCACAGAGCAGCTTGGTGTCAATTTTGATTACTTTATTTCTAAGGAGCTCCAGATGTTCTGATTTGTGACTGGGGCTGCTCACTAGGGGATCATGAGCATAGGGTACAGAGCAAGTCCAAATGTTTGCTTTGGGAACCAGTAACAATCCTACTTAGTACATGTTTACAATATTCCTAACAGAACAACAGACTTAGCACCTTCTGAATGGACATAAAGTGCTGTATCGATTTATGGATCAATTTGTTCTCCATTGTGCAGCTTATCTACATACATTCCATATATAAGGAAAAAAAACTTTTATTGATTACGTTCCAAATTTAGGTAATCAGCTTCCACATTTGCAGCACTGTAAAATCTGAATAGCTACAAATTATTAAAAATAATTAGAATTCATTCTTGAGTAAGAGCCGTACAAAGCAACAACAATATATTTACACTTCACACTATACAGTGCTTTCTCAGTGTGTGAAGATCTGGACAAAGACAGCAACTTACACTTGAATATCTATTGATCAGGCATTTCTTTTCTTTGTCACACTTGTGGAGACAAAGTACACAAAAAACTGACAGGTTAGAGATGCTTAATACACAGAGGTTAACCTTAGGTTAGCTTAGTTAGACATGGGTGAGTTTGTAGCCCTAAGGCACTGGCTCTGAAATGCTCTTTGACCATGAAATGGCTTTAGCAAGTAGTTCCAGCCGATGGATACACGGAATAGCTGCACAGTTTATGCTCAGGCAGGAGTGAGACTGACTCAGGGGAACTGCGAGAGTGTAGTCAGGATCGTGGTACAGTGCAAGGAGCTGACAGGTTTAGCCATGTGATAATAACGATTTTGTGACGTTCTAAATATTAGTTCTGTTTAAATAATGTATCTGATCACTATGATCATCAATGGTCAGACTTAAAGCTGATTGGTGCAGTAGTTGACTGGTGTTAACATAATTTTAATGTTGTGGTGACTGTGACTGGTGTGGCCCGGGTATGATGGGGCTGGAGCTGATGACAGCTTGAGTGAAGCTGAAGCGGATGAACATCATGTGTGGGCAGGAACTGGTACCAGAACACAGCTCAGAGAGATTAGTTATTGATTAAGAGCACAGTGTCTATTAATAATCAATGATATCACGTGTAGCATGAGAGCCCAGCAGCATTAGCTATAGCAGCACAGCTAGAAAGAGGATAACCGGAAGGTAACACAGCCAAGAGGGATCACATGAGACATTGGCAACCCCACGGGAGGCAGAAGACAGTAACCCAACGTCTCTGATCATCATAAGACTCTTTGACTATGAACCCCCAGCTCTGCCCTTAGTCTAAGGCAAGGGATGCACAAGTCAAGATCAAGAGGACCGAAGCCCAGTTCAGCCAGACCGCCCACCCGACACTCCCCGCTAAAGGACAAGGCAGGCAGGCCAGACATGACTCCAGACTCCGGCCCCAGTGACCCAAGCCATGCATCCCGGTCTAAATCTAGTCAAAAGCCTGTGTAAATAGGTATGTCTTTAGCCTAGACTTAAAATTTGGAGAGTGTCTGAATCTCAAACTAAAGTGGGAAGTTTATTCCATAATTGGGGGGCCATGTATGAGAAAGCCTTTCCCCCTGCTGTGACTTTTTTAATTCTAGGAACTAAAAGAAGTGCTGTACCCTGCGAACCAAGTAGATGTGCTGGATTGTAAAGACTCTAAGAGTTCACTCAGATAATGTGGGGCCAGGCCATGTAGAGCTTTATAAGTTATAAGAAGTATTTTGTAATCAATGCAGAATTTAACTGGTAATCAGTGTAGTGATGATAGAACAGCAGTGATATGATGTTGGAGATGTCGTGTTTATTTTTAATAAATGAGCCAAACCTTCTGAAAATGTTCAAAGAACTGCAACAAAGATGTAATATATGTTATATATTACAACACAACTGTCATATTCCTAAATGCATTTTCTGCCATATGGATGATGGGATGGTGTTGGTGAAGGGGTTAAGGTACTGGACTATTGACCAGACGGTCCATAGCAGAAGGTTCAAGTCTCAGAAGCCATTAGTGGGCCCTTGAGCAAGGCACTTAACCCATAATTGCATGGATTGTACCTTGTACCGTGCATTTTGGGTCATTATCCTGCTGCAGTATGAATCATTCTCCACAAACTTCAGAACAAGCATACGTTGCTCTTAAATTTTTGGCCCCTATTGAAGCAAAAATATTTATTTTCTGGCTATTAGATTGTCTTGGAAAGTCCTGGAAATTAGTTTTATGGCTGAAACACAGTGGACTGCACAATTATAATTACTGACTATACTTGACCTGACCTAAATTACATTTAGATTCAAATGCATTAAATTGGCAACCACTGTGTTTAGCAGCTGACCAAAAGACCATTTCTGACTATGTAGTGATGTTTTCTTAACAAAATCCTTTTAGGCTTCACAAAAATCACACTAATTTATAAAGGACAAACACCAGCTTCAGGTAATCTCTAAATCATCTGTCGATGCCGCTCAGTAGATTTAACGTAATAGCTCTGAATACAGGAACATAAATAGCCAGAATGTATGTGCTAATTATTTATCCAGCACTCATATACAAACTATCTAAATAACCGGATTTCTCAGTAAGTATAATGTTTATTAACAAAATATGAATGCACAGTCTTGTGGAAACAGTTTTAGAGCAACTGCTAATTTTTAAGCATATGCTGTACCATTACTTAACTGCAGGTAATCTATTTTTGTCATATATTCATTAAAAGGTCTGCATAAACAACTGAACCAGATTGTATTAAGACAAAATACATATTTTTCCATGATTATATCTATATCATGAATAAATTGACATTTACTAATAAATACAGTTGTAGAGATGAAACGTTGATGTTCAGTGCCCTGTGTTCATGACTCTTCACTGTGGTAATTACCTTTTCAAAATCTATTGAATTGTCTTTTAATATCACAATGCCCTCGTTCTTTAAGGGTCTCATCTTCCTATCCTCCAGCTAAATACTGCAAAGGTCAAAATGGAGTTGCTCATCCCTTCAGGAGTCACAAGCCACAAGAGGCCAAAGGTGGGCAAAAAGAATATGTGTTTGATAACCATCATACCGTATTGCATGTGACAGTACAGAGTTATCACAAATGCTCAATTTACAGGTGTCTCCAACTAAAGGTCATTACACTGACTGTCAGTGAGACAGGACTAGACAACTGAATGTCCTTTAACCACTGACCTCAGGAGCAAGGTTCCTTAGAATAATGGTTGAGTGTTGGCGCTGGTAATTCAAAATGGTATTATATGGGACCCCAAATTATAGGGAGAAAAATGTTAAACTTGATCCAAACTGACTTGTGTAAATAGGAGGTAGATGAGGCATATTTAAGCTATGAAGCACTAACAGAATGCTTCGTGTGGTAGCCTAGTTTACACCAGTGGTGCTTGAAAGTATGTGAACTCCTTTAGTTTTCTAATATTTCTAGTGTGTCAATAGCATAAATATGAACTAAAACTCAGCAGATTTTCACACAATCCTAAAAGTAGATAAAGAGAACCCGTTAAACAAATGAACAAAAATATTATACTTGGTCGGATTTATTTAATGACGGAAAAATTGATACAAATTATTAATATGTAGTGAGGGCACCAGTATGTGATCCCCTAGGATTAGCCCGTTTAATTTGAAGTGAAAATTAGAGTCAGGTGTTTTCAGCCCAATGGGATGACAATCAGTTTGAGTGGGCACCCTGTTTTTATTTAAGAACAGGGATCTATACCAAAGTCTGCTCTTTCACAAAAAACACCTGTTTTGTGAAGTGCATCATGTCACGAAACAAAGGACGATTTTCTGAGGACCTCATGAAAAGAGTTGTTGATGGACCCCATGGTAACAAAGGACCCTCAGGGGTAACTTCTAGCAACTAAATGCCCCTCTTCACATTGGCTTTATGTTAAGGTTCATGCTTGCACCATCAGAAGAACACTGAACAACAATGGTTGCATGGCAGGGTTGCAAGGAGACGTCAAGTCAAAGTCCAAGTCAGATTTAGTTTATATACACTTTTTACAATGAAAGCATTGTCTCAAAGCAAACTTTAAACAAGTTTAGATGTATCTCCTAATAACTCCGTCCAATCCCAAATTGACACCTAGGGCGACAGTGGCAAGAAAAACTCCCTAGTTCCTAGGAAGAAACCTTGGGAGGACCAAGACTCAAAAGGGACCCACCTCCTTGGTCGGGCGTAGATGATAATCTAAAAGAGCGAACTAAAGTCAATGGAGTCAAGTTCGAATAGAATGTGAAGTATGCACATTCGACAGTAAAGTGGCCCCGGGTATGAGTATAAATCTAAGAGCGAAACGACAGTCATGGAGTCAAAGTTCGAATAAAAATGTGAAGTCTTCACTCGACATTAAGTGCCCGGGTAATGATGATAAATCTAAGAGCGAAACTAAAGTCATGGAGTCCATTGGTCCGAAGAAAAATGGAATTAATGCACAGTGGAGCTCCATCAAATGAACATCATGTGTGGGGCCTGGGAACTACTGCCGGAAACACAGCTTCGGAGATAAACACAGAAAATGTAATTTGTTATGATTAATACGCAACAAGTGGTTTTATTAAAACATCATCTGATGCCATGTCACACATCACTGATAGCCAAGTTTCATGAGAAAAACCCCAGGCAGCATTAGCGATAGCAGCAGAGCCTGAAAGAGGAAACTGGTAGGAAACCAAGCCAAGAGGGATCACCTGAGCACAGTTGGCACATCCCCCACACAGCGGCAGAAGACACAACCCAAACGTCTCTGATCACCAACTAAGACCTCTTGACTATGAACCCCCAGCTCTGCCCTTATTACGAAGTACAAGATAGCATGCACAGTCAAGATCACGAGGACCGATAAGTCCCAGTGCGCCAGACCGCCCACTTTCAATCTCCCCAGCTAACGGACAGGCATGCAGCAGACATGACCTCCAGACTCTCCGGCCCAGCCCCAAAGCCATGAACCTGGTCTAAATCTAGATCAAAAGCCTGCGTAATAATAAGTCTTTAGCCTAGACTAAAAAACTACTTGGAGGGTGTCTGAAATCTCGAAGACGATCAAGTGGGAAGTTTATTCCATAGTTTGGGGGGCCCCATGTATTAGAAAGCCTTTTCCCCCGCTGTGACTTTTTTTAATTCTAGGAACTTAATGAATATCTTGCACCCCTGCTACACGAAGTAGCGAGTTTGGCAATTTAAAACTCTAAGAGGTCCACTCAGATACTGGTGGGGCCCGGCCATGTAGAATAACTTTATAAGTTATAAAAGTATTTTTGTAATCAATGCGGACTTGACTGGTAACCAGTGCAGTGATGATAAGAACAGGAGTGATTTGATCAAATTTTTCTAGTTCGAGTTTAGCACTTCGGGTGCAGCTGCATGCTGAACCTACTGAAGTTTAGCTATAGATTGACTAGAGCATCCAGTAAGTAAGTGCGGTTACAGTAATTCCCCCTTGAGGTTTAAAAAAACTCATGAACAAGTTTTTTCTGCCATCATTAAAAGAGATTATATTACTAAGTTTTAGGATTTCCGTAAGTGAAAGTCACACACACTCATACACACACTACACACACTAGGGAACCGATGTGCCCCCTGAGTAACCCCTGCAGACAGAATGAAACATCCAGACTCCACACAGAAAGGACCCAGATCGCTCCCCCTGGGATGAACCCAGGACCTCTCGCTTGAGCGCGACAGTGCTAACCCACCATGCTGCCTGTTTTATACCGTCTGGGTGAGCGGACAGAGAATAGGGAGGGGAAGGCACCATTGGGAGTAACACAAGAGAAGGAGAGAGAGGAGCGCATGGGAAGAGAGAAACAAACCGGCAGAAGATGGTGAATTTCCCTCCCTCCGCCTCCCATTCCCTTTTTTCTCCCCCCTTTTTCCTCTTACTAGCAATTTACAATCAAGGCAATTAGTAATTAACACCATTTCCTTTCTTATGCTATTTATGGAATAATGTATTAAGTGTCAAAATGTGATAAATACAATGCAAGGGCACAAAACATGATACTTAGTATGCTATGAGAATGGGTATGATACTTTTTATATCATTACATTTCCATAATGAGGGAGGAGCTATACCTACATATTCTGATATTGCAATAACAACCAGCATTACGTGAGGTAACACATAGGTATTTCCTAAGTCCGAAGACTAGCCAAGAGCTGGTGATGCGAGATTGACTTATTGAATGTGAATACAGGCACAATGGAAAGCCCACTGAGGGATGAGCTGCTACTGATGTCTGACAAAATGCTTGTCTCAAATACCCCCTCTGACAAGAATAATACATGGTCAACAAATACCCATTGTCTGCAATGCCCTTCCTGTCTCTCATTCTGAATGCAGACTGCCTAGCTACGCTAACCTGACTGGTGTGGCACTCTGACACCTGACAGAGTAAATCTAACAGTGACTGTTGGGTGTCACTTTAATAAACACGCTTGGTCACACCGAGACGACGTGGGGAAAAGAGCACTTGAAGTGACGCGGCACATTCCCATAAGCACTTCATAAAAGTCAGTTCCTATTACTAGTTTTAAGTGACAAATCTAAAGATGGTGATAAAGTTAACTTTTCAGACAACACCGGAAACAAGGTGAGAAAAAAAAAAAGCTGCTGGAGTCAAACACTTTCCTTTGTGAATGGTATTATGTAAACCACTGCCAATGGACTTGAGGGTATCCGCTTTCCTGGCTGGCTGATTCCCCTGAAGAACTGCTGTCAACTGTCTCAGATACACCCTATTAACTCCGTTTGTCCCCAAACAGCAGAGGAGTGAGTGGAAGTGCATCAGGACATTTCTCTGTGCTACAGAGGCCGAGTGGGATTCTCAGCCATGGCTGTAATTTAGTGGCTCACGGCCATATGAGTTTAGCCTTTGATCCATGTGAGTGGGTGGAATAATTCATTCTTCATGCATGGCCATTACCTTTGTGCCCTCTCAAGGCCTGGGTCTCCAGACCTTGAGACTAACTGGGCTCCATTTACACTCAATGGAGCCAGAAGGTATTGACTTACTACAGAAACATATGAAGCCCTACCTGAGTAGTAAAAATGAGATGTATACTACTGTAAGGGTATTGCTTATTGTGTACTTCCCTCTAGGTCCTAAACATGGAGTTATCCATTACATTTGTGGCTTGTCGTGTAATTTTCAGCCATAATCAAAGTGTAGCACACTTTTTCTTACAAAGGACTGAGAGCAAAAATAACAACCAAACACAGACATGCACGACACAAGTCTTTTCATATCTCCTAACAGTGAGGCAGTTAATTTTTCTCTGAAAAGCAGGAGGTCAGTATGGATCTCCATATCAAAGCCTTATGAATTAAGCTATTTCTCCTAGACTCTCATTTCAGTGGTCTCAAAGAGAAGTAGCCTGCAGTGATATACTATTGTTGTGCTTGCACCCAGGCTTCTTTTAAAGCAGGAGTAACAGTGCAACAGAAAGAATCAGCAGCATTCTAGTGAAGCAAAGAATGAGATCACCGGGCTTTTCCACAGAGGTCAATGGGAAGGCAAGACATACTGCATTTAAAATTCAGTCCCTTTGCACAACCATAAAGGCGCACAGACACAGAAATGTCCACAAAACTCTCACGCCTTTCTGAAAATTGAAGCAGGGTCTTAAATGAATACAGGAGCCTAATGAATGCACAGATCTTGTGTGAAGACTGAGAATATGTGTGCAATTGTGTGTGTGTGTGTGTGTGTGTGTGTGTGTGCATTGTTCATATTACATTGTGGGGAACATATGTCATCACAAGGATAGAAAGATCTGACATTTTTGACATTGTGGGGACATTTTGCTGATCCCAATGAGGAAAATTGTTGTTTTTGTTTTGTTTTTACAGAAACTGCAACTTGCTTAGGGTTAGCTCCAGTAATTATTTTGTCAGTTGAAAGTCCACATAAAATTAGGATTACCAAGGGTGTGTGTATGTGATATATGTGAAATATGTAACATGATATATTTTGCTGTCTGTTTTTTTATATTGGTATTTAAGAGCCAAATGTTTCCTTTTAGGCCGGCATGATGGCTCAGTTGGTAGCACTGTCACCTCACAGCGAGAAGGTCCTGGGTTTAATCCCAGGTGGAATGGTCTGGGTCCATGCTGTGTAGTCTGCATGTCCTCCACGTGTCCATGTGGGTTTACTCCGTGTGTTTCAGTTTCCTCCCACAGTCCAAAGACATGCATTAGGTTAATTGAGTACACTGATGCAGTGTATGTGCGAGACTATGATGGACTGGCTCCCTGTTTCGGGTCGTTCCTACCTTGTGCCCTATGCCACGGCTAGACTCCGGCTCTCCCATGACCCAGTCGAGGATTAAGCAGATTAGAAGGTGAAGGAATGAATGTTTCCTTTTACCTACTCAAGTTAAGGTTTGAAAGTTTGCTTGAAAGTTTGTGAGCCCTTTAAGTTTCTATATTTCTGCATAAATACCTAAAACATCATCAGATTTTTACACAAGTCCTAAAAGTAGATCAAGAGAACCCAGTTAAACAAATGAAACAAAAATATTTAAAAATAGTCATTTATTTATTGAGGATAATGATCCAATATTACATATTAGTGAGTAGCAAAAGTATGCGAACCTCTAGGATTAGCAGTTAATTAAAGGTGAAATTAGAGTCAGGTGTTTTCAGTAAGTGGGATGACAATCAGGTGTGAGTGGGCACCCTGTTTTATTTAAATAACAGGGATCTATCAAAGTCTACTCGTCACAACACGTTTGTGGAAGTGTATCATGGCACGAACAAAGGAGATTTCTGAAGACCTCAGAAAAGAGTTGTTGATGCTCATCAGGCTGGAAAAGGTTACAAAACCATCTCTAAAGAGTCTGGACTCCACCAATCCACAGTCAGACAGATTGTGCACAAATGGAGGCAATTCAAGACCATTGTTACCCTCCCCAGGAGTGGTCAACCAACACAGATCACTCCAAGAGCAAGGCATGTAATAGTTGGTGAAGTCACAAAGGACCCCAGGGTAACTTCTAAGCAACCGAAGGCTTCTCTCACATTGGCTAATGTTCATGAGTTCACCATCAGAAGAACACTGAACAACAATGGTGTGCATGGCAGGGTTGCAAGGAGAAAGCCACTGCTCTCCAAAAAGAACATTGCTGCTCGTCTGCAGTTTGCTAAAGATCACGTGGAAAAGCCGGAAGGCTATCGGAAGAACGTTTTGTGGACGGATGAGACCAAAATGTAACTTTTTGGTTTAAAAGAAAAGCGTTAGGTTTATAGAAAGGAAAACACTGCCTTATAGCATAAGAACCTTATCCCATCTGTGAAACATGGTGGTGGTATCATGGTTTGGGCTTGTTTTGCTGCATCTGGGCCAGGACGGCTTGCCATCATTGATGGAACAATGAATTCTGAATTATATCAGAGAAAATGTCAGGACATCTGTCCATGAACTGAATCTCAAGAGAAGGTGGGTCATGCAGCAAGACAACGACCCTAAGCACACAAGTCATTCTACCAAAGAATGGTTAAAGAAGAATAAAGGTAATGTTTTGGAATGGCCAAGTCAAAGTCCTGACCTTAATCCAATTGAAATGTTGTGGAAGGACCTGAAGCGAGCAGTTAATTTGAGGAAACCCACCAACATCTCAGAGCTGAAGCTGTTGGGCTAAAATTCCTCCAAGCCGGTGTGCAGGACTGATCAACAGTTACAGGAAATGTTTAGTTGCAATTATTGATGCACAGGGGGGTCACACCAGATACTGAAAGCAAAGGCTCACATACTTTTGCCACTCACTAATATGCAATATTGGATCATTTTCCTTAATAAATAATGAAGAGAATGTATTTATCACTGTGGGAGCCAAATATCCCTGCAAGGACAGAAAGAGCTGACATTTTTTTACCTTTACAAAAGCTCCAACTTTCTTTTGAAAGAAAAAGTGGTCCAAAAAATTTACTTTAGGTTAGGCTCTGTGACTGGCTTAGGAATGTAGCATTAATGAACTACAGTAACATAGGAAAGTCCCCACAGTGATAGACAGGCAAGTAATTTTGTGTGTGTGTGTGTGTGTGTGTGTGTGTGCGTGTGTGTGTGTGTGTTGGAAGGGAGTCCAAGTCAAGCAGGGAAAGGGCCAAAATCACAGAGGGAATAATCCTATGTGTCAACATAACGACTGTTAGCCCCCAAGCTCAACAATACAGCTAAATTTACAGTGAAGAGCAGCCTTGTGGGATAGCCTTTGATTTACCCACTAACGTAGCATGAGGCTGCACACTAATGCTTTAGTGCATGGATGTGAAATACATGCCATTAAACAATGTCCTACAGTGCAAGGTTTCAACAGTTTAGTGATACTCGGAAATAGTACTTTTATTGTGCCTTGTATTAATAACAAAAGCCTGAATGGAAACGTCTCACATGAAATATTGGCACACTTCTGAATGATCAAATATTGATGAAAACGCATTTAAATTTATTTTGCTGATGTTCTGCTAAGGCTATTTCTATATATATATATATATATATATATATATATATATATATATATATATATATATATATATATATATATATATATATATATATATATATATATAATGTGTGTGTGTATACCTGATCTGTTTACTCTAGTTAGTTACTCACTGCTTAGTCCAGCAAGTGACTTATGTCAAATATCTTTCACTTTTTAGCTGGAATGACATTTATGAATTTATGAATGTATTATTTATGCACATCCTACAGTGATATTACTTAACAGATTTATAGCTGATCTCCAGTATGTAATGTAGTGAGGTTCAAATGTTCTCTTTGCCATTTTAATAGTGATATAATGTTTTTCATTACAGATCAATTAAGCTGCATAATATTTTAAGTGAATCTGACTGTCATAGACTTACTGTCACCTGTCCTAAATCCCATCAAGAATTTATGGGGGCATTTGAAGACAGAAAAAAATCAAGCATTCTGTAATATCACAATACACTCTTTGGAATGTTGTAAAATCATGCTGGGTTACCATGGCTCATCAGATTTGCACAAACTCATGGAGTCCATGTCAGCTCGAGCACACACCGTCATTACAGCAAAAGGAGGAACATACCAAATACTACTTTTTACCATTGTTGTCTCCACTAGGTGTAAATGCATTCTGCTCAATAATGTAATGGCTTTGCGTCATACATTAGACCCATTAACTACCTGGCCATTGTACTATGTCATAACCTGGTACACTGCTCTGTCAGTTTACTTGGCACTTTGGTGATGCATTCAGAAGCGACTTCTACCCTCAAAAGAATTACTGGTAAATTATTGCGCAAAAGTTCAAATGTGAAAAATATTAAGTAGCCACAGATAATAAATTGCGATTGTTTTCTTGACACAATAGACACAACACAAAAGCCACAGCTCATATGTGTGAGAAAGAGAAAGGTATATATATATATATGAATATCAGTCACAATCTACAGATCAATTGCTAAAAACCAGGAGGTAAAATATGCTTCATTCCACTGGTTTGACTTAAACCGGTGCCTCTTAAAACTCCCCCTATGACAACTTGGCCTATGGAAATGAGGGTGGCTTTGACTGGGCAGAGCCTAGAGGGAGAGGTCAGCATCTTCTGAACCTTCCACTTTCTACTACCTCTGAGCCCAGTCGAAAAGCAGCACTGATCTGATTTGTGCAGACAGTTCTTTTGAAAGGTTCCTTAATTTTGGGCCACTCTAGCATGGAAGAAGGAAATAGGGAAAAGAAGCTAGGGATGCAGTCACACTCTGTGTGAATGGCAAGCCCCTTCTTGTATGGCCTCAGGGAGTCACGTTTGATTATTGAAGGCAATCAAAACAGAATTGCTACTCACTAATGAAGCAGATTTATACTTCCATTTTTTTAAATGTTTTAATACTTGTTAAAATTATGCAATGCATTCATATTGCAAATATTCTCCATCAATGGTGAGTACTGTATATGACCTGTGAATATATTGTGTATAATTTATTGAAAAACAACTTTGCTTTTGCTTTGTACTTATTCCATCAGAGTAAAGCCATAAGTCTTAGAAATATATGTCTAATCTACTCTTAATGCTTTAAAATGTATCATCTTCCATGTGGTCTTGTAATGCGTTTTCAGTGCAATTGATGATCTGATCAAAGCAGACACTGCCTCCAAGGAGTGGGAGCCAGTGCTAACCTGAAAACCAGCTGGGATCAGAGGTTAGCAAAGGGGAAGTAAAGATCCAAGTCCCATCCCATTGTGTGACATCTTGCCTTGGTCGACACACCCCAGAGGCTTAGTGTCAGTGTTAACACTTCAAACACTCGATATCTTCACTAGACACAAAGGACACTTCTGCTCGCCGTCATCACTACTTCTGCCAGGGAAAAGAGATATGGATCCCTCCCAAAGGTCACTGGCAGTTGAAGTTGCCTTGATTAAGCCCTAGGTTTGTGCTCCAACAAAGCTGTACTTTGCCATGCAAATCGTGGTCCCTTTCCGTAACCGAACTGCGCTTAAGTTCAATTGTGCTACTCTTTTCAAGTTCTCAATGCAGACAGTACATCAACAGACCATGCTTTTTTCAAAAATAACATTACGCTCTCTGGCAAGGTTGTACTATTTTTCCCACACATGTCATACGTTGCAGTATCTGTCTATTTATATTATAAACACACACATATATATATGTATGGCATGTACTATATAAATACAACTGAATGAAGCATTAGGTTAACTAGCCAATTTAACCTATTCAGTTTCTAAATGACACTACTGTATATGCATACTGTATGTAGTATATAGGCAATCCAGTAGTCTAAACTAGTCCAGTATATATAATATTTTACTGACATAACACTGCTATAGGAAAAAAAAAAAGTGTATGTATATATGTGTATATATATATATATATACTTGAATATTCCCATATTTTCTAGGTAGACCCATATTTTCCAGCTGTGCCTTACAGTCAGGTCAGACGTCACATGTCTGTGTCTGAGGGAGGAGAGGCAGGTCAGATTGTTCTTCCTTTGGCACTGGGAACAACAGTCCTTACCCAGCCCTGTGATGGACTGATCTCCTGTCTATAGTGTATTTAGGCTCCAGCCGCTGCGATCCTGAACAGGATAGATGGGTTAAAAGTGAATAACCCCCCCTAAAAATAAAATAAAAAATAAAAAATAAAAACTCTGCCTGCCCTCTGAGGTGAGAGGCAACTAAACAATTTTTAAGGTTCATTATTTTCAGTTCTGTCAGCGAGGGCTGCTTGCATTGCTCCTAATCTTCAAATGCCCCAAAACTGCAAGGTTGCCCATTTTCTTAAAGAAATTTATAATCTCATCCCTTCACTCCATCAACAGACAAAAAGAGGCAATATCATCAAAAGAGTTGTTAATAAATATATAATCATGTGGTCAAGGAGTGTGTTTTCTCTCTGTGTGAGATCCTGTGAATGCCGCACAGAGTAGACTGCGCTGCAGGCAATCTTTTGATGGAAGGTCTCATTTTCAGCCTCCTGCCGTGCAATATTCAAGCCAGTCTAAAATAATACAGGACTCATTTTGGGACCTAGGACCTCTCGAATATGCTGACAAAAACTGGCGGCGGGAGCGTCAAATGAAAAACATCTTTTCACAGACAGAGCTTGAGTGGCACCCAAAAACCCAGAACGCAAATATCCTGAGCCTGGACTTTGAGATGTCACATATCACCACAAGCTACGTTATTACATTATTACATGATTCGCAAAGCCTCAAACAGCATTACAGCACTTGCTAAACACTAAGTTGTATGTGTTCATTTGGCTTAGCATATTGGTAAAGGCCTAGCGAGTGCCAAAATATATTTTAAAATACAACATCACTGGCATAGTTTGCAAATTATTTGCATATCTAAATAGGTCCCATTTGGCTACTGAGATTAGATCATTTTGAGCAAACCAGCTGTGAGCATCAGTGACTAGCCAGTTGGTATAGTTCTGTATAAGCATGGACCACAGCCAATATTAGACTATAATTTATCCATTAAAATAATGCATCACGCTGAATGGGTTCCATACTGCTCTAACGTAAACTGCGCATCCTACAGCTGTGAAACTATGCAGTATGTTGAGGAAACTTTCTGTCAACTAATGTCTTTGTTGAATTAGAAAGGAAACTTATTAACTGTGCCTACACATACATTTCTGGAGGTATTGGATCAATGGGTATCAAACATTCTTTAGGGAGCCTGTGTTTCTATTAGTGTAGCAGTGTTAAATTTGCCATACTCTGATGTTATGACTGGAGGTCTTGATAATCCCTGCTCTTCTATACACATCATTCCTCTTTCAATCAACCATTTGACTGGTGAAGAAGACATGTCGATTGTTCTCTAATACCTCAGCCTGAAAAGTGCTAGTCTTAGGCTCCCACTGGGTTCAAACACAAGGCATCTTTTTCTTTTTTTTTAATGGACCACCATCGTTTTAAAAGCAAATATTCCTATGTGCAATGTTAGCATAAGATGAAGGGACAGCAGATCTAATGCAAAAGAAAGATGAGAAAATCCCATACTACAGTGGTGCCTGAAACTTTGTGAAACCTTCGTAATTTTCTCCATTTTTCTGTTCATTTGAAGGTGAAATTAGAGTCAGATGTTTTCAGTCAATGGGACGGCAATCAGGTGTGGGTTTAAACAACAGGGATCTATCAAAATCTGATCTTCACAATGAGTTTTTGGAACTGTATCATGGCACAAACCAAGGAGAACCTCAGACAAAGAAGTATGTATGCTCATAAGGCTTGAAATATAAGAAAACCATCTATAAAGAATTTGAACTCCACCAGTCGATAGTCAGATGGATTGTGTACAAATAGCGGAAAATCAAGACTGCTGTTACCCTCCCCAGGAGCGGCTGACCAGCCGAGATCACTCCAAGAGCAAGGCATGAGATCACATGGGATCACAAAGGAACACAGGGTAACCTCTACTCAACTAAAGGCCTCTCTCACATTGGTTAAAGTTAATGTCCATGAGTCCATCATCAGGAGAACAGTGAACAACAATGGTATGCATGGCAGGCTTGCAAGGAGAGTCAGTGCTCTCTGCAAACTTTCTAGCACCCATTGTATATCATATAGCACATGGACATAAAGTAGTCTCTCCAAGCTAGCACCATTTCAGCACATGAAAGAATGTCTGTAAATGTGGGTTTAACTGCTCAAAGATATCAGCATGCATATATATAAGAAAAAATAAGTATAACTTGTCCTACACACCACGACCTGAGATGAATTAGAGGACATGTCTTGTATGTGATTAGTAGAGCAAGAAGACAGGTCCTTCAGCATATGGCTGGGGAGCATTAGATGAGCACAGTCTCTCCTCATACTCTGTAGTTAGGTGTCACAGAGAGAGAAAGCGTTGAGCGAACATGTTGAAACAGGTTTCTCCCAAGAGCTGGAGGTCTCTCTCTCTCACGTTCTTCCTCTCTCATTCTCTCTCTCTGTACCAGACCGTCCTGCTGTACACAATTACACCCACAGCAAGTTCTTGGCCTGACCCCCCACCTTGCCATGGGGGCCGCTAGCAGTGAGAGTTCAGTGTGTGTGATCAAATGACCTGTTATTAATTAATCCATCAGAACTAATCATGGTAAACCTTGTTTTTAAACAGGTCAGAACACACACTGGTCTTGGCTCTCCTGCAGCATGGGTTCGCATTTCTGTGAAGGGATATGATTGAAACTGAAGGGTAAATGTATTTGCCTACATATACATGTAGCGTAACCACTTCAGTCATTAGCCCAATGCAGAGTTTAACATGACTACTCCTAATATACTTAATACACTGCTAATATAAAAATGCTAATATATTCTCTCTCACTCACTTGCTCAGTCAGTGACTCTCCATAGCAACTTTATCCAGTTTAAGGTCTCGGGGGGTCCAGGGCCTAAGCGGCAACTGGGTCCGGAACCCTGGACAGTGTACCAGTCCATTGCAGGGCACACACACACTCACACTAGGGGACTCCTTAAGAGCGCAATATAATCTTAACCAGGAAAAAAAACGCCTCAGGTGAAATAAAGTGAAAATAAATACGTAAAATGACGAAATGACAATAATAATTTAAACTGAATCAATGTTCGGTGGCTAGCTTGCTTCAAAACACCATAAAAAAGTGGCGAGCAGCAAGAGAAGTGTGAGTACAATCAACCACTTCGCGGCGCTATAGTCCACTAAATTGCAGTGAAGCCGACGAGTCATAACCGTGTTGCTGTTTTAAATATCTGTCTGTAAAGCACACAGTCCATGGAAAGACAGCATAAAAACTTTTCAAATGTCTTAATGACAGAAAATACTGAAGAAATGGTCTGTAAAAATCAAACAACGGGTCTCTGTTCCACGAACTGAGCTGAGAAAAGCATGTCTGTCCGGTTTCCAAACCCCTTTAAGTAAGCCTTTCAAAGTGAAATTAAGAGTTGTGAGAGTGAAATCAGACAAAACGGGGTTAGATTAAGTACTTTAAGAATAGCAAAATCCTCCTCTATTTGTAGACTAACACGATTATTATCTGCGAAGCTTAGTTTATTGTTTTAAGTGTTATTTTAACTGTAATTAAGAAGTGTGTCGTTTGTGTTTGAATCATTCATTGCTCAGGGAGAAAGTATTCACTCTTGTTACTATAATACTGACACATAGTGACAAGTTTTTTTTTTCTTTGGTTCTTTGTCCTAAAATTATTTTCTTTATCACAACATGTATTGAACACTATATAGTGGACCTGACGAAATATTTCATACAACTTGAACAATAATGAATTCTGTAACTTCTCGGTGAGGAAAAATGACTGTATTGTATAGCCCTATTAGTGTTGTAACCCACTGCAACCAATTCATTTTTTCCACTGAAAGGCCCACTTAATAGTAGGTAGGCCGCATTATTAATATTGGGTTGTTAACCTGTAAATGTGGTGCCACGCCTGCTGCCGGCTAACAAGTTCAAAAACAATCATGCACCTTTTATGAAAAGGGTTAGAATATGTCATTCTGTACTGAGACTAATCAGGCAATATATTTATTGATGTATTTATTTTTAACAAAATGATAGACATGTGTATTTTTAAGCACAATAACAGCAATCATTAACAATTTCTGAGCAGCTATGTTTTAAGCAGATGGAAGGTGCAGTCTGAGGGGTGTATGAGGTTGCCTTCAGACTTAGTGGCAAAGCGTCAGGCACCAAACTCGTAGCTGTGTTTTTAAAAGTCGAATGAAGAAAGCAGATTGCTTGGTCAAACCAAACTCTCAATACCATATTGCTACATCTCCTCCGCACCCCCTCCACAACTACCACCACAGCCGCCAGTCTTTGTCCATGGAGCTACAGACAGCAGCTCTCTGGACACCAAATGGTCAAAAAATTGTTATCATTATGTTCATCTGGGGATGGGATGGGTGGCTTGCTTTGGATGCTGAAAGGACAGATTGTCCTCCTTTGTCCCTGGTGCCTTTGCTCTTGAGTTGCCTAGAACAGCCACTGTGCAGAAAAATGCATGCGGTGTTCAGAACACATATGTAATATAATAATAAAGTCTTCAAATATAATAGTTTTATTAGACTATAACAACATAAGTAGACCATAATGAATTATATTTTATCTAATTTTAGAAACATTATGGTATTTGTCACATTGGTATTGGCACTCTGGAATCAGGATGGAATACCTTATAATGTTCTCTGTAATGAAAAGTATTTTAAATGTGTAACTAGTTTTCTTCTCTTCACTAACAGCCCCATGCATTGACTGGCCCGTGCCGTGAAAACGACTTGCCACTGTTTGGTAGATTAACACAGAGCCCTCTAATGGAGTAATTACATAGAGCCAAGCCTCTATTTTTCACCCGAGCACCACCATTACTCTCCAGTCCCCCCAGCCAGTCTATTGGAAGTCACTTACTCTCCTTACAATGAGTTATCATTGACTGCCATTTAGGTGTTCTGGAGCGATTTGTCTTACTGAGGCCACGGGCTGGTCTCATTGCAGTGAACAATCATTCTCTCGACAATATATCAAACATTCAAGGAGAAAAAAAGGAGCAAATACCCCACAAACACATAGTGGTATGTCGCTAATAGATACTTTGAAGGAGGGAGACAAGAAAAAATGAATGAAGATAAGAGTCAGGGACATGGCTTGGATGAAGTGGAAGCGCTGCCATGAAGATAGCTCCCCTCGTGGGTACTCACGCCCTCTGTGTGCAGCACGGCATGCCCGGGTGATTGTACTTATAGGCAGGAGATTCACCCATGTTTGAATCCTACTGTGCATACTGTGCTATTTATTCTGAATCACAAATTCAATTTATTATCACACACTTGCCTGGAAAAAGAAAATACAGTGCTTGCAAATAGGCTAAGGAGTTTTAGCAATATATCAAAAAATAAAGACATATATATTAGATGCTGCAGCAACTGCTTACATTTTTTGCGAGTGCCATAAAGGGGGTACAAAAGGTATTGTAATTTTAAATCCTTGAAATCTCGCATATTCGGAAAATATAGTAATTACATAATTTCTGAAATCTATCTCTTACCATTCACTGTGTCAAAACTGTACACATAGTGAGCCTGACTGAACTAGCCTCTCACTTCTGAAAGCAAAACACACACCATAGGATGTTTTGAGACCTTGACCATTTATTGGCCCTGCCAATTTGTTACGTCCTTGCCACAAAGCACAAGCTTTCAAGCACAGTCTGTGAATCAGGCTGTTGAAATGTACAGTAGGGCAGTGCATTCTGGATATGGTAGTTAACCTTGAAAATGGCTGGGTTTTCAACATAGAAAGAAAGAGAGGCGGGTTTAAGCCCATCATTAAATCCCAGGTGCCAACATAATTGTCAAATTCTGTGGTTAAAGGTGATGTTTTTTCAGATAAAAAGCCCTATAAGCCTGTCAGCTACAGAAAAAGAAAGTTATGTACTGTGCACTGTGTGTGCCCTGTTCCTCACAGAAATTAAGATACAGTGAGGGGTTAACACTGCTTAGTGTGCTTAAGTTGTGCTTTGTTGGATTACTTGTTTTCTCAGCCTAAACAATGACAAATAACCATTATTCCTTCTCCTGCACTGATAATAGAGGAAACCTCAACATTTTTTACCAATCCAAGTGAGGCCATTAATCCTGTGTGAGTTTGCCGATAAGTGTTCGCTGCCAAGTAATGACCATGTCACCCAGGAAAAGAAAAATATGTGAACAATTAAAACAAGACAGCCATTATCTAAAAATCCTGCCTGCATATTCATGTTTCATTAGTACTGTTAGGGATTAACAGTTCTGGTGCCTCAGAGTGTAGAGCCAGCTGTTGGAATCGGCAGAGTCAGAAATCCTAAGTTCACTCCCGGGTCGTGCTTGCAGTGTGAAAGTTGAGTGACATGTTTAGGGAAAAACCCTAGCCACTGGGGGTGTAGTCTTAGTACCAGTTCCAAGATGGGGAGGGTTGCTGCAGGTGGAGCATCCAGCATAAAACCTGTGCCAGATCTAATATGCGGTGATCTGAGGTTTCTTATTAGTAAGAATTACTTTTAAGTAATCCCTACTAATAAATGATATATATTATATATAAATGCTAAAAGTTGTTCATTATGTGGCTATGAAATCATTTACAACGTTGATATATAGACATTACTGCATTATGTGGTTTTTGTGAAATATCTCCATTTTACATTTGTATCCTTTTTATGAATGTTTGTATAATTTTACTTCATATAGATTTTGTATAGTACTCTTTTATGTACTTGTCTTTAAAGTTCTGCCTGCCAACTTATTTTTATTCTGTTTCCCCTCTTGTTATTATTATACACTAACACTTGGAACCTTATTAACAAAAGACAAATGACTGCATTTTATATTGTAAATTGTTTGTTGACTAATTTGGAATACATTTTGTTTTGCCAAATCTACAGCTTTGTTGCCAAATAAACCACTCTAGGCTATGGCATATATGGTTGAATAACCACATCTGGAATATGTGGTTGACTAATACGTAAATTTGAAAACAGATTTTGCGGCATTCCTTATGAAACCACCGAATGATGTAACATAAGTAACAATGTTGGTATACTCTTGTCATTTCTAATAGGTAAAAGTTCTAACATGTGTCAGTATTGTGAATTAATAACCATATGAATATTTGAAACATGGACTTCTGTAATCAACCGATACAGTTCAGTGCTACATTAACCAAATTAGCAACAGCTACAATGTATCCCCGTCTAACTGTGCATAGGAATGTCATCTACATAACAACGTTTGCAGCTGAGATGAGATAACCCTTGACCATTCATTTATATGTGCCAGTCTATAGCTTTCACAGAACAGGCACACAAACTGCTGGCACATATGCAGGTCTTGAAGTTTGATATTCAGCATCATTGTGGCCTGTTAGATCAAAGAGATTCAGTAGGTTCATTTTGAAATCCTCCTCAAAGTCTATTCCTCTCAATCTTTATTTAGCTCATTGGCATTCTGACCCCCGTGCCTCTGAGACTTTGAACCCTCAAAGTTTGCGAAAGCTGAATTGTTCTGTTTAAACACATCACCACTGGGCCAGATTAAAGAATATCACTAAGCATCTTAAGGTTTTAGTGCAGTGTGGCAGCATGGGCCAGAGCCATTTACTGCCATATAGTGTATTAGGAATGGATGAGAAAACACGCTGAAGGGACGGAGGAAAAGAAAAAGAAAATCCTTAACCCCATGCTAAGTTGAGGTCGATTTAAATAAGATAAAATACAAGGACTGATCTTTCAGAAAATAGGTAAAGGTTAGAAAAGGCCCAATAGCTACATTTAGCTTTTTTAAGGCTTTCTGTATCCTTCGTGATTCTTGCTTATTACATATTATATACTGTATGCTTATGATATAGTTTTGAATAGATGCGATTGAGAGTAAACAGTTTTATTATATGACATGTATTGAGTGATCCATTTTAATATTTAACAATATCTACCTTGTCTATCTCCTGGATTACTTTTAAAGACCAGATTGCAATAGGCTTCAAGACAAAGCACCGTCTGTGAGATCTGTTTACACTAAAACGCTGTGGTAATTAAAATGATGTTCTAAGCTACATTTTCTTCATTTCATGGATTTCTTTCATACAGACAAATTGAGTGAATACAAAGTGTATTTTAGCAAATAGTCAATCCCTTGTTGGACGGTTTGATAAGGTGTAAAAGATGCACATGACTGAATGTATGTGTTTGCACGAGAATGTGTGTTCTCCTGAGCAGCTCTCACACCCTCAATCCCTCCCTCCCTCTTCTTCAGTCTCATCAGCCCCCATGATTAAGATTTGGCACCTTGGACCACATTGTCTTCATTTGGAAATATTTCAGCTGCATTTGTGCCACTCGGAGGGGAGATCGAAAGAAAGGCAGAGAAGGGGAAAAACACACCCTGTTGTGTGAATCCTTGTTGGAGAAGGCCTTGAACCCTGCCATTCATACCATTCACTCCATCAGCTGAGTCTAATTGCCAGAGAGGACAGGATACCCCAGGCCCGATTGTTCCTTATCCTCTTTGGAGCCTTCTGAGGCATGAAAAGCGAAAGGCCTGCTTTTGATCTTTTTTCTTTCTCCCCCACACTCACTCTGTCTATCTCTCCTGATTTGCTTTCTCCTTTCTGTCATTCCCTGCTATCCTTCCCCTCAGAGTGACACCCTCCTTTCACACCGCATGCCCTCTTCTTCATCCACGCAAAATAATTATCAAGCGCCGCTTCATGAAATAATGCCTGAGAGAGGAGGTCATGGCAGGGAGGGCCAGAGGTCCGAAGAGGACTGAACCCTTGATCCAAGGAGAAGCTCCAATCTCATCTTAGCAGCATGCTCCTTAGCTCACAGCACCTTTATGTACCTTGACCCCAGTTATTCGTTTGCCTCTCTTAATGAGACCCTCTAGCATGGCAAATGTGGGCTAGAGCTGAGCCTGTAAGACACGGGGACCACACTCAAACAAGGGCACATCTGTGCCCAACTTATTAGGGTGCACTGAACATCTCACTCTTCTCAAGGTCCCACCAAATCAGAGCACATGTCCACTGAAACCTACTTTAACTTTGGCAGACAGCACTTTTCAGCAGAGCTGCAGCCTTCACAAAGTATTTTAGGCAATGTATTTGTATAACCAACTGCTTATCGCTGTTTAGGAGATGTGGCACAAGCAGATAAATGGTTGATAATGATAGTCAAAAAATTCCCTTAGAATAAGACATGACAAAGGGTTTCAGCTTGAAATATATAACCATTCAAATACTGTAATGTGAAGAACATGGCAATAGGCACTCCAGGCACCCAACTATTCTTAACAACATTCAATCAACAACATTCAGCAGAGCTGTTGAGAAGTGAAGTGGGAATTTTGTTCGGACAGTGTCTCAAAAACGTAAGTGGCCTGTTGGTTTTGTTTACTATTTCCAAAAGTGCTCCTAAAGAAACCCCCTTTGCAGTTGTTAAGAGATTTGGAGTGCTGAAGGAGAGTAATCGAGTGCCTAAATAGGTTGTTTGTAGCTTTAACTTGTGCAGTGAAACCAGTAGCATACAAAGTATTGTAGTACTCATAGTACTATTCTGTGCAGCTTTTCTGAACAATTCTTGAGCAAATATTTTGCTCTTTGGAAACCCAAGGTTCATAACTAAACCAAAACTGAACAAGTGAAACTAAAAAGATTTGTTAGAAACTAGAACGCAGACTAAAGGAGAGTAAACTGAATGAGATGGAGCTACATTACTTTAAAGAAATGTACAAATGCAAAATTAACAAAACACAAATGTGGCAGGAGAAAGGATACAACATTGACAATAATGCAAGGACAACATTAATGCACGCTGCTTTCAGGTTCAACATAGTAACTTATCACACTAACCTGTGATTAATTAAAAATTAGACTCACCTGTCCCAACCTTCTCAATGCTCTGTGACTTTAATGTGACTTTTATTAGCCTGTGAATGGTGGCTGTGATGCTTAAAGGCCATTTTCCCTTGTTCCTTGTTCATAGTACACAGGAACCCTAAGGAATTTGGTTATAAATGTGACAAAAAAAATCACGTACAACATCCAAAGAATTTCAGGTTGAGCTGGAGACATATGGATTGATGGTATTAACCTGTACCTGTACAATGCTACACACTGAACAAATCAGTGCTCAATCGGTGAAGACAAGGAGGATCCCACTTCTAGGGAGGAACTAGGGAGTTTTTCCTTGCCACTGTCGCCCTAGGCTTGCTCAATTTGAGATTGGACGTAGTTATTAGGAGATAATCTAAACCTGTAAAGTTGCTTTGAGACAATGCTCCATTGTAAAAAGCGCTATATAAATAAATCTGACTTGACTTGACTTGACTTCTTAAAAAAAAGGGCCTAAAAACAACTACTGAACTTTTCCAAGAAAATACATAGACAAGCACAATCCTTATGAGAAAATATTGTATGGACAGATGAAACCAAACTAGAGCTCTTATCAAGCAGTACAATACATAAGAGCATTATACTTGTAGATGACAAAATGAAGCCTATATAGAAAAGTGTACCCTACCTTCAGTAAACATGGTGGGGGATCCATAATGTTGCTGGGCTGCTTTTGCTGCATCTGAGACAGAAGGCCTGGAACGTATTACAGGAACAATGATATTGGAGGAGTATAAGAGGATTTTACAGATAAATGTGCTCCCAACTGTAACTGTAAGTCCCAAGTGTTCCAAAATATTGAGTGGAACATAATGGGTCCTACAGCAGGATAATAACCCAAAGCACACATCCCAATGCGCAGGAAAAGAAGGAAGAAAACTGACTATTTAAACTGGCCAGCAATGAGTCCTGATCTCAGTCCAATTGAAACTCTATTGAGAGCTCTGAAATCTGCTGTTGGGAAAAGGAACCCTGCAAAAATTCAAGAGCTTGAGAGAATTGCAGTGGAAGGTTGGATGAATCTACCAGCAGACAGGTGAAAGAAGCTCACAGATGGCTACAGAAAACATTTGGAGGCTGTCATTGTTGCCAAAGGTTGTGCAACTAAGGATTAGAGAAGGGTGCCTTTAATCCTGTCCATGTCATATACCACGTTTCTTCTTATTTCTTTTTTTAAATGACTGCATGTATGTTGACAGGTCAACTTTTTTATTGAAGTATTTTGACATGCTATTAAAATATTTTAATGATACCATGTTAGTACATATCCACTTATTTCTGAAGATGTTGTCAATAATGTTGACCACAACTGTATTTAAGTTGTGAATTGTAGAAAGACAGGACAGTGTTTTGATTGTTAATTGAAGACGGTAAAGAGAACATCAATGCCATGAACTGAAGTAAGTATGAAAAGAGATTTAATCTGATGCAAGTAATGAGATCATTATTTGAGTTTGGAGGATTATGAACAATCCCAGCCTGGGGTTGTTAGTGAGATGCCATTTTGAGTACTTTTTTGTTTACAATCGCTGTTTTGTGACTTACTGGTACAATTGGTTGAGCACATGCTCAGTAAGCCTGAGATTTCTGGATTGAATCTCCACTCCAAGAGGCAGATTAAAAGAATGCATAAGCACATATACCTCCTCTCTCAGGAAAAATATATGTGTAATATATTAAATATTTGCAATAAACAAATAAGTGGCAAGGTCCTCAGGCTTTGAATCATGGGTCAAAATCACACCGTCCTGTTGCAGTGTCTCCTAATTATGTCGACAGAATTAGGGGGAAAAAATAATAAATCAACCAAATCCTTAATTTTTTCTAAGACAAAACAATGCAATGAGGGATAGACCCATCGAAGTGCCCAAGTGTAGTATATGAAGCATAAATCACATCAGTAATTAGTTTCATACAGACAAACAATAGTTTAAAATTAGGACGAATATATATTGTTACTACCAGAACTGGGTAGCTAAAAAGGTGTGTATCAACAGATGGATCAGAGTTCTTAACCCCTAGCTCATGCCACTAGAGGTGTCGTCCACACTTATGTACTATAGGTTTGCTATTACTGTATGTTAATGTATTTACTGTATGTAATGGTACACACAACCAGCTTTTGGTTAATGTTGCAAATGGTTGCAACCATGTCTTTTAACTACTGGGATAGATTTTTCGGAGGTTTAGGAAGAAGGATTTGCTCAGGGAGGCAAAAAGTGTTAAATTAAATTCTGGCTATACTATTTGACCATGCCATGAGCACAAGTTGTGCACAAAGAAACATAAAATTTTTCCATAATTGAGTCAGAATATCAGACACCATCTACATCTAATATATCCAGGGAAAAAACAATCACCTATTTAATCATAATCTGAGAGTTTTCTAATCTCCTTGTATGTATTTTATTGTTCATATTACCACTTGAAAACACTTGTAAAATACAATACAAGTCTATTGTTTATAGAAATGTGTGGCAATTGTAACTGAATGTGTGTGGTATGTAGTAGAAATTTTGAACCATTCTATTCCACAGAACTAGCAACAACAATGAAAATCTAGAAATTGTAACTGGCACTAAATGCAGTGCCATTTATTTTTGTTGTTGCCTTGTATCATACCGATGCCCAATGAAGAACAAGTGAAGGGAAACAAGAAAAAAATATGTGTACAACAAATAAACAAGCCAGCAACCAAAAACCTTTAAGCAATCATGTAAAGCACGTTGAACATCTGAGTGCAGAGAGAGAACAAAGCAAGGCCTCTGTCTGCCCATCGATTCTCTCCTGAAGGCACCCACACACACAAAAAGATACAAGACACAAACACATGCCCACATATACACGTCTCTGTACAGCTCCATGCCTCACCCCACTCCTCTTGGAGAATGTGTGTATTGATCTGGCCCACTTCTGTGGAGTTAACTTGGTGATAAAACCTGGCCATGGGACTACCATGTGCCTGAGAGTATTTGGTATGGTGCTGGAAAAACAATGAGGAGTAAAGAAGAAGCGATGAAGAAACAAAAAAAAGAGACAAGTTAAAAAAAGACTGTAAGAGCAGCCTGTCAAATTATCGTTTCAGCCAGATGCAGCATTCATGTCTTTATTTCAGATATGTTGCAAGTCATTGCGTAAAATATTTGTCAGAATTTATTGTTACCTTGTATTGCAGAAGGGATTTATCTAGGCTCGGAATGCACATATTGTGCGTGTGCGCGCCTGTGTGTCACCAAACATGCCGTTTGTGAATTTTTATGTGTGTGCTCAAGTGCATCCAACAGTGTATGCAAAGTGAAAGTGTATGTGTGTTGCTGATTTTGCACAAGTGTGCCATGTTGTCATATTTGTAACATTCCATGTGGGAGGGTCTGTTGAGAGGCAGGCCATCTGTAGTGTTCTGCTGATCGACATGTTGTAAAGCGTGATTGGAGAGTGTGGAGACTCGACTTGTCAAATCTTGGCACATAATGAGGCAGAAGGGAGCAAAGGCAGGAACGAGATCCAGAGATAAACAATTAGATTAATCCCAGAGGTAAAGGCCATGGACAATGGAAGATCTAGCCGAAAACATAATCAATATGCCATTTTCTGAGGGTACGCCAGGGCAGAGAGATGAACAGGTTAATACTCAGTTGTCAGATCAGAACACACACACATACCTAAGAAAGAGTTATGACTTACTCAGAATCAATGCTCATGCAAATGCCACATGAGGTAGAAAATCTGCACGCATATTCTCGGTCAGCAGAGATGTTAAAATCGGAAATGGCACCCGCAGTACATACCAACCCAATGCGGCAGCAAAACCACCTCCCAAAATGGCCCCGATAGTGGCATGCTGGGAGAATGGGAAGCAGTAACGGGACAAACAAGGGGCTCCAGCCAACACAGAAATGATCTTTCAGGAGGGGAGACCGTTGCTTTTCGCACCCACTCCATCCAAACAGGATGGGCCGGTCCCAGAGCACCGCTGCTCCTCTCAGGTCCTGCCCAGACTCGCAGGTCCGCTCACCATGTCTCCCAGCAGGCTTCGTAAGGGTTGGCTGTGCCAGGCTGCAGGACATCCCGCTACGTGCCTCCACTAGCTTTAGAGACCACAATAGCAAAGTAAAAAAAGGAAAGACAGAGAGGTGAAATTATGAGGCTATTTCTCATGGGGAAGACAGGGAAGGCACTGACCAGAAAGGTGAGAGTCTTTCCTGCTGTCATGTCTCCATGCAGAGTTGTACATCAGCAGTGTTCCATAGAAATAGTTAACAAAGCATCAACCCCCCACACCCTGTCCAAAAGTGGTTGGGGACATGGCAGTGCTCCTAGGGAAGCCTTGAAGAGAGGAGAGACTACAGCTCCACTGACCTCCAGCAACCTGTCTGTCAGTCATTGTGGCATTGGGAATCAAGAGACAGAAACTTGGGGCAGGGGTTGGGAACTCCCTCGTGTTTTATATTGTGCATACTCATAGATAGGATTCTCAATGCACCTGTTTGAGTGATTCTGGGATGTAGGGAGGAGAATAAGTGTGTTCAGGTGTCACAGATGCACGAGGCACTTGAATCCAGAAACTTGTCATTCAGTGTATGTTTTTTCCACACAGAAACTCCATATGAACTGGAATCACTGTTATGAAGAGAGATTGCCGTGACAGATGTATAGAATTCTTGATCTGGGTTTTTAAATCTTCCAGCACAAGGCACTCACTCCCAAATGAGACGTGGGTGACACTGCTTGACAACTCAACTTGAGCGGTTCTCTCCTCACACACAGACTGGCTTCTTTAAACCAGAAAAACAGTTTGATAAAAAATAGTTTGAAGGGGGTTTGTAGCGCAGCCTTTTTATTTCTGAAAGCAACGAATGTCTTCCATATGGAGAAGGGTGGAGGAGACCTAATAATACTGTGGTGCACAATAGCTCTGACAGCACCAGGCGATGAAAGCAATCAAGGTCCCAGGCATTCTGAATCTCTCTCTCTCTCTCTTGCTTTCCCTCTGTTTTACCTCACCAGAGTGAAAGATGGAAAGATGACCTAAGAGCTGTCAATCATGCAGCCCATACCTGCTGAATCCTGAGTAGGGTGGAGCTGGGGGGAAGCAGTCCATCAGATCTGTTTTCACATCCTATATACTGCACCACAAGCATAACCAAGAAGACCACAAAAAGCGTGAGTGTAAATAAAAACAAAAAAAGCCCCTTCTGCTTTCGTCTTAATTAGGGAGTGCGGAAAAGAGAGAGTCTTGTTTAGTGGTAAAGAGGAAAGGGAGAGGAGCACGATATCCCACAGAGACAGGAGAATAACCTTTTCCCTTGATTTTGGAACCGGGCATTGATTTGTACAGGCAAAAGATCCCACAGTGCTGGGCCACTAGCTACGAGGGAAGAAAAGGGAAAAGAGGGAAGTAGAATAAGAGAGCAAGGGGAAAGGGTTAGGGGTAGTTCAAAGCTGTCTGTAGCTCATCCTTGCAAATAGATAAGCATAATACTGTGGTTAGTTAATGGCTTTCTGCTGTTTTCTCCTGAGTCCTCCTGTCTGAAGTCGTGCTGGCAGAAAAGCTTCTTGGTTTCCTTTTTTCCCTCTACTCATGCCTCCTTTCAAATAAGGCAGCATGGTGGTTCTTGCTTTACCTGGAAAATACAGATTGCTTGTGCAAGTGAGTACCCATAAGCGTAGCCAAGTTCCCAGTGACAGCCACGGGCCAAGATCACATCTCAGATCTCCAGGCATCTCTAGGCAACAGCTAAGGCCATAAGTCAAAGTTAAGTCCAAATATTTCAATGAATGACTCTCGTTTCTGTTCTCCCCTTTTGTTTCCTGATGAAGAAAGTAGTTAAATGGTTATACAGTACTGTGCAAAGTCTTAGGCCACCATTAGATTGTTGTTTTAGCAATAGTACAATGACCATATATAACTGTTGACGATTGGACCCAAAAAAGTCAAACTTGGATTCGTCATTCCATAATCCTCTTTTCCACTGATATTCATTCCAGTCTTTGGGCCTGTGGGACTGTGGTAGTCTAGCAGGTAAGGTACTGGACTATGAACCAGAAGGTCCAGGGTTCAAATCCCACCTCTGCCAAGCTGCCACTGTTGGGTCCTTGAGCAAGACCCTTAACCCACAATTGCTTGGATTGTAAGACTGTATCAATTGTAAGTCGCTCTGGATAAGGGCGTCTGCTAAATGCTGTAAATGAAAATCTTTAGCATTTCCTAGCCTTTTCACCCTGTTCTGCTTTCGAAAAAGTGGTTTCTTTGGTGCTACCCTTCCAAAAAGACCATTCCTGAACAAGATTCTTCAACTGCTTAAGTGCACTAAATACATGCCACTGTAGCCTATAGTCTGTTTTTTCAGATTTTTTTTAACAATGCATTCAGATTGTCTGGTGTCTATTCTAATACAAAGACTTAGAAGTAATTTTATTTGGTCATGATATAGTTTGTGTGATAAACAATGGTGTATCAAATCTAATGGTGGCCTAAGAGTTTTGCACAATACTGTATAATTATGTATTTTTCCTTAATAAATGTTTCAGTAATGAAATCAGTGAAATGTAATGTGTTTACAACTCATAGTGGAAAAAAAGTCAGGACATTTGCCTTTCATGTAATTATCATATTTCAGTTGAACTCTGTGGCTTTCTAATCAGTTCTGGGCAGCCATCTACAGTTTTCAACCAAGTGAGTCATTTTACTTGCCATATTAATATATATTAATATTTACATGTACTGGGTGGCACGGAGGCACAGCGGTTAGTGTTGTCACCTCAAAGCTCCAGAGATTTTTGGTTCAGTTCTGGCCGCTAAATGTTACTCCACATGTCAGTGTGGTTTCAGACATATACAGTAGTTGAAGCAGCAGGCCTGTAGTTTGGACATCAGTTTACTAAATTGTGCTTTAGCCTACAAAGTAAAAGAAACATATTTGCTATTATGAAGTTCAAATATGAGTAAGTGATGTGATGCATTTCATAATTATATACACAGTTGTATTTAATAGAGAGGCAGCCATACAGTTGTCTGAAATGTGTTATTTTTATAAATTTTTTTAAAAGTTAATTTGTAGTTAAAAATATAAAAACAATCATTTTTAACCTATTTTAACTGATACTGACAATACTGATTTATAAAAAATGATTATAGCATTACATTTTAGGCTATTTCTGTACCAAACTAACACAAGAACAAATGCTCTATATTAATTAATTGGCTGCTATACCTGCTATTAGCAAAAAATGTGTCTGCTATAACAAAATATACAGGGCTCCCCAACTCATGATCTCAAAGAATAGAGATGAGACATTAATGCGGTTTGGCAGACAGCGTGAGCCAAGTGTGAGATTAGTTCTGCAGAAGTGTTGTTTATATGATCCCACGGAGACACTATTGTGGTTCTGCCCTTGTGTTTGGCTGACCAGGCCTCACCTGGGTCCCAGTTGGGGGACTCCTGCGATTGGCTGCTTCGTCCTGTTGTGTCCCTTGTGGCTTGGACTTGCACAGAGCACGTCTGATCCTGTGGAGCTGCAAGAACGGTCCACTTGTACCTGGCTTCACCCTAAGGAAAGCCATTGCCCCACGCCCCAATTCGTTAAGACCCGTTTCGGTACAGAGTTACCTTCTAGACATGTACTTTTTACTCCCCTTGTGCACACATGGGCTTAGAATCTCTGCATTTTCTCTGCTTACTTGCGGTATACTGCAACTTGAGTGCACTGCAAAAGCAATATATTCTTGACGGCATTTTTATATTGAAAGAGTTTATTTGATGCAAATAAACTACATGGCTCAGCCATTTCACTTTAAATGTCAACGTTCAAACACATCAGCTCTGTCTCAATTACAATCAACCCAGTCTTGATCACGAAAGTAAGATTGCCCATTCACTCTCAACCAAAAACAGGGACTGAAAAAGCACCATTCAACTTAATTAGCAGCTGGTACATGGAAGAGGTCATGTTGGTCACAGAAAAGAAGCCACCACTGAGTCATCAAGCCTTTTAAACCTTTGTGACCGATGATGTATCATCCCTCACTCTGTCATGTTTAACTAAAACCAATACCCGTTCAGAGCGGCATCCATCACAGTTAGTTCATAGCAATGACAGATCACCTTTGCCTCTGTACTCAAAGCATCTGGATCCTCTCGCGCTACCCTCTCTTCTCTTCTTTATGGTAAACAGCCTGAACAACAGCTGTGCAATGGGGAATTTACAAATTAATCAGTTGTTAATTATGAGCTGCAATACTGTACTATATCAAAACATCTGCAGGATAACATTCGTTTACCTTACCAATTTTCCTATCGGCCACAATCTAGCTATTGATTGCTACTTGGGGGTTTCGTCCCACTTAACAAAGTGAGAAATATTGTATGCTGATATAAAGAGACATTTTTCTGATTTAAGAAAAATCTAATTCAGTAAAGCCAGATGTGTAGTGCTCTACATATTCTCCAAAGTTCCAACATAGATTCCATACAGGCCTAATTGTCTAACCTCCCCACTCTACATGGACATCAAAATAATCCTTATTCCCATTGTGTTTTTAATGTCCTGCACCTGGTCTAGAGGGACTGCTCATAAGGAGACAGTAGAGTGATAAAGTGCTGGATAAAGAAGGTAAATTTGTTTTTCTCATGAGCCTTTCCTGTCAAACTATTATTCTCTGTGTATTGTTCAACTCATAAATGTAGTATTTAAAATTATTATAAAGGTATGTGCAGTTTAATGACCATCGAATCAAAGTCAATTTGCTTTAACGGCCGAAGTCTTAAAATTATAATAAATTATAATAGAAAATAAAAATCTGTTTTTTAACTCTAGACGTTGTTATTACAGTATACAGTGCTGTACTGAACTCTAATTACCATATTTTACTTAATAAGTATCACAGATTCCTATGTTAATTTGCTTATTTATGTACTGGCAACGTTTCATTACAGCATTGTTTTGTTGCACTCTAGTGGAGTGAATTTTCCTTTTCTGCCCAGCTGGTCAGCTCAACAGCCAAACAACACTGATCAACATGCAGAGGTGGGATTTAGAGTTTTAGAGCAGCAGAATTTATTCACTATAAAGCTCACTACCTTAGCGGTCGAGCTCGTTAGTTCATGTTTGGTCTAGAGACTGTTCTAAAATAGTTGAGGCTTTTTTTGTGCAAGTTACTTATGATTTTGTGGATGACTTTCTAACAAGTTGTGTTTGTAAGTGTATGTGCCTGTCCTGTTGTAAGTAGTACTCCTTTATTTGTTCCACCTACTACCTGTATACTCTCTATAATCTATAACTATATCTGGCTGATCTTCCATGTTGTATGTAATATTGTCTATAAGTGAGGGAGGGGATAAGTCTTTCTGTTTTGCTGCTGAAGCTCTTTTGTATGGAATGGGCTAAAGGTAGTCATCCAAGCTAATGCTTAAGACTGATCAACAATTAGAGGAAACATTTAGGTACAGTTATGTCTAAGCAAAGTTCACATGCTTTTGCCTCTCAAAGATATGTATATGTAAACATTGGATAATTTTTCTCAATAAATAAATCAGCAATTGTAATATTTTGTTTTATTGGTTTATTTGGGTTCTCTTTATCTACTTTTAGTACTTGTGTGAAAATAGTAATTTCAAGTTCCTGCAGATGATGATCTATAAATACTTGCAGGGTGTGTGACAGGATTCATAGATTGAGAAAAGGTGGTATAGTTCAGTGAATGTCTCGTCACAGAGCAGATGTTAATGATTGGCAAAAAGGAATAAATGCATTTGGATGGACCAAAAGCCATAGTGTGAAGGAAGTAGATGAATTTGCAGGCGTATCATAGTGTACAGTCATACGTGTCTACCAGCAAAGGCAAAAATCCCATTCTACAGGACATTCTAGGTAATAATTCTAGGTAATATTAGATACATTTCTGTCATAGGTGACTATTTTTTTGTCCGGTAATTATATATACTTCTGGGGATTTTTATGTTGCCTCCTCCTGGTCCATACTGGATCTGACAGCCCTCCACTGGGTCTCACAGAAACAAACAGCCTCTCTCCAACACACGGCCTCTGGCAAGGCCGTTCTCCAGCTCACGGCCCTCGGCACGTCCACTGGATCAGCTGTCGCCCTCGGCACGTCCACTGGATCAGCTGTCGCCCTCGGCACGCCCACTGAATCAGCTGTCGCCCTCGGCACGCCCACTGGATCAGCTGTCGCCCTCAGCCCAGCCACTGGATGTGCTGATGCCCTCGGCACAGCCACTGGATCTGCTGACGCCCTCGGCACAGCCACTGGATCTGCTGACGCCCTCGGCACAGCCACTGGATCTGCTGACGCCCTCGGCACAGCCACTGGATCTGCTGCCCTCCTCACGTCCACAGGACCAGTAGCCCTCGGCACGGCTACTGGAGCAGATCTCCTCGGTGCTGGCATGGGACCAGTAGCCCTCGGCGCGGCCGCTGGAGCAGATCTCCTTGGTGCTGGCACGGGACCAGTAGCCCTCGGCACAGCTACTGGAGCAGACCTCAACACTGACACTAGAACACTCGCCCTCAACACTGTCACTGGATCTGATGCCGTCCCCACGTCCACAGGATCAGTAGCCCACGGCATGGTCTGTGACGCGAAAGTCCGTGGAGCGGCAATCGACCCTAATGCCCGTGGTGCGGGAGTCGGTGCGAATGTCCGTGATGCGAATGTCCGGGGAGCGGGTATCGGCACTACCACCGAGCTAGTGAGTTCTGACACGGCACGACGAGATGCTATCGACTCCACGACTGAGCTAGCGGGTATCGAACCAGGACTACAAGACACTTTTGGTTCCATAACTGAACTAACTTGTTCAGAATCAGGACAACGCGAAGCTACCAGCTCAATAACGGAGATAGCACGATCAGAGACAGGATCACTGAAAGCCATTGGCTCAACTACTAAGCTAGCAAGTTCTGATACACCAATATTCATTGTTCATGAACTCATGAACTAAGCCAGCTCGATCAGAAACCGAACTATGAGACGCTATCGGCTTTAGTACTGAGCTAGTTGGTTCAGAAACATAACAACAAGGAGTTATCGGCTCAATAACTGAGCTAGCTTGCTCGAAAACAGGACATTGAAAAGCTATCGGCTTAGCAATTGAACTAGGTTGTTCAGAAACACGAGTATCAGCAGCTACTGGTTCCAATACCGAGTCAGTATGGTCATAATCACGAACATCCACAGCTAGCAGTTCAGATACAGAACTAGTGTGGTCCAAATCACAAACATCCACAACTATCGGCCCAAATACTGGCCTAGTGTGGTCCAAATCAAGATGAATTCACAACTATTGGTTCTGGTAATGAACTAGTGTGGTCTGAATCACAAACACCCACAGCTAGCGGTTCCAACACAGAACTAGCGTGGTCAGAAACACAATCATCCACAACTAGAGGTTCAAATGCAGAACTAGCGTGGTCAGGAACACAAGCATCCACAACTAGCGGTTCAAATATGGAACTAGTGTGGTCGGAAACGGCATTATAAGACGCTAACGGTTCAATAGCAGAGCTAGCGAGTACTAGCGAGAGCTAGCGTACTCAGAAACGCCGTAACGAGACGCAATCTGGGGTTTGACCAGTACCCTCTGGCTGCTGGTAAGCTGGGGATCTCGCAATTTACCAGCAAGCCTAACCACACTCAGCCTGTTGGCGGACACTTGCTTGTCTTCAGCAGGGAGACCGTATCTCTCCCACAGCTTCTCTACAATTTCGTCACTGGTCCCCAATGACAGCTCGTGCCAGTTAATGTCCGCCCAGTAGCGTGGTTCGCCTGTGAGGCGCCAATTGTAAAACACCAGGTGTTCAAAATCGGAATAATGAGGGAACTGGCGCAGATAGGCTGAGCACTGCCGGAAAAAAATTGCCGCATTGACATGGGTTACCGTCAAATTTTTCCGGCAGCTCAGCCCTTATTTTACCGACCGGATTAACGTTCAAACCCTTTGTTTGGTGGCGGGGATTTCTGTAACGACGGGGCTGCCTAACTTGCAAGGAGGAGATGTGCGCAGGTTCTATATAAATAAGCATAGTGCTTTAGTTGCAAACAATAATCAGGAACATAATACAAACTTAAATACATACACTATGGCAAATGAAACCGAACCCGAACTAAACGTCTGCAAAACACATATGAACATACATCTTAAACTGATACCTAACACCAACTAATAACGCCGGCTACCGCAAGAAGCTACACACAAAAGCGGGCTTACCGGACTACAGCTCATACAGCCAGAATGAGCACGATACCAACATTAAAGCGTTCCTAAACCGCCAGATCGCCGCAACATGATGACAGGATAGGAATCCTGAAACGTACTAAACTGAACCGCCGTCACAGTCAGAAGGGATATGAATCCCACGACAAAAGTAAATCCCTGCGCCGTTCGGTAGCTAGGGCCCTGCTTATATACTGTTCATAAGTGTTCACTTAGTCCGAGGGCCCTAGCTTCTTCTTCTTCCACGAACGACGCGGTTCCAAACGCCCCCTGCAGCAAGGAGGGGCACGAAACGTAGAGGACAGGGGAAACCCGTGACACTGATGAATGACCTGCAGAGAGCTGGGACCAAAGTAATAAGGCTACCATCAGTAAAACACTTCTTCCATCAGTGAGAGCATTGAAGATGGAACGTGGCTGGGTCTTCCAGCATGACAATCCCAAACACACCACTCGGGCAACAAAGGAGTTGCTCTGTACAAAAGGCGTAGCCAGTCTCCAGACCTCAACCCCATAGAAAATTTGTGGAGGGAGTTGAAAGTCCGTGTTGCCCCAAAACATCACTGCTCTAAAGGAGATCTGCATGGAGAAATGGGCCAAAATACCAGCTACAGTGTGTGCAAACCTGGTAAAGACTTAGAGGAAACGTTTGACCTCTGTCATTGTCAACAAAGGTTATGTTACAAAGTATTGAACCAAATTTATTGACCAAATACTTTTTTTATCACAATAATTTACAATTAAATTCTTTAAAAATCCTACAATGTGATTTCCTGAATTTTTTTTTTCATAGTTGAAGTGTACCTTTGATGAAAATTACAGATCTCTCTCATCTTTCTAATCGGAGAACTTGCACAATCAGTGGCTGACTAAATACTTTTTTTGCCCCACTGTATATATACAGGAATGTGAGAGGGTTTTTTCCCTATACATAATGGAAATTTGGTTCATTTATAAAAATAGCATATATTGACAACTGATAGATCACAATCAAGTAGATGGAAACTGCTTCACACAGTCCACCCTGTGGGCTTGGGAGCCAGCAATGATAAATGTCCCCTGGAATTATCTCAGTATAACAAATAACTATTCCCATGCTATAACCCGTGGGGTTGCCAATGCCTCATGTGATCCCTCTTGGCTGTGTTTCCTACCAGTTCTCCTCTTTCTAGCTATGCTGCTATAGCTAATGCTGCCGGGGTCTCATGCTACACTTGGCATCAGTGATTGACATGGCATCAGTGATTGTTAATAGACACTGTGCTCTTAATCAATAACTAATTACATTTTCTGTTTTCTCTCCGAGCTGTGTTCCGGCAGTTCCAGCCCCACACTGATGTTCATCTGCTGTAAAGCTCCAGTCAAGCGCTTCCGTCATCAGCTCCAGCCCCCATCATACCCCCGGGCCACTTAAGTCGATGTGCAATACTTCACATTTTATCGAACTTGACTCCATACTTTATTTCGCTCTTAGATTTATCATCTACCGCCGCCCAAAGGAGGTTGGGTCCCTTTTTGAGTCTTGGTCCTCCCAAGGTTTCTTCCTAGAACTAGGGAGTTTTTCCTTGCCACTGTCGGCCTAGGCTTGCTCAATTTGGGATTGGACGTAGTTATTAGGAGATAATCTAAACTTGTAAAGTTGCTTTGAGACAATGCTCCATTGTAAAAAGCGCTATATAAATAAATCTGACTTGACTTGACTTGACTTCTGGTGCGCCTCTATCCGGCGGAGCACCACGAACGACGCTGTTCCAAACGCCCCCCTGCAGCAAGGAGGGGCACGAAACGTAGAGGACAGGGGGAACCCGTGACACTGATGAATGACCTGCAGAGAGCTGGGACCAAAGTAATAAGGCTACCATCAGTAACACACTTCTTCCATCAGTGAGAGCATTGAAGATGGAACGTGGCTGGGTCTTCCAGCATGACAATCCCAAACACACCACTTGGGCAACAAAGGAGTTGCTCTGTTCAAAAGCATTTCAAAGTCCTGGAGAGGCCTAGCCAGTCTCCAGACCTCAACCCCATAGAAAATTTGTGGAGGGAGTTGAAAGTCCATGTTGCCCCCCAAACATCAGTGCTCTAGAGGAGATCTGCATGGAGAAATGGGCCAAAATACCAGCTACAGTGTGCGCAAACCTGGTGAAGACTTAGAGGAAACGTTTGACCTCTGTCATTGCCAACAAAGGTTATGTTACAAAGTATTGAACCAAATTTATTGACCAAATACTTTTTTTATCACCATAATTTACAATTAACTTCTTTAAAAATCCTACAATGTGATTTCCTGGATTTTTTTTCTCATTTTGTCTCTCATACTTGAAGTGTACCTTTGATGAAAATTACAGATCTCTCTCATCTTTCTAAGTTGGAGAACTTGCACAATCAGTGGCTGACTAAATACTTTTTTGCCCCACTGTATATATACAGGAATGTGAGAGGGTTTTTTCCCTATACATAATGGAAATTTAGTTCATTTATATAAATAGCATATATTGACAACTGATAGATCACAATCAAGTAGATGGAAACTGCTTCACACAGTCCACCCTGTGGGCTTGGGAGCCAGCAATGATAAATGTCCCCTGCAATTATCACAGTATAACTAATAACTATTCCCATGATATAATCATTCTTATTCTACTTCTATCAGTGTTGGCCTGAAAGTCACAACAAAATACTTTAAATTATGCCTGTAACGATCTCAGGATCGTTCAGATATTGCTGTTTGAAGTCATGGAGATGGGAACTGGGTTCAAGGTGTTTAACAAAGAAGTAGGGTATGTTTAAGAGCACTTACGTAAATTCCAGTATCTCAATAGCAATTCACCTATTTTGCGTGCTGTCAACCACCTGACATTCTGGTTAATGTCCAGAATATCCTTCTCATGACCCATGTGCTCAATCAGCACCACAAACACTCTGCATGTTAGTACTATAAGATGAGGACCTTCTCAACTGATAGAGGACCTATCAGCACTCCAGTGGAGAAACATCCAGGATTAGAGTGCCTGTCTTAACTTAAAAGCATTGCAAACAGTATGAGTCCATTCACTGCTAATGGCGGCACATCATTTTTAGGATCCTTTTGCTAAATTGTAATTATATTATGCAGAGTTGAAAGCTGAGTGTGTGCACTCCAAAAGTTAACATTGCGATGTTTAATTGGTGTGATTTTACACATAATTGCATGATCCTCTCAGGTACTTTGGGCTTTCACTTTGTTGAGATAAGTAATCTAACATCACCATATAAGTGGTTAAGTTCTATATGTAGCATCAGATATTGGGAAATTAAAATACACTCATTGACAAAAAATAACTCACCCAGAAGGAATTGTTGGAATCGAATGAAACTTTATATGTATGAATGTAATGATGATATATGTAAATGATTACAGTATTACAGCCAAAAGGATACATTTACTGCTGAAAACTGTACAATTCCAATGGCGGCTCTAGTTGTTGGATGTCAGGCCTGAACGAGCATTATCCTGCTGAGAAAATGCTAGTTGGAAGCCCTGCCATGACAGGCAACACATGGCCCCAGGATGTAGTGCACATATCGCTGAGTTGTTAGTGTCCCTGTGGGGCAAAAATGTATTTGGTCAGCCACTGATTGTGCAAGTTCTTCTACTTAAAAAGATGAGAAAGGTCTGTAATTTTCATCATAGGTTCACTTCAACTATGAGAGACAAAATGAGTCTTGGCCATGGTTGAGTTTGGTGTCTGACTGTTTGAGGCTGTGGACAGGTTTCTATTATACAGATAACGAGGTCAAACAGGTGCCATTAATACAGGTAACGAGTGGAGGACAGAAGAGCTTCTTAATGAAGAAGTTACAGGTCTGTGAGAGCTAAAAATCTTGCTTGTTTGTGGGTGACCAAATCCTTTTTTTCCACCATGATTTACAATTAAATTCTCTAAAAAAAAACCTACAATCAGTGGCTGACCAAATACTTTTTTTCCCCACTGTATGTGATGGCTCTCCAGATCATGACACCAACAGTTGGCGCAGTGTGTTGTTACACAGCAAAGGCAGGATTGAAGTGCTCACCACGAACAGTAGCCCCTGAGAGCCTTTTTATAGGGCAGCGGGAAGCACTTTTAGGCCCTCTTGTAGCAAAACCCAGTGTCTAATCAGACCACACCTGTAATCGTTAACGTATCTGCCTCAGAAGGAACTGCTGTCAGGTATTGCAGTGATCTGACATTTATATCTGTGTGCCTTACATTACATTTAGGAAAACAAGAGATTTTGAAATAATTTTATGACACATACAAAACAGATCATAACTCTCTTAGAAGAATACTTTAAAATATGTTTCTGACTCCACAGTGCTGTTGAAAGACCCCTTATTTATTAGGAGGTCTGTGCTTTTGCACACACTTCAGGCAGTGATGACATAGAGGAGAACTTTAACTATTTTCTGGCACCCAAAACGTATATAAAAAATAATAACAAATGAAAGACCAGAGCTGCCTTTCAGGCTGCACTGTAAAAATAAGCTTTCTCCCCTTCGTTGACATGGCCTCATGGCCCTTGCGATAGCAATAAGGATGTATCCCAACAAGCTTTGGGGCACAACGCCTCACTTGCGATTTGTGGAATTATACAGATTTTAATAGTTGCTATGTTTCGCTCTCATATTGGTCTTTATTTCCAAGAGTCAAAGTTTGTGGAATGCCCCAGGCTTTCCAAAAACAGTAATTGGCCCACAGAGAGGCACAGCTTCTCCCAATGTGTCTGAATGCATTTGTTGCTGTGAACTTGAGGGTATGCCTCAAAAGATCATGGGGTCTGGGTTATGGCAGCTTGTAACATATAGAGCTAGAGCCAATTCTTAATCCATACAAGTTGCAGCTCTTTCATATTCAGTTTTTATTTGGGGAGATAACCTCTCGGATCAGCCTGAGATTTTGATTGGTAATTAGTTTTGCTGCGAGATGGCACAGCATGAACTGCAAAGGCCCTGCTTGTTGAACCTGTGGAAGAACCGTGTTAAGTCAGAATAACTGTCATAAGAAAGCAAGAGCAAAATACTTCAACTCTGGGAGTGCCATAGAAATTAAAGAGGAACACAGGATATGTTTTCTCTTCCTGTTCCATTTTCCATAGAGAAAGAAATACCAAAGCTTTTACCAGATTTTCTTGCGAGAACGATTTCTCAAATTATTTCCCAACTATGCAGTGCATTTAGTTTTGTACTACTTCTTTGCAATCTGTTTCAAGGACAACACCAAATACAAGAAGAAAATCGGAAAGGTGATTCGAATTCCTAGCAATCATGCCAAAACTGAGTTACAGTTGTTGTCACCAATGTATGTTAACACTTTGAGAAACCCAACACTTGGCCTCAATGAAAACTTCAAAATGCCATACTAATAAATAATCTGTTCCCGCTTCAAAGTCATATTTGAGCTCAAATTTTTAATGACCATCTCAGAAGTTGTAGATGCCTTTAGAAGTGGGTAGTGTAGCAAAAATGTTAATCAATTAAAAGAAGTAATTTAAAAAATATTTCGATTAAGTGAAAATACTCGAATAAACATTATCAGCATGAAACACTACTTGTGAAACCTATACCTAAGTACTGCAATTGTTTTAGTTAGTTTTATTTTTATTTTTTTTAACTTAACATTAGCATTAACGGCTTTATTCATGACAGACACAGGCAATATCATCATACTCGCCATGGACCAGTTTAGAGTGACAAATTAACCTGCCTTGGGAATGTGGGAGGGAACCGGAGCTCTGGGAGTAAATTCAATTGGACACGGGGAGAACATGATAAAGTTATCCCATATAAATAAATAAACACTAAAATATTTTAACTGTATTAACATTTATATATTGTGGCATTACATTCTACAGAAACTTCTCTATGTTTTATTTATTTGCTTCTATACAAGTTTTAACACATTTTTTTCCAGGTCAGGGTGCAGGAGCTTTAGTGCCTCTCACCAGTCTAGTGCAGTGCTAGGTTGCTGTTGTGGCAGGTCCCCTGAATGACCTCCCCTCCCTCAAACATAACAAATCATGTCTGCACCAGGCTGCACCAGGCACCAGGCCGGACTCAAACACTGATCCATGTGGTGGACCAAGGTATTAGACCCTGCTTCACCTGAGCACCCTCGCTCTTGTTTGTGAAAAAAATACTAGGTGAAAGTGGCACCCAAACACATTCATTCATTGTCTTATCCACTTAATCCTGGACAGGGTCATGGGAAAGCCTGTAGCCAGCTGGTGGCACAAGGAACAAGACAGGAACAATCCTTCACAGGGTACTCACTCACACACTCATACACACACTAAGGGCACTTTGAAACACCAATCAGCTTAACACACATGTCTTTGGACTGTGGGAGGAAACCCTGAGTACTCAGAGTAAACCCATGCGGACACGGGGAGGACATGCAGACTCCACACAGAAAGGACCCAGGCCACTGTGAGGTGATGGTGCTACTGACCGAGCCACCATGCCGCCCTGGCACCCAAAGCATCAATTTCAGATAACAATCCTACAACACACTGTAAAGCCAGTACCACTTTTTAACTGAATTACAAAAACAGTTGATATACAAGCAGAAGACAAACAGTGATGCAATATGAGCCAGCTATTGTAAAGCGGGTGGGTAGCAATGTCGTCTTATAGCGATGAGGTCCTGGGTTCAATTCCAGATAGAGTGGTCTGGGTCCTTTCTGTGTGGAGTCCTCCATGTGAGCTTACTCTGGGTACTCCATGTTCCTCCCACAGTCCAAAGACATGCTTTAAGTTAACTGGGGTATATAAAGTGACTCTAGTGCATGAGTGTGTGAGTCCTACAATAGATTGTGCACTTAGGCACCAGCTCTCCCAAAATTCAGCATCAGGAATCAAGTTACTCAGCCAACAAATTGAACAAAGTAAATTTTGCTTTCATTGTCCTTATGAAAGCAAATATCCTCTAAAAATTCCTCTAAGATTTTTTTTTTCAAACAGGTACTTAAGTGTAATTTAAGTTAATGTAAAACAGTAAATGTAACTTACTACCCGCCGCTGAATGCTTTTCAACCTTAACACAGTGGACAAACTAGTGGACTGTCGCAGGGACGTCTGCATCCCCTCTCACCAGCACCCATAAATCTGTAGCTGGCTGTGCTTAGCCAGATCCAATAGCCATTCAAGAGCACATCCATCACCAACACTGTAATCCCAGTGATGACAGATTGACACCAGTTGTAGCTATGAATGAACTACTTACAACTCTGTGGGCTTGAACTTTGCTTAAGATGCTGCAAGTGCTGATTGAAATAGTGACTGAGATGAGCCTCAATATCATACACATAATGCCTTCAGTGAAGCTAGGACACTTTTCAGGATCCACCTAACCCATTCATCCATTGAACACTTAGACTTACTGTATATCTTTAGAGCGTTGCTTGCGATACAGTGCTACACTTTCAACTAAAAATCTTTCCTTGCATCCTTTTGGTCAAAACTCTCCGTGGGTTTGTTGAAGAGGGTATTTACAGAAAGAAGGAAACAGCTAACATGAACACATAGTGCTAAAAAGGACTGTGGAGAAAAAATGGTAGTTGGCAGCCATCTCAGGTGGTCTCCTTTTAAAATGAGTGCTGACAGTCCAGATAGCTAAAACGCCACTGAAGGTTTTTGCTGTGGCAGCTTTTGAGGAGAAGAGAGCATTACCCCGCACCGCCCGCTCCCAGATCCCATATACCCTTTCTGCCTGACAGCTACTCAATGGCAAGTGTGTGCCAGCATAGCAAGAGTGAGGTGTGTTGCCAAAAGGGCCCTGAGATAGAGATTATTACAGCATGTTCCTCCTGCCCCGCTCTCTGCAAACTGATACCTATTAACAAACGTCTGTCAGCGAGTTAGCAAGCCGTAAGGACAAGGCACGATAGTGAGAGAGGGAGAGGAGGAGCGGGAGAGAGAGAGACTATACAGGGTAAACAGTTAGGATTAATAATAGTGAGACAGGTCTATGTTTTTAGTGCTGTCTGTCACAGATGTGACAGTCGCTGAGAACACAAACAACTGCAGCAAAGGAAGGTGTCTTCCCACTGCATGGGAATCAAACATCTATTTCACTTTGTGTTAACTGATAATCTTCTAACAAATTATTAATGTATAACTTCTATCCGGGCTTGTTGACAAGTCTTCTGTTTAAGAACTGCACTTTTGATTTCTCTTTTTCTATATGATAACATGATCTGCTACTGATTACTCGTTTGTTTTTATTCTTCAAATGGGGGGGGGCTTTTTTAAGTCCAAATACAGTGTACCTTGGTTCTCGACACCTCAAACTCGTCAATTGGTTCTTGACGCATTTTGACTGATTGGTCTTGGCTCTTGTCGTTTGCTCTTTACCCGACGCACTTGCTGAAACTTGTACAAGTTGAGCCGTGCAAATCGTTCCAGCTGAAACTCGATTCACGATTCATGATTCACAAATTGGTGCACAGTGATTCAGTGATTCAGTTTCACAATAGTTCTTTCTCAGGGAAGACCTCTGTTATGTTTATCATGTTTTTCTTTATTTCCACATCTACAGCACTGCATATTTAGTGCAAATAAGTCTCCATGGGTCCTAAAAAGATTGGTTATTACAGCCAACCTGAAAGGAGCTCAAGGACTGAGTCCTCCAGATCACTTTCAGGCTGAGCAGTTTGCATTAGCATCTAGTGGCTTGAGTTCATCAATAGAGTAAGTGTTTTTATTTAATTTTATATTCACTTTCAATCCATTACTCACTAAATTACATAAGATTTTTCAATACTTTATTATAAATAAGGTTTGTGTTTATGATTTTTTCCAACTGTAGGTTATGTATAAGTGTTTTAATAAAAGGGCTGCTCCTCTATATACAGTTTAGACTACCGTGGTGCAAAAAGTATTTTACCAGAAAACTGATTGTGCAAGTTCTCCTACTTAAAAGAATAGAGGTCTGTAATTTTCTCATAGGTACACTTGCAACTATTAGAGACAATATGAAGAAAGAAAATCACATGTAAGATGTAGGATTTTTAAACGAAGTTAAACCCCATCTAACAAATTTTCATTGGTGAGGCCCACTCAATGACCTTGAAATGCTTTTTAAGAGCCACTCCTTCGTTGGTCTGACAGTGTGTGTGGGACCATTGTCATTCTGGAAGAACCATCCCCGCTCCATCCATTCAATGCTCTCACTAATGGAAGGAGGTTTTGGCTTAAAATCTCAGGATACATGGCCCCGTTCATTCTTCCCTTAACACGGATCAGTCGTCCTGTCCCATCTGCAGAAAAACAGCCCCAAAGCATAAGGTTTTCACCCCCATGCTTCACAGTAGGTATGGTGAAACTCAGAATTCTTCTTCCACCAAACACGGCTAGTTGAGTTTTTGCCAAAAAGTTCTATTTTAGCTTCATCTGACCACATGATATTCTCCCAATCCTCTTCTGAATCATCCATATGCTCTCTGGCAAACTTCATATGGGCCTGGACATGTACTGGCTTAAGCAGGGGGACACGCCTGGCACTGCAGGATCTGAGTCCCTATCGGCATAGTGTGTTACTGATGGTAGCCTTATTACTTTGGTCCCAGCTCTCTGCAGGTCATTCATCAGTCCCTTCGTGTAGTTCTGGGATTGTTGCTGACCGTTCTCATGATCATTTGACCCCACGGCTGAATCTATCTTAACGTGGGCTCAGATCGAGTAGATTACAATGGTCCTGTATGTCTTACAAGTGCCTCCCCTCCCACAGTTGATTTATTCACACCAGCCTGCTTGCCTATGTAGATTCACTCTCCCAGCCTGCTGCAGGTCCTACAATTTTCTTCCTGGTGGTCCTTCGACGCTCTTTGGTCTTGGCCATGGTTTGAGTTTTGGAGTCTGACTGTTTGAGGCTGTGAACAGGAGTCTTTTATACAGATAATGAGGTCAAACAGGTGCCATTAATACAGGTAACGATTGGAGGACAGAACATCTTCTTAAAGAAGAAGTTACAGGTCTGTGAGAGCCAAAAATCTTGCTTGCTTGTGGCTGACCAAATACTTATTTTCCACCATGATTTACAATTAAATTCTTTAAAAATCTTACAATGTGATTTCCTGGATTTTCTTTCTTATTTTGTCTCTCATAGTTGAAGTGTACCTATGATGAAAATTACAGACCTCTCTCATCTTTCCAAGTAGAAGAACTTGCACAATCAGTGGGTGACCAAATACTTTTTTGCCCCACTGTATATAACTCCTCAGTTCACCTTGTGATGGATTCGTCAGAATGTTTCCCCTTTGTAAATTAGGGAGCACTTGTACAATACAACTCCCTTAATGCATATAATGCCGTATACAATGTGGATTAATTCAATTTACATTATTCCTTATGTATACCTTGGGTATAATTTGTGGTATTAGATGTAGTTTTTGGTTCTCAACAAGCCTTCTGGAACAAATAAGCGACGAGAACCGAGGTATCACTGTAATAATGTAAAACCTAATTTATAAATACCACAGAATAATATTTTTTTGAATTTTAAAGTCATTTTGAACTAAATAGCTTGTATAGCTATTTCTGATTACAACTGAAGCCTGTTGTCTGAACTCCTGATATCCAAATACCCATATAACCTCATTAATTCTCTCATCTGCTATAAAATCTGCAGGAAAATATCAGAAGTAGATGGTGTTCAAATGGCTTCTTACCTCTAAATACACCTCCAACTTCTTTTTATTCTGTATTTAATTAGCAAGGAACGGTCCAAGCCATCCTCCCCCGGCGTCAGTGTGGGTTTACTTTACTACTCCAGGTACTCGATTTCCCTTTCGCAATTCCAAAGACTGCATTGATTAATTGGGCTTTAAATGGCCCTTGAGTGTGTCTGCTAGTAACTGATGTAACCTGTTTTCTGTCATGAACCATTGAGGACGATCAAACAAGGCCCTTTATTAAGAACTGTTTTTGGTTTTTGTTTTACATTGTATTTAAACTAACACATTTTATAATTAAATTATTTGGATGATAAGTTCATTGGAATCACTTGGGTTTCATATTACCAGTTTGTTACCTGGTCATATTTTTTATTGTGGTTTAATGTGAAAATGACATTTTAATAGGTAAATTTATGTAAAAGGGGTTCTGGCAGAGAACCCAGTTAAACAAAGGAGACAAAAAATATTATACTTTGTCATTTATTTATTGAGGAAAATTATCCAATGTTACTCATTAGTGGCAAAAGTATGTGAACCTTTGCTTTCAGTATCTGGTTTGACCCCCCTGTGCATCAATAACTGCAACTAAATGATTCCTGTAACTGTTGATCAGTCCTGCACACCGGCTTGGAGGAATTTTAGCCCATTCCTCCATACAGAACAGCTTCAGCTCTGGGATGTTGGTGGGTTTCCTCACATTAACTGCTCACTTCAGGTCCTTCCACAACATTTCGATTGGATTAAGGTCAGGACTTTGACTTGTTCATTCCAAAACATTAACTTTATTCTTCTTTTGGTAGAACGACTTGTGTGCTTAGGATCGTTGCCTTTCTGCATGACTCACCTTCTTTTGCAGTGCAGTTCATGGATGATGTCCTGACATTTTCTTAGAATTATCTGATAGCATTCAGAATTCATTGTTCCATCAATGGTGGGCACGCCGTCCTGGCCCAGATGCAAGCACAAAGGCCCAAACCATGATACTACCAACCATCCGTGTTTCTCAATGGGAATAAGGTTCTTATGCTGGAATGCAGTGGTTTGTTTCCCTTTCCCCAACCTAACGCTTATTCTTTTTAAACTCAAAATTCTATTTTGGTCTCATTCGTCCACAAAACATTCTTCCAATAGCCTTCTGCTTGTCCCTGTGATCTTTAGCAAACTGCAGACGAGGCAAGCCAATGTCTTTTTTGGAGAGCAGTGGCTTTCTCCTTGCAACCTTGCCATGCAATACCATTGGTTGTTCAGTGTTCTCTGATGGTTGGACTCATGAACATTAACATCATGCAAATGTAGAGAGGCCTCATTGCTTAAAGTTACCTTGGGTCCTTTTGTGACCTCACCAACTATTACTACAAAACGGTTGCTCTTGGAGTGATCTCTGTTGTCTACACTTCCTGGGGAGGGTTAACATGCCTCTTGAATTTCCCTCCAATTTGTCACAATCTTCTGACTGTGGATTGGTGGAGTCCAAACTCTTTAGAGGGTTTTGTAACTTTTTCCAACCTAATAAGCATCAACAACTCTTTTTCTGAGGTCCTCAGAAATCTCCTATATTCGTGCCATGATATACTTCCACAAACATGTGTTGTGAAGAGCAGACTTTGATAGATCCCTGTTCTTTAAATAAAACAGGGTGCCCACTCACACCTGATTGTCATCCCATTGATTGAAAACACCTGACTCTAATTTCACATTCGAATTAACTGCTAATCCTAGAGGTTCACATACTTTTGCCACTCACAGATATGTAATATTGGATCATTTTCCTCAATAAATAAATGATCAAGTATAATATTTTTGTTTCATTTGTTTTACTGGGTTTTCCTTATCTACTTTTAGGAATTGTGTGAAAATCTGATGTTTTAGGTCATATTTATGCAGAAATATAGAAAATTCTACAGGGTTCACAAACTTTCAAACACCACTGTATACACATTTAACCTGACCAGAAGGCACTGTCACACACCTATAGTTAAATGTGTCTTTAAAGAAATGCTGTGGTTTATGTGTGTTTTACAGCAACTTATCCAGAGCTAATAGTCTTCCTTGGTTATCGTAATAGCTAGTGGTTTGCCGGCTTTAGTTTAAGGCTTATTATCTCCCAATTCTTGTTAAAGTTACTACAATTTTTCCTGAGAGCAAAACACTTACTGCTCCAAAATATATCTCCTGTGATCTCGCTTTATGAGCTTCACATTCATGTGAAATGATGGGTAAAAAGACAGCTGACATATATAGCTTTAAACATCAGTAATTAGTATATCCATGAATGTAATTACAAAAGATTGTGATTGCCTCAATTGTCCAACTGCAGAAGGCTATGCCAATCCTACATCTTAATACACGTTTGTTTTTGAGAAGTGGCTAAGACAATTACGATAATCTGCTTCTCAGCATGAAACTTTGTTTAAAACAAGAAGGAACGAGATATTCCAAGTAGGTATAATATTCTATCACAAAAGACCTAAAAAAAGAACTGAAAGCATTTGTAACAATATTAAGGATGGAAACAAAGGACAGTTCTATGCTAGCAATTAAGAGTAATTAACTAAGAGACATCATTTTATGTTTATGAGCATTGCAATTATCAACTGTGTTTTTAGAAACGTATTAAATATTTTTTTCCTTTAATTTTTTTTTCTTTTTTAAAATACCTATTATTGGTCTACTTAATTTTATTAACATACAGTTAGAAGAATTAGATCACCTAGTGAAAATCTAAAGCAGCACACTTGGAAACAAAAGTTCAATCAAACAATTAAATGCAAGCATTCACAAATAAGCCAATTTGAAGCAAAATAGCAAATAATAAGAACAACAATAACAATAATACCTACAAAAATCCTAAACAAAACAATAAAGAAACTCTGTTTACGAGAAGCATTGTGTGTGTATTTGGTGGGTGGGGGGTGTTGTAAGTGCAGCTTGGAGCCAACCTCAAAAGACTAGCAGCAAAAACCACGGGGTCCTAAGAAGCACTTTATTAGACAGTGGGGAGTGAGGGTGGGAGGGGGGTCAGCAGAACCAGTCCAATTATTGATTGAGGTTGTCGGATGCATCCACAGCTGCACTTTCTCTAAATTTCCAAGAGTAAATATGTACCTTTGAAGTGGGGGGGAGGGGTGGGTTTGCCTGGGAGCACTCCCCACTCTAGATAGTGTGGGTTTGTGTGGAGGGCCGCAGTTACTGGAAAGATCAATGCGGTAAGGGCATTAAGGGGGAAGAGCACACCACTCTTGCTTGGTCCTGCCATCAGGCAACCAAAGAGCTCTTAGAGGGCTTGTCTTATTGAGTCTCTGCTGCTTGGAGTCAGACAGAAGCAGGCCCGAATTTGTTCGGACCAGGTCAGAATAATAATCAAATAAAATACGGAACACCACAAACCCAATTCAAGGAAGTCCATACAAATGTTAAGCAACCAGTCTTTTTATGGACTGGCATACACAAATCAGCCAGAAGATTTGAAGACTTGAAGGTTTTCAAGCACAACATTACCCACAGCTTTACAGCTTGTCTTGTTCCTACAGTGCATCCTGATGCCATCATTTCCGCAAGTAAACAGTGCCCATGTACCTGACCGTCCTCATGATGGACAAGAAAAGAGTGCTCATTAACTGGGACTGTGTGGGACTGTGGTGGTTTAGCGGTTAAGGTACTGGACTCTGGACCAGAAGGTCCAGGGTTCAAATCCCTCATCTGCCAAGCTGCCACTGTTGGGTCCTTGAGCAAGGCCCTTAACTGGATTGTAAGATTGTATCAATTGTAAGTCACTCTGGATAAGGGCATCTGCTAAATGCTGTAAATGTAACTTTATTTAGCAGACCCCCTTAGCCAGACTGACAATTTATACATTCTTACAGTCCAAGCAATTGTGGGTAAAAGTTCTTGCTCAAGGACCCAACAGTGGCAGCGGTTGGATTTGAAACTGGAACCTTCTGGTCCAGGGTCTAGTACATTAACCGCTAGGCTACCACAGTCCCTTACGACTTTCTTTCATTACTATGAGGTCCAACTTTGACATTGTAGGCACATTGTGTCTTTCCTCCGACCACTCTCAGTAGATATTCACCATAGCTGATAGTGAGCCCCCCATAAGCCTTGTTGTTTAGGAGATGCTGTGACCCAGTCATTCGGCTATAACAATTAAATATTTTTCCATTACATAAAACAATTTCATTACTCCTGACTTTTATCTCACATCCACATGTTGACAATTAAGAACATGCAATGCATTCAAAAGTTTTTTTCTGACCCTTTCCACCTTTTTCACATGTTTGGTCCCCATCATTCTTCGTCAATACCCATATGACAAAGAGAAAATGTATTAAGAGGAAAGAACTTAAATTTTGCACTTGACCTTTTTCAGAGCTTTTGCTATGACACTTGAAATTTATTTCTCGGGTTCTCACATTTGTCTATTCAATCTTTGCGATGTTTCTGCACCCTTGATTGGAGTCCTCTGTGGTACATTCAGTTGATTGTACAATGATCTCAAAAGAACACACTGTCTAATAAGGTCTAACAAGGTCTAAACAATGCATAACTAGCAAAAAACAAGCCATGAGGGGGAAAGAACACCCTGTAGAGGCTCAGAAGACAGGATTGTGTGGAAGCTACAAAAAGAAATTCTGCTACACCTGAAATTCCCAAGAGGAAATAGTGACCTCCATAATTTTTATAAAATGGAATGTTGTTGGGAACAACCAGGACAAGGCTGAGAACCCACCAAACTAAGTAATCAAGGGGAAGTGCCTTGGGTAACGAGAAGTGGGACCAAGAACCCAATGGTCACTCTGGCTGATCTCCAAAGATCCTGTTTGCAGATTGAGAAACTTCCCAGAAAATCACTGCGTACTTCCACCGATCTGGGCTTTAATGCCAAGTGGCCAGAACAGAAACCTCTTTCTCAGATAAGGCACATGATGCCTTTTTTTTGCCAATCTAGGCGTGCTTTTCCATGTGTCCGTTTATTTTTTGCACAAGGCCGCACTAACAAAATGGGTAAAAAGTGAAAGTGTCTAAAGACTTTTCCGAATGAATTTTCTATTCAATATAATTACATTCATTCATATTACATGGGCAACCATAGCAGTATTCGCCTGTGCATATGTGCAGTATATTGGGGTGGTTTTTTTCTCCAGCGGAGCTGCAGTTTAGTTGTTGTTTGCCTGATCAACTCTGTTTTCCACTATAGACACATAATTTTAATTTTTATCTATGCAAGTTTTAATATTGTAAATAAATTGTACGACTTACTGGTGTAGATTCACTTAAGATACGTGGGGCAAAAAAGTATTTTAGTCAGCACCTTATTGTGCAGTCTCCCTACTGTAGAAAGGTGGATGGAGAGGTCTGTAATTTTCATCATAGGTTACCCTTCAACTATGGAGACAAAGGAGAAAAAAAAATCCAGGAAATCACTTGTGAATTTTTTAAAGACTTTAATTGTAATCGTGGGTGTAAATAAGTATTTTGTCACCCAACAAACAAGCAAGATTTCTGGCTCTCGCAGATTTGTAACATATTCTTTAGAAGCTCTTCTGTCGTCCACTCTTTACCTGTATAAAATGGCACCTGTTTGAAATCGTGTTGATCTTATAAAAGACACCTGTCCCACCAGCCTTTCAAACAGTCAGACTCCAAACTCAACCTGGCCAAGACCAAAGAAGCTATCGAGGACACCAAGAAGAAAATTTGTAGACCTGCAGCAGGCTTGGGAGATGAATCTACAATAAGGAAGCAGGTTGGTGTGAATAAATCACCTGTGGGAGGTATTGTAAGAAAATGGAAGACATACAAGACCATTGATAATCGCCCTTATCTTGGGCACATGCAGATCCATCCGTGGGGGCCAAATGATCATTAGAACGGTGAGCAAAGCCCAGAACGACACGGAGGGGCCTGATGATTACCTGCAAAGCTGGGACCCAAGTACAGACACGACCATCAGTAACACAAACACACCAGCCGAGATAGACAAGATCCTGGTAATTGCCGGCGTGTCCCCCTGCCTAAGCCAGACATGTCCAGGGCCGTCTTAGTTTTGCCTATGAGGCATAGGATGACCCAGAAGAGGAGTGGGAGACATATCATGTGGTCAATGAAACCAAAAGAGAACTTTTTGTAAAACTCAACTCGCCATTTTTTGGAGGAAGAAGAAATGTTGAGTTTCACCATACCTACTGTGAAGCATGGGTTTGAAACATCATGTTAGGTGAGGCTGTTTTTTCTGCAGAGGTGACAGGACGACTGGTCCATGTTTAATGGAAGAATGAACGGTGCCATGTATCATAATTTTAAGCCAAACCTCTTCATCTGAGAGCAATTGAGATGGAACGTGCTGGTCTTCCAGCATACATGATCCCAACACAACCGCTTTGGCAACGAATGATGGCTTCGTAAAAAGCAATTCAAGTCAAGGTCCTGAGTGGCCTAGCCAGTCTCCAGCCTCACCCCATAGAATATTTGTGGAGGGAGTTGAGAGTCCGTGTCGCCCAGCGACAGCCCCGAAACATCACGCTCTAGAGGATGGAACAAAATCCAGCTACAGTGTTGCAAAAACCTTGTGAAGACCTTACAGGAAACGTTTGACCTCGCATTGCCAACAAAGGTTTTTATTATAAAGTACTGAGTTGAACTTTTGTTTAGTGATTAAATACTTATTTTCCACCATAATTTACATTACTTCTTTAAAAATCCTACAACAAAGGATTTCCTGGGATTTTTTTTCCTCATTTTGTCTCTCATAGTGGGAAGTGTAGCAATGAGAAAATTACAGACCTCTCTTATCTTCTAAGTACAGGAGAACTTGTATAATCAGTGGCTGAACTAATACAGTGAAGCTTGTGGATAGGGCGTGGATTAAAATTCATTAGTTAAAGCCTCATTTGGTCAATGAGTATTAATCTTCTGTTCAATCTTTTGACCAGATACACAATCACTCATAGACACCCAGAAGCATATGAACTCCAGTGAGTGTCTATTAGCTCTGTGTTGGAGCCTCAAAGGAGACTTTAGTGCAGGCTGCACTGTACATCACAAAACGTTTGAGGTCAGTGAATGAACAGAGCAACACAGCAGTAAGATACTGGATCAAATAAAATATTGAAGTCCACCAAAATTAACAAATAATATGGACACTTTGGTAAACATTTCATTGCCACAATTTACTGAAATTATATGGGTAGCTGGGCTTTCTGTTTAGTCTTAACGCCATCACCTATGTCCAGAGCTTAACACATGCAGCTGTAACAAATCAATAAACATTATTTGTTATTTGGTCTGTACATGATTTTAATAAGTGTGCATGCCAGTGTAAAGGCAACACCATAACAAACAATATACAATATTTCATGACTTGTGCTGTGATGATTTACTGTCTTTACAGTAATATGTCTGCAAATGATACACAGAGTAAGTGACACATTAAATATTTTTAACTGTGAATATAAATTGACAGTTGTGGTTAGGAGATTTTCCAAGCAGTAAGAGACCTGAACGGAAAAAAAGGAGGTTAATGGGGTTAAATCCCACTGCACGCACACGCACACACACCCAAACACAAACACACACACAATCTTGGTAAACATATGTTTTGGGGACTTTCCATTGATATAATGATTACTGTAGCTAATTAATGCTGCACCTACACCTACCCATGTCCCTAGTTTTAAGCTCAGTAACCCAAAAGCAAATCCTTTGGTCTTAGGTTTCTCTAAAGAAAGTTACAGCTTTGTTTTTTTTTAAATAATAAAGAAAGAAATGAACAAGAAAGAAATTTCCTTACATGAATCATGAAAATGTCTCCACAAGGTAAAAATGTTCGATCTTTTTGGTCCTCACAGTGATATGTAAACGCGCGCACACACACACACACACACACACACACACACACACACACACACACACACACACACACACACACACACACACACCTAAGAAAACATCAAAAACCTAAATAAGACAAAATGTAAACAATAATAAATAGACAGCAGTATTTACTGTATTAATAATAACACAGTTATCATATTAAATAGTACTTTTTAATAGATCAAACAGTGGGGAAAAGATCATTTTCTTTGGCATTTAAATCTGCCTAAGTACCTCATCATGTGGTGGCTGTACAAAACCAACACTATGCCTTTTCTATACTTTAAGAATCTTTTGGTGCAAATACATGCTTCTCTGAAAGTAAACAGGTTAACAGGTAAAAATATTTCATTTTCAAAAATGCCTTTACTGCTCTTTTAAAAAAAAACCTTCATCTCTAGACATGGTGTCTCCATTTCTGACTGGAACAACTCTCCGTCCACTTTGTGAAAGCATGGAAAAACCCATATCCTGGCCATTGTGCTGTTGGTCTGCACCGCTTGTGGCATGTCTTAAGTGCATTACCAATGTGCTGAATGCACAGCTTTTTATATTGTGGTTTTCTCAAGCTCGGCAAGAAGGCCCTGTGTGGTAGGCATACCGCAGGAGAAGGATAATCTTTCAGAGTGAGGTGCTATCTACTGATAACTGACCATAGGCTTTTGATGCCCAGATGTATCCGTAAAGTCATAAAAGATTAAATCTGTGCTCAGGAAGAAAATACTTCTAAACAACAATTTGTTCTTAAGCATGTTTGACCCTTGTGCTTAACTGAAATTTCGTATTAAGGTAAGGCATTTAGACATTATATTATACACTTCTCAGTGTAGAGTCATTTCAACTTGACTTACTGCTATTGAACTTTTAAACCATACATGTAATGTGCTGCCTCTGTGGTCAGAAAGATATCTTCACACGCTCCCTAAATCTTATGGTAAGTCAAGTACAGGCTGCAGCTCAGGTCTGGCATTCATACAGAAAAATGCTGATGACATCTGCCACTAACATGTTGATCCACTAATGGCAAATACCATTTAATTTAAGAGAAGACTGTCTTGTTAAGCCATAGCCTACTATCTTTATTTCAGGTCATCATTGATCCTGCCTGCCCTGCTACATTTAGACTTTGAAATAGACTAGACACTACATTGCATAACCAACTTTTACCCAAGTTCTAAAGGTAGATAAAGAGAACCAAGAAAAAAATTATATATTACATACCTATGAGTGCCAAAATGTGCACCTTTGATATCAGTATTTCAGTGTGACCCCCCCTTCAGCAGCACTGACTACATTAAACACTTCTGTTAATTGTGGATCAGTCCTGCACAGCAGTTTGGAGGTCTTTTAGCCCATTTATCCATACAGAACAACTTCAGCTCTGAGATATTGTTGGGTTCCCTAACATGACTTGAATTCAGGTCCTTAACTTTACAGCTTTATTGTTCTTTAACCATTCTTTGGTAGAACTTAGGGTTGTTGCCTTGCAACATGAACCATGGTCTCCTGAGAGTTCTTTTATGGACAGATGTTCTTTTAAAATTTGCTGGTACAATTCATAATTAATTGTTCCATCAGTGATGGAAAGTCCTGTTGGCCCAGATGCAACAAAACCGGCCGAAAATCATGACACTACCACCACCATGTTTCACAGATGGGATAATGTTTTTATATTGGAATGCAGGTTTTTCTTTTTTCCAAACATAATGCTTTTCATTTAAACACAAAGTTCTATTTTGGTCTCATCCATGTACATCCTTGTTCTTTAAATATGATAGGGCACTTATTAACATCTGACTGTCCCTCCATTGATCAAAAAACACCTGACTCTAATTTCATCTTAAAATGAACTGTTAAACCCATACTTTTGCTTTTCACAAATATGGAATATCGGATCATTTTCCTCAATAAATAAATGATAAAGTATAATGTTTTTGTCTCATTTGCTTAATTGGGTTCTCTTTATCCATCTTTAGAAATTAAATATGATGATGTTTCAAGTCATATATGAAGAAATATAGAATATTCTAAATTGTTTGCAAACCTTCAAGCACCACAGTATGTCCTCTGGAGTATTATCAGTAATGTATAAAGACACATTCTCATTTATTTACATTTATAGCATTTAGCAGACACTCATACCCAGAGAGACTTATAAGCTATACATTCTTACAATCAAAGCAATTGTGGGTTAAGGGCCTTGCTCAAGAACCAACAGTGACAGTTTGGCAGAGTCGGGATTTGAACCCTGGACCTTCTGGTTAAGTACCTTAACCGCTAGGCCACCACAGTCCCACATTCTCCATGATCAAAGATAGAACACACTTCATAAATGTTTAAATCAAACAGGAACATGGTTTCAACAGGCCGGAGCTCATGAGAGAAGATATGACATATCTGTTTACATATTTACACGACTGTGTTTTTTCCCCTGCTTTCACCTTTTTGAGTAGGACATCTTGAAAAGTGCTGTGATATTTGTAGCCATCATCGATAAGTCAGAAGACACACTGATGGATTTGTAATTTGTTTTCTTTCTCTCATTTATTTCTCATATTCTAAATTATTCTGCATACCCCTATAACACAGGGAAAAGTACAAACCTGACAATGGGAGCGGCAGGAATTGGTATTCTAATGCATGTTTTTAGCACTTCAGGTGGACGTGACGGAAGATGATTATAGGTTCATGAGATAGATGCTGCTATCTTTACAGGACTGATTTCCCACATTGCTACATTTTCCATGAGCGTGGCTACCTGTGACCCCTGCCCTTCTTTTGATGTGGCAGGCAGAACCACAGAGTCTGATGGTGGAAGGCATAACAATAGCAAAAGGTAAAATGGTCTGCTTCAAAGTGGACGCATGTGGAAGCCTATGCAAGTTTGCGTAGTGGGGGTGGTCTTCTGGTGTTTCGAGGGGGTCATAGAAAGGAGAAATGATGGGAGGGGTGTTAAAAAAAGAAGAAAGAAGTGGGATTTTGCAGTGTGAAATGATGAAGCCATCATCTGTCAGGTCTGGGAGTGTGTGTGGCTGTTGTAGTGGAGGGAGGGCATGTGTCTGTGCATGTGGTTGTTGAGAGAAGGGCACGCTGGTGGTGCGGGCTGATGGAGATGTCAGCTCCGCACCAGTAATCTGAGGATGGTTGGGCACAGAGATGAGGCAAAGGCAGGACCCAAGAGAGCAGTGGCATGACGGGGCGGACCACCCCAGCCATGCTGGTTGGGGGGGCCAGAGTGGGTTGAACCAATCAAAAGAAAGCAGTCATTTTGAAGAAATTACAGAAATCTCTGTGGAAATTAGCAGGAAACACTTTCTAATCTTCTGCTCTTCCCTGGTGGCGATAAGGGTCAGCGCTTACTCTCTCTCTTATCTTTACATCCATCTTTTCTCCCTCTTGGTCCTCTCATCCCCAATTTTATTATTCCTTCTTGACTCTGTGTTTTCCTTTCATGAGCTTTTGTATTTTGCAGCCGGACACTTTGATAAGTCCATATTCTGAGTCTATTTTTTTTTTGCCCAGGCATTTGCTTGAAATCATTTCTTTCTAACCACAATTAACCATTAGCACAAAAAAATACCACTAGGGGTATGCCCAGTTGGGTGAGATGGGATCAAGCTACTAGGCCAAGAACTACAGAATTCTAAAAGATATGTTCTCTGCAACCCTTTCTTTAGCTGCATGGCATGAATGGTCACCATTGTTGGTCTGTCAGTCCATCACAGGTAGGGGGGAGTTCCTGATGTGAAAGAGAGACATTCAGTACACCCCCTCCCCAGGTGACACCAAGCTGCTCAGCAGTAAGAGAGTGACCCCCAACAGAATGACAGATTTACAACTTTGCCTTGTGAGATTAAGGTCTTTGTTTAGTTTGTTGTTTGTCCCTGTCATGTGGGGACTTCAACGATTCTAGCATGAAATTACCTTCGTTGTGTACATGAGCACCTAAGCACAATGAATGAAATAGATATTTGTATAACTTGTTAAAAAATAGGTACCTCAATCACCTGTCTTAATATATTATTTGCATAATATGTGTGAACTCTGTTTTTTTTCTATCCAAGACACTAGACGCCGGGATTCAGCAGCACAATGAAACATCAAGCAGAACAGAAGAATGTATAGTATGCATTCTCCTCAGTAATGAAGACTAAAGTTCCAATTATTCACATTTAGGATCTGTCTAGTTTGAGACAACTGGGTCGCTGATGGGGATTTGTCGGTACATAGAAGTCTCAATGGAATCTTTCATTATGAAACTGATGAATAATCAGAGGTTGATGTGCACTACTCAGTGGGGGTTGACTGATGACAGAAATTTAAGTTTGGGCCATGCTTGGATGAAGTGGGTCATCATCTTCTTATGACTGACTTGGCTCCATCTCCTGTGCTTCCTGGTGTGCATTTGGAATGCAATCATGTGGTCGGGTCACGGAGCTTTTTTGTCTCCTTCAGACTGAAATGTGAAGAAAGGTGACTGACACAGCACATGATCTCATTCATTTCTGCTTCAGACAGGAATTTCATGGGCACTCCATGTCTTTCAAACACTGATTAATGCAAATCTAGGGCCGCTGTGTCAACATACAGTTATTGCCATGAAATGCCTATGAAACAGTTGGGCTCTCCATATTGCACCAGAACTTTAAAGCAACAGTCATAGGTAACAAAGGCTGAACGTCTGTTCAGTTGGATGGGAGGATGTAGATTTAGTGTTTATCGCAAAACAACAACGGCTGTCTCTGGAAATGTTTTGACTTATGTATATATTGTCATTTTGGAATAAGTGAAGTTGAAGTGCCTCAGCTAGGCGAGGGCTCAAGGGAGCCGCCCACTCCAGGGACGCTGTTCTCTTTTATTGTCACATCAGGACAATTCTATTCCTACAAGACACAAGCAGCCTGTGTTGGAACACAGCAGCTACCCAGGAAGCCGTGCTTTGTAAAGATGCCAAATTGCACTGCTGTCTATATTTTCCCCCTTTGGGTATAAGCTGATGGTCTATATTTTCCAAGCAAGGCAGAGAGGCTAAACAAATGTGACAATTTAGGAACTTTGGAATGAATGCAGCTAATAAACTAGAATGGCTACATATTATCTCTCTTTGTTTATCTCTCTCTCTCTCTCTCTCTCTCTCTCTGTTTAAAATTCTGAACTAACCAACATATAAAATACTATCTCAGTCATAGTTCTGGTGAAGAAAAGCTGGATAGACAGTATAAACACTCTACTAACAAGATATTTTAACTTTTATTTTCATGTCCTACTCATTCTTTTAGGTAATATTGAGACTTGTTTTATATCCTTCATTAGAAACATGGGTTTCAGTTACAAAACTGACAAATTTGCATCACAGCACAGAAGCTAGCAGGTTCTGGACTACGAGCTTCGAACTTGAGACTCCCAGCCAACAAATCCACTACTGGGACATCTTGAAGCCAAAGAATTCAATTCCAGATAACCCAGAAGGCTATGTGGTCCTGGGAGCCATACAAAAGGCAGCTCCAGAGGAACATACTAATGTGGTCAGATCAGGTTGCTCTTTAAGAACCACAATCCAGCTTTGATTTATATATTATTATTATAAACATTGTTAGTTATTATTGTTGTTATTGATGATGATGATGATAATAATAATAATAATAATAATAATAATAATAATAATAGTACAGTAGCAGCAATTGTATTAATTCATTTCTTACCTTGCTGTAGGAATTTGTTGTTGACATGTATCACAGTTTCTGACTTTGTTCTAACTTTGGTTAAAATATTTATATTTTATAATTCCTAAATATGCAGGAACTATAAAAGGGCTATTAAGGTATTAAAGTAAATTATTTACTGCATGCATTATTTCCTGCATATTTAAGAATTATAGAATATATGATAATAATAAAATAAATTCAGGATCTATAAAATGGCAACTCAATATAAAAAATGTTGCTTACATGAAAACATTGTTAAAACCTAAACATTTTGTCAATCAGTGGTGATTTGCTGCTGTTTTTCTATGATGATTTCATTATTTTAGAAGTTTTTTTTTTTTTTTTTGACTTTTGAGGTCCAACTGGCAAAAAAAAAAAATAATAATACGGCGTTAATACGGTACTGTAACTTTCCAAACGCCTTATATGCCGCATAGCGACAGGACGTGACACTGAATACCAAATAAAATTAAATAATATAAAACAATCGGGTTGTTAAATGTTAAATACTGTAGGTAATGCGATTTCTTTGAGTTTTTAATTGATATAAATTATCATTTATTATCAGTGGGCATTCTAAAAGTGAGAAATAACAGAGAACACACACACACACACACACACACACACACACACACACAGAGAGAGAGAGAGAGAGAGAGAGAGAGAGAGAGAGAGAGAGAGAGAGAGAAACTAAAGTCACACAACCTCCCTTAATGTTTGGACCCAAAGGTTTGGGGTTCCTTATATAGGATATAGCTATTAAATCCCATTTACCTTCACAGAAAAGTAAATTTGATCTCAATGAATGTGAAAACTATATTCTAATACTATTGTAAACTGAATGGATAGCTATATCACTGCTGAAAAATTATTATTATTATTATTATTATTATTATTAGTAGTAGTAGTAGTAGTAGTATTAGTAGTAGTGGTAGTAGTAGTAGAACAAGTTGAAGTTTTGATACTTTAATGGAACAATATAATTCATTATTAAATCAATAAACCTGCCAATTAAGAAATAGTTCTAAAGAAGCTAAGTATATAAAATATATGTATACATTTGAAACGACGACTGTCTCTGTGGTTTTACAGGTAGTCTTAATGAACCGCGTCCTTAAAAATCACTAAGCAGTGCTGCTGCTTCCTCAGTACAGTGCTAAGATTTATGCTTCCTATGGACTTCTAGAAAGTTCGCATTGCTCAGTGGAAGTGTTACCCTAGATCACCCTGGCTTAGATCAATGCTTTTGAACACTGCATCACGCATGTTGCCTTCGTTTGTCCCACCGTGCAAGAGCATGGGATGGACAAGCAAATTTGAAAGCTGGAGATGCCCTACGGTTGTGCCTGCTGTACTGCACGCTATAGATAGATGGCACTACGCCCAAAGTAGAGCTGCAGGACTTCTATGGTCTGCGGGCTCCCGCTCTTATTATCCGCTCGAAAATTAACCTGTCAATTTATCATTCACCGCCATCGCGAATTTGTCCCTCCTCTTACTCGCCGGCTCGGATTTACAGATAATGGAGCAGGCAGCGCGTTGGGTAGCATCGGTTAGCAAGCGAGTGGATTATCGCTTAAACGACTGCTATGAATCACCGACGCTGTCGGGACCGCGATAAGAGAGGAGAGAGGAGAGGCACACATCTGAGTACCAAACCGTTGTCTAGATGTTTCTTTCTTTATAGGACTGGGGATGAAATAAATAAATGAACTAACAAACTTCTGTAGCATCTGCTGGAATCTGTGGTTTGCTTTGCGATAGATCACGGTCCGGAGTGTTCACACACACACACACACACACACACACACACACACACACAAAGAAAGCTGGACCAGAACCTGAAAGTTACAGAGACATAGCCTAACTCCTGCATAACAAGGCAGCCAACGGCTCAGTTACAATCCTGAACAGCTCCGTAACTCCGCAAAGTGTTCAAAGACCAACTATTCGAGAGACCGTTATTAAAATAAAACACGTTGTGTGGGTAATATAATTTTTTTTTTCTTTTCTGCAGACACTTTCAAGGTAAGGTATTAAGAACAGCGTTTTATGCTTCAGATTGCGATTTATAGAAACATGAAAAAACAATGCAACGCAATGGTCTGAAGTTTAAGTAGATAAATAAATAAATGAGTATAAAATTAACCTATATACAGCACAGACACAATACAGAATTTCTCCCATCTTGATAGCGTTATTATGCGAAGAAATTGTATGATAGATGGGCAACATATCTGACACAAAATAAGCTGGGTTGTTTTATACTACAACAACTGCTGCTGTTGCTACTAGTAATTGTTATAGCATAATAATAATAATAATAATAATAATAATAATAATAATAATAATAATAATAATAAACGTACTATTATTATTATTGTTGTTGTTAACATATATTAGGTTATTATTATTATTATTTATATTATTGTTATTATTATTATTATTAGTAGTAGTAGTAGTAGTAGTAGGAGTAATGGCGGTAGTAGTAGTAGTGTCATAAAAATACTACTACTACTACTAGGCTACTACTACTACTACTACTAATAATAATACTTTACTGTTATTATAACAGCAGCAGCATTACAACAACTTCAGCAATATCAATAACATGTGTATTAATGTATTATGAATTTATATTAGTAGCAGTTTCGTTTTGAAAAGTAAATGTTCCCCGAATAGCAGCAGTAGAAGTAGAATCAGCGTTGCAGGTCATCCCTCGACCCGATGAACTGGAATGCCTCCAGCGGGCCTCTGTGCTCGAACAAGGCATCGGAATGATATTTTTAAAGTCTGTAATAGCTAATAGCGTGATTATCTAAACAAGACCTTTAAAAAATCCAGACCAGATTTCACAGACAGGCCCAACTGCTATTAGTAATCTGCCTTATTTCCCGGGTATTAGACTTTTCCTCAGTTCACACTATAAAGTCCCACATTACTGCACCATATATATATATAATTTTTTTCCAAATGACTTTATTGTACGCAAGTGCCAGAGAGAAGAAGGGAAGGAGGGGGCGCTACAAAGAAACTGATCATGGTGGATTTAAAACAGGAGCACAACATCTTGCAATGAGTTTCAGCAAGCTTAGCCTAATGATGTAACAGATTATTTTCCAGTCGAGAAAGCAAGAGACTCTGTCTTTTAAAAGAACATTTTTCACTTTCAACATTTATGGACAGCAGAGGCAAACCCAAAGAAAGAAACACAAGCACACCATAGCCAGTGCAAACCAGGGCCATTTCTAACATTCATTTGCCTACTGTCTTTCATCTTCGTCGTTTTGGTTAAAGTGGTGCCCACCAAACTTTGTGTTTATTTGTTGGGTTGTGCACCCTACCTCTTGCATCTTTCCCTTAGCCCACCCCAAAGAGATTCTCCCCTTCTGCTGATAAAAGAATAAAGGCTTTTTTTTAGCTTCTTTTGTTTGAGTTTAGTAGATCAGATTAAACAGTTTTGAATTGTGCTTTTAGAATGCCTTGCACTTATGAAAATGTTGAACTGAACTCAGTAGGAAGGGTTTTCTTTTCCAACAGTGAATATTTACTTTCAATAAATTTAAAAAGGTTCATGCAGTGTGCTGCCTTATATTTTAAGCAAGCATTCTGGGGCATAGATTTAATTTAATAATTCAACACATTATGCATTAGAAATTATTTTAATCTAAGTGACATACATTACAATAAAACAGACATTCACACAGAGATTTGTGTAGTATATTATCTTTGAAAACAAATAGTTTAGACAGGTAATAAGACATATTTATATAATTCATCTATGAAACAAGTGAGAGAATATAATTAGTTTAGGTATAGTATATAGCTTACTGACTGTTTCCATACTTATAACAGTTTGTGAAAACTTGTTAGAAAGAGTATTTACAAAATTTGCTAATATACATGTCAAACAATGTGGTCCTTCTCATGTGATTAGCTTACTAACCACATTTTTTTTTCTGAAAATGTATTTATATTATAGTACATTCTGCAACTGTCACAACCTTTTAAAGTTGAAACACTATTCTGTTACCTGACTTTTAATTGAACTTTTACTTTAACTTTTCCATTGCAAGCATTTCAGTGAACAAATTTAAGTTTTCAAATCTTTCATTGAACAGATGTTTTACAACCTACAACCATTTTTCCTTTAATTTAAGATTTAAAAAAAATGAGCTGGTATTAATATCCACTTATTAAGTTTAATGTATCTAAAGATTGTTTGCATGTAAAGAATTAACTAAACTTTTGATACAAAATGACTTCGATCATTTTAACCTTAGGATGACCTCTTACATACAGACATTACATTAAGTGCAGTTTACTTATTTCCACTTAATTTTAGTGATTGATCGATTCGGACAGAGAAGGCACCATCCTGTCTGCCTGGTCGCTTAAGTAACTGTGTCTTCTACACACTCTCTCCTCTGTCACCGCTAATTGTCATGTTGTTGGCTATTAATGCCTGCAATTTACTGAGCTGCGTGTTTGGCATTCAGGTAGGACCTCTGCTCACGTTTACACTCCACTGATCAATTGGTATGTTGATAATAATACTATAATCCAAGCTGGGGCATCAGTACATTCACTTCCTCCTGCTTCCCCCAGTTTGTGTGGTATCTAATCTGAAGTGAAACCCACCGAGACTGGCTGTCTTGCTGCTTTATTGATTTTTCTCCCCTTTGTTCCTGCTCAGTACCTGGACAAAGAGAGTCGGAGGACAAACATGTAGGTCCTCGTTCCTTGTCCCAGTGTTCCCACACCTACTGGTAAAGGCTTGTTTCCATTGGGCACATCCCGATAATTAATATTTGAAAAGTTAGATCTTATATCCATTTAATACATGGATCATGCTGGAGAAAGCCTGTCTTTCACTATCAGCGGGAGATGACTGCGGTTCTCATTTGTGTCTGGACGGCTAGCCTATGCATTTTGCATGGTGTATTTTATTCAGCCAGTTTTTTATTTATTTATTTATTTATTTTTTATTGAAGACAGTCAGGTTAAGTATTACACTTGAAACCTCTTACTTGGGAGCTCAAAGAGACAGTCCTCTTGTCACCAGTTCAACTCCCTGACCACAACTTCAGTCTGCCTCCTCAGAAGGATGAGGTCTGTGGTAGAGCCATCGAGGCACTGAACTCTACACACACACACACACACACACACACACACACACACACGCACACACACACACACACACACACAGAGTTTGTCTTTCTGTAATTGTGGGGATCTTCCACTGACATAATGTTTACAGGAGCTTATTAATAATACATCTGCACCTGACCTTAACCTCAGTAACCCTAAGCAAATCGTTTAGCTCTTTTAGTTTTTCAGAAGAACGTTTTCATTTTTGTAAGAAGCAGTTTTCATGTGGAGATCAGCAAAATGCCCCCACGAGGTAAAAATTTTAGACCTTTCTATCCTTTTGGGGACGTTTGGTTCTCACAACGATATATTAGTACATCACATTGATAAATTATATATAAACTTGATGCACCTCTCTCTCTCTCTCTCTCTCTCTCTCTCTCACACACACACACACACACACACACACACACACACACACACACACACACACAGATTCTTGTACTCTGTGCCTGATATTGTAAAAGTCTGATCACTGGCAAGTCATCCTTCCAGCACTGCTGCATGTCTCTCTTTGTGATTAGATCTGTGTTTCAGACTATAGTGCTTCTTGTAACAACTGTCAAACTGGCATTTGACAGAGAATAAAATTAAACAGGGAGGCTAAAAAGACCATGCCGTGGCCACATGACCTGCCTGTCTGAGTTGACCAAAGCTGATATAAAATTTGGTCTATTCTGGCAGGTCTGGATACACATTTTTGTTCTGCTGTTAACATGAGCAGCTCTATGCTTGATTCCAACAAAAGTACATTTATTTGCAAATATTAAAAAATTCTTCTCCTTCCCAGACTGTGAGCAAGCATAAATCTTTATCCGGGTTTTGCACTCGTACTTTGAGGCCAATGGATTTTCTCGTTATACTGCCATTCAGAGCGTGCCTATTCAGCATGCTGATGCCCCTAATGGATTGCCTTCCTTCAGGGGCCGTCTGTGCAACCAGCTGAGGTGTTAATATAAATATAGCAGATAATTTGTAAGCTAACTTGTTTTAAGCTTTAGTCCCCAAAAAGTGTGACTGGCAGGTGGGGGAAACATAGAAGGAATAATTAGGTGGGTGCTGTCACATGTTCCTGATTTGTTTGGGGAAAGGGGGAGATGGAATGAATTTGAGGGGTGTGGGTGTTGGGGGTTATAGATTAATAGTAAGCTAATAGTTGTAAGCTGAGAGTTAGAAGATGTGCCTGACAAATTTAGGGCTAATGCTCAAGTATTTTAAGACATGTCAGTTTGCCTCAGATATATGTGTCTGTCAATTATATTTTTAGCCACTTGGCAGTTAATGATTTGGAATACTGATGGGATCACAGTGTGTGTGTGTGTGTGTGTGTGTGTGTGTGTGTGTGTGTGTGTGTGTGTGTACTGAATGGGAAAGGCTGGCTTTTCAAATTAGATTTAAATTAAGATTTAAATACCTAGATATATCTACATATATAAGATATCTTAATTGTCAATGCCCGAGTACAACGAGATGATGGAGCAAGCCTATAGATGCCAAATTATAAAGTGTTTAAAAAAGTATAAGTAAGCATAAAGTAAGAAAACACACACTAGATAAGAATAGCTAAACTTATAGAGTAATATAAATACAGAATACTATTGACCGGTAGAGTATACTAGATGTCAAAGTGACTTAGAAGTAGTGTCCATAATTAAGTTAAGCATAGATTGTCAGGTGCTCTGAGCAAAGTTGAGGTATATTGCCCAGAACACTATTGCACTTGGGGGTGTAGAATAAATAAGTAATTGCACATTATAGTCACAGTACCATTAATTGCAGATAAACAGTGTGTGTAGGTGTGGTACCTAATACAGCCATTGTCTGGTTGGTTATAGTGGTGTACAGCTAAAGGGGAGTGATTGAGTGCTGGGAATGTATAGTTTATTTAATGTAGTGTGAATTAGAAAGGCAAACAAAGTGAAAAGTATGAATTGCACAACTGGTTATCTGGTATGGTGCTGAAATTTGTGTGTGTGTTCGGGGGGGTCAGTGTCAGATTTACATATCATTTGGATATGCAACTCGGTTTCTACAAACATTGTGACCCTCTTTTGAAAAACCAAAAGAGCCAAGTTTTGCTTTAGGTTGCTGAGTGTAAGTTAAGGGTTAGGCATTTGGGTATCATTAATCAGCTTCACTAATATTATGACAACTGAAAGTCCCCACAATGATTGATAATTCCTATCGGAAAATTACTGCACTGGTGATTATGTTTCAGTGGGCAACAAGTTATTTAATCCTAACTGACGCAGTGAGTAGCTTCTCATTTGATAAACAACCATGTCGAAAGATGCATCCTGTGGTCATGGAAAAGATGTTAATCCATTTCAGAAGAGTCAAAGAGTGGGTCAGGGAGCATGAGACATTATCTTCACACATGGATTGGCCACCACAGAGTCCTGACCTGAACCCCATTGAGAATCTTTGGGATGTGCTGGAGGAGACTTTGCACAGTCGTCCAAATCTCCCATCATCAATGCAAGATCTTGGGGGAAAGTTAATGCAGCTCTGAACAGAAATAAATGTTGTGACATTGCTGAAGCAGTTCTGTCCAGAGTTGCATTAATTTGATCTATGTCAAGTATACAGTGAAACACGATGTCACGGATTACCGCTTGAAAGTTCCTAGACACACTAATCAACTTAAACAAGTTAACATAAATGAAAATAAAAAAACGCTTCAGTTGCATTTTGTTTCTAAACGTTTTTAGGGATCCCAATAAATGTGGCACATGTGGTTTTGTTAAAATATTTTTGATGAAAAAAAAAAAGATTTTTTTCTTGGACTAAATTTAGCCCAATTATAGGCTGGATTTTTCTTATAGATAATTCACCAAACTGTGAATTTCTTGTAGCTATTTATTTATTTTACCAGGCATGCCAATGATTGATGAGGGGACCATATATATATATATATATATATACATATATATATATATATATATATATATATATATATATATATATATATATATATATATATATGTATAATTACCTATTGCAACAAACTCTATATCAATGTATATATGTATGTATGTAGAATTGTTGCAATAGGTAATTATAAATAGTTTAGTTACTCTTCCACCCCCCCCCCCCCAAAAAAAACCCAACAAAAACAACACAAAAAAAACTTACACTGATTCAAAACCACTTAAAGTATTATTTATTAAATAAACCACTGCATATATATCGCATACAATCACAAGGGAAATTGGAAAAATTATTTCCATTGTTTCAAACTCTTATATATAAAATATTTGCTTTCTAATACCATGCTGTCTGGCTGCAAGTCATAATCAGCTTGGGGGGTCAGATTTCCCATGAGTCTTTACACATCCTAACCAACAGCAATTTCCCCGCCCCAGCACCACCACCCCTCCCAAAGAAGCATCCCAGAAGTTAGCACCTACTTCATTGGTCCTCCTCAAAAGCATGTCCACAGAGTCAGCAATGCCCCCCTTCCTCTCACAACCAGGGCCATGGAAAGGCCTTGACGCCTCGGGCAAATATGGGAGAAAATGAAAGAGGCAGATGGCATAGGAGTGAGAATAAAAGAAATCATATCTGAGAGGTAGGGCCGCCTTACCAAAGCAGAACAAGACGTGGCAGAGCTTTTACTAGGCTTGTAAATTTCTGAGAATAAGAGGCATAATTCATTAATTTTTTTTTTTGGTAAGTGAACTTCTTCTAAAATCAATTCATGTCAAACTCTCTTTCTTCTTGGTATTGAATAAGGTAACACCTGTGGATAATTAGACACATTTCACTGGTATGAACTACTATTATGCCATTTCTCGAAATCGAAACAGTTTATTAAATATTGTTTTGCGGTTACCTCCATTCTCACTTTGTGTGAAGAGAATGAAACAAGTTTATTGTCATGCTCAGGTGTACATCTGTTGTCATGCTTGGGTGTGACAAAGGTGTTTGAAAATGATAGACATTAAAGGCACTGTTCAAATAGATTTTCAGTCATCTTTTTATGACTAGTTTGTCTACATGGAAACTGCACTTTCACCTCTGTCAGTCAACAACAAGAAGTGATCGATCACTTTTTAATGCCACCGGGACCCATCTGGGAGAGGGACCCTTTTCATTCGGCATAGTTGGCTGCCTGTACCCTCCCCATAATAGGGCCCAGCTCAACGAGCAGCGATGCTATAGCCAATTAAATGTCTTGAAGGGGATGCTCAGAGGCCCATGCGTGAAAGGCTTCAGGTGTCAATCTTTTTTTTTTTTTTAATTGGTGAGAGAGAGAGAGAGAGAGAGAGAGAGAGAGAGAGAGAGAGAGAGAGAGAGAGAGAGACGACAGCTTTTAAGTTTTCCACTATCCCCTTACTAAACCCCCTACCTCCACCCCCTGGCCAGACGTGGTGATGTTCTGGAGGAGGCCACTTAAGTGCAATTTTCTATTCAGATGCTCAACCTGTGTTATCTGCTTTTTATCCCCCCTCCACTTTTTTTGTCCACCTCTGTCTGAGGAGAACACAAGGAGGCTCAGATGATGCAGACAATAGCTTTTTTACCACACCATATTCTAAAAGGACAGAGCAGAAAGGCAGACTGGCTAGCCATGGATGGTACTAGAGGAGCAGTACCAAGTAAGAGAATGGGGGCGTAGATGAATGGCTGCTCTAAAAAGAGGGATGGATAGTTTGCTAGTTATGATCAACCCTGACTAAGGCATGGCAAGTTCAAGGAGTACTCCAAGATGAAAACACTTACCTATTTTTAAAAAGTGCAAAAGAAATAACCAACACCCAACTCTGAAGGATACTTCAGCATGCAAAATGCGTGTGGAAAGACTGGCTGAAAAGGGCACACAGGCTAGAAAGAAAGTAGGCCTATTCCTACATGCCTATCAAAGGCCATTCTATCAGTCCCTCCTTACTGAGATTGTGCTGATAAGCATATTCTCATAAAAACATGTGTATCAGTCAAACCAGTGCCACTTTCGTTGAACATTTGCTTAGAGCCTAAGACACCGATCAGCCAGAAGAAACTTAACATTACGTAATAAGAAATGGAGTGGAAAAAGTTGATGGGGATAAAAATCTTACTAAGATCGTATATTACAGCCATGTCAGATAAAATGGGCTTAGTCTTTATCAGAGCTAAATGGTCAGTTTAGTGCTGTGATAGTAACACAGTTGGCTGTAGATAGCTGCACTATCCATGGACATGCACTACTCCTCAAAATGCACACACACATGCTTGTTTCACTCTCAATGTCAGGACTTTCCATAGCCATAAATGATGAATGTAGCTAATTAATACTACACTTAACCCCAACCCCGACCCTAATCTTAACCTCAGTAACCAAAAGGAAAACTTTTGTCTCTTAGTTTTTGGAATAAAAATGTCAACTCAGGACCTGGAGCTCAAACGCATATACACACAGACATTGTAAACACATGTTTAGAGACCTTCTATTGACATAATAATTACTGTAATTTATTAACCCTACACCTATGCCTAACCTTAACATCAGTAACCAAATAGGAAAGGTTTTGGCTCCTTTGGTTCAATAAGAGTTGTGGGGAACAGTAAAATGTGCATTTAGTCCATAAAATGTGCATAAACACATACAATTGCACTGGTGGGGATTTTCCACTGACATAATGAATAATGTAGGTAATTAATGCTTCACCTACACCTAACCCTAACCCTAACCTCAGTAACCTAATGGAGATATTTTGAGTCTTTTGGGTTTTCAATATAAAGTTGCAGTTTCTATAAAAGAGCAGTTTCCCATGTTTGGACTAGCAAATGTCTGTAGAAGATAAAAAAATGTCAGATCTATCTATCCTTGTGCCTTGTGGGGGCATTTGGTCCCCACAATGATACAAAAACATGACCCCCAACACACACACACACACACACACACACACACACACACACACACACACACACACACATACACACACACAAAAACCTCTCTCCTTTATCAGAGCTAGACTGAGAGAGTGCCCTGATAAGACGAAAAAGTGAAAAATCTAAATAAATGGAGTCCATTAAAGGCAGCAATGCATCAACTGCTTGATAAAGTGATTAATAAACACGTTGGGATAGTGATTGATTAAATCATTTAATGAAACTGATAAGCAGGCGCTATTATGTATTGTAAGGTAGTATGTTTTACGTTCTTTATAATTAAAAAATACACTTCATACACAGACAGACATACTGTAGTGGCAAGCTATATACACTACTTTTACGAGCTTGATTTAAAAATCTTCATATGGCCCAGATGTTAAAAGCTCTGTTATTTTCGAGCCGCTATATATTTAACACAGGCTCTGGTGCCTTCCCATAATTTGGTGTCATTTTTAGATACAATTCTTTTCTAATCATTATCTCTTGATTATCATTTCATCCCATTTACATGCATCTCTGGAAATCGCCTACAATTACAACCCAATTTCCCTTGGCTGTGGATCTGAACAGCACATAGACAGTGAATAGCAGTTGCTGGGGCTCTAAACAATGTGTCGGTATTGACTGAATCATGTACTGTTAAAAGAAGGTAAGTAGGTACTGAAAGGGCAACAGCAACACTTGTAAGACTTAAATGTCACTCATGCTGGCTAATGCAGTGACAAATACAAGGTGCAACATGATTGATGTGTTCAGCTGTTCAAAGTTCACATTTGATATACACGACATTAAAATCTGAGCACTTGCTGGTAATATATGCAATTCACAAGAGACGCTCAATGCAGCGAAAGATCTTTTTGCTTCTTTTCGCTTTTTTGCTCTCTTCGATTGTAGTTACAAATGTACAACAATGGTATTTCAACTCAAGCAGCACGTACATTAAAAATGTCCATACCAACGTAAAAAATACACAAGATATCAGTTTATATCTCAGACAATCAGAAACATCTCAACATGACAAAAAAGAATCACGAGAACTCATGGGATTCAGGAGAATTGCTCGGGTGGCAAGCCTTCCCAAGCATGGAAGTGTGAATACCCAAATATAAAATACAGATAGCCAAGTGTGTTCTACACAACAGCATGTAATATTTTTTAAATCGTATCACACAGTGTCCCTATGGATTCTAAATTAGATTACAGTGAATAATGCTATACTGTAAAGTTTCTGCAGATTCAGGCTGACAATTGGAACATCAATCACTTTCTCAGTAGATAAAAGATGCTTCTTTGACTTCAGGGTTTTTATTGTATTATTATTTTATTTTTGTTATTGTGTTTTAAGACCACTGTGGAGAATGTGGAGCAGAAAGGACAGTGGGAACTGCTGTGGGCTTTGCAAGTGGCCACAGGTCGGGAAGGGGCGCTTAAATATGACTTGAAGCTATTTCAAATGTTAGAATGATGTTGGAGGAATCAAACAACAGAAGAGATGGAGGCAGAATTATGAATTGTACTGTGAGCTGTTAGGTTAGGGTTTTAAGTTTTAAGATAGGATATGAGCCATGCAGAGATCATTTAGCTGCAAGAATGCTTTAAAATGTATTGTATGCTCATTACCTCAGTGCACTGGCAAGCAACACTTTATACAGTGTACTCTACTGTGCAAAGGTTTTAGCTAGCTGTGGAAAAAAATGTAAATCAAATCAATATTTGGTGTGACCACCTTTTAACTTCAAAACAGTTTCAAAACGTGCACATGTTTCTTGAAGGAACTTGGCAGGGAGGTTGTTAAGCATCTTACAGAACTAACCACAGATCCTCTGTGGATGTAGGCTTGTTCAAATCATTCTGTCTTTTCATGTAATCCCAGACAGACTGTGATGTTGGGATCTGGGCTCTGTGGTGTCCATATAATCACTTCCAGGACTCTTGTTTTTCTTTATGGTAAAGGTAGCTCTTAATGACATTGACTGTATGTTTGGGGTCGTTGTCCTGTTTAAATTTGGAGCCAATAATACACCCGCTTTATGGTATTTCTCAGCATTGAGGACACCATTAATCTTGACCAAATCCACAACTCTAGTTGCTGCCCAAACTTGCAAGAAACCTCCACCATGCTGTTGCATGCAGACACTTATTATTGTACTTCTCTCCAACCCTTTGGTGAACAAACTGCCACCTGTTACAGTCAAATTTTGACTCATCACTCCAGAGCACCTGCTGCCATTTTTCTGCACCCCAATTCCTATGTTTTCATACTTAGTTGTTTGGCCTTGTTTCCACATCAAATGTATGACTTTTGGCAACAATTCTGCAATGAAGACCACTTCTGGCCAGACTTGGCCAAACAGTAGATGAGTCTACCTGGATCCAGCTGGGTTCTGCCACTTCTGAAATAACACTCCTGGACATCTTCTGCATGATATGTCTTTCATCTGCTGCACTAAATTTTCTTAGCTGACCATGGCATCTACAGTCCTCAATGTTGGGCGTTTCTTTGTCCTTCTTCAAAAGAGCTTGAACGACACATCTTGAAACTGTCTTCTACAACTTCACCCTTGTAGCAGAATATGGCTGTTCCTCACCCAGTTTAAGCCTCTAATGACTGTGTTTTAACCTGCATATGAAAATGATGATCATTATCAGCTTTGTGATACAATTGATTTATCGTGCGCCTGACTATAATCCTACAAAATACCTAGGAGAATTGATGCTGTTTTGAACGGAAAGGGTGGTCACCAAATATTGATTTGATTTAGATTTTTGTCCATGTTATTCATTTAAATGTTTGTTCATTCACTTTGCATTTTGGTAATTGACAAAAAATAAACTGTTAACATTTAGATTTTTGAAAGCATTCTTACTTTGCAGCATTCTTTTCCACACCTGCCTAAAACCTTTGCACAGTTCTATATATTTACACAAACCAACATTCACTCCTTTAGCTTTGCCAAGCTTCTGTAATTGCTTGGATTTAAGATTGTATTAGTTGCTGTGGTTAAGGGTGGCTGCTATAATGACTAAATGTACACACACACACACACACACACACACAAAGAGAGGGAAAGACTTTTTAATCTGAAAAAGCAATGGTTTAAATCTTCACACAGAACTTTGACTCTAACAATGTTTTATGCGCATCTTTAACACAACTGTCAGCTTTAATGCCCTTCTAAAGACCGATGCTCTTTTACCTATTGACCATATAGAACGTGCCAGCTCACTTAATTCCATACAACAAGTCATTTGAAGGAAGGGGAACAACTTGTTAATTATGCAAATGGGTCATAGTGCGGAGCCCAGCAGGTTGCCGAAGCTCTGTCATTCTGAAAGGGTATGGTGGAGCGCGATAGTGTAGCAGTCTGGCAGGGAACCCTTGATGCAGTGACAGGTCAATTTGACTGGCTTTGTGATCCAGACTGTGCTCCTCGTCTCTGGGCATCGAGTGGGCCTGAACCCCCCCAACCAAGCAGGACTTTGATTTCTCCTTTGTTCTGCTGGCTCCTCTCCTGACACTTTGTAAGAATGAGAGATGCCACGCAATCATGACCCCTTCACACCCCTGTAACAACCTTTGGCTACTCAGAGGCTGACACTTGACCCTGGAGCTGACAGCTTGATTAATTGCAGAATGTTATGATTTATGAGTATGTTCTTTGCTTGATTAATGGGGCAACAGGTGGCACTACCTCGCAGTTAAAAGGGAAATATAGCAAAAGAAGGTGCAGACAATGTGAGGGGTTTGTATTGGAGAGTAAGGTTTTTGTCTGCCAGAGGCTTCCACCTTGGAGGGACTATACATCATCTTGACTTTCCTGAATGTGTCAGGTCCACTGTTATTGGTGGCAATGCTTCTTGAATAGGTCCTTTCAAGAGCGCCTCTATGAAAGGATGCATACTAAAGCGTCACATGCATTAATCTTTGTAAACACGTTTAAGAGGTACAAAAGAAAACATAAAAACAGCTGGCAGGATGTAAAGATAAAGATGTGGATGGGGTGGGGGTGTAGCCCAGGCTTAAATGTTGCTTCAGTAGAAATCCATGAGTCAGGTTGTTCTGCAGTGACAGAATCCTGACCCTTCCCATGATGAGCATTGAACTGTCTAATCGCCACTGTTGCTCTGCTACCATTGTCCTGGACACATTGCCACAACATGCCGCTGTCCTGGAGAATAGTACCCAGAGTGCAGCCCCGAAGACCTTGCACTGTCACTTATGACACGGGGTCGCATCTAAGTGTCCAAGCAGAGCTACCTGCTTGTTCCCTGTCCTGACAGGCCAGCAAGATAAGGCCGTCTTTTAGGCATGACACTTGCTGGGGTCCCAACAGGTGACAGAACAAACAAATGACCTACTGAGTATGTCATACATGACACTGGGTTGCCGCTGTACTGCCAGTTCGATGAGTAAAGAATAGCTGGCTATTTGCTTGAAGTCTCTCGGTGATGGCTAAGCAGATTAGTCTTCACTCTGAAAAGCAAAAGAGCGAGAAGAGAGGTGGCTTTCATTCTGACATGTAACAGCCTTGACCCTGCATTTCAGACTCGGACAGATGACAGACGATTGATGCTGACACCGGGGTGGTGTCAATGTCCAGTCCAGTCACCTTAAGGAAAATGAAATATTGACCCAAACAAATCAGAGGAGCATGGACATGCTTCTCAGTTAAAAGGAAAATAGATGATAGAACAAACTTCAGTCAGAATACACTTTCTGGTTTATGTCCTGTTCGCAAATATCTAGATGAGCAAAAACACATAATGTTAAGTATTCCATAACTGTGAAGCCTTCAATGTTTTCTCTCTGCATTTTTATGAAGGCATCAAAACTTGACTTTTGAAGAATTCCTTGAAATGTCAGAAACTGTTAAAAGACTTCTGTGACTTTCCTCCCACTTATGATGTTGTAAAACTGGAGAAAACTGTGCAAACTGTGGTACCTGATGCTGTTCTTAATGGGTGTGAATTAGTAGTGTGTAATTTATAAAACATGAGGTAAGGGAACACAGATCATGCAGGGATCCAGCAAGAGAAATTCCTTGTACTCCTTGTACTTGGTGAATAAATGATTCTGATTCTGATTCTGATTCTGATTCAGATTCTGAAGCAGGTAGCAAGTCCTCCAGCAAATGCTCCACCTAATACAGCAGCATTCAAAATAGAATACCTACCTGTATATCAATGACAAAGACTTACTTACCTTGCCTAACTATCAGTTGCCTTTTTTTGGCATTTTCAAACCTCACCTTTCGCTGGCACTCCTGACGTGTGACCACGCAGTTACCATCAAAGAAAATGAGCCATTTAGGTTTTTAGAAAGGAAGTTACATACAAATAACTATCATTTAATTGAAATTCATTTATTAATATTGCTTATTTTCAGGGGTGGCATGTTAGCTCATGTGCTCCCCATGTTTACTCTGGGTACTCTGGTTTCCTCCCACAGTCCAAAGACATGCTTTATGTTAATTGATTGACCGGCTCACGTGCATCCCTGTAAAGGATTAAGCCGATAAGAAAGAATGAGTGAATGAATTAATGATTGCTTAATTTCATTTTATTTTATTTATAAAAATGCAGAGCCTCTGCATCCACATAAATAAGTATTAGGCTCGAAATAAGAAAGGTACCGGATCTTGCTGAATCTGGCTCAAATTAATATTCCAGGTTTGGGTGTGTATGTGCGTACGTGTGTGTATGTGTGGGGTGGGCTGCAGTGGGATGGGTAGAGGGGTCAATTTTGGTCCACGTCCTTTTCATCAAGAAGACACCGGAATGCTTATGCCTCCAGTGGACAGAGTTGACACAGGCACTAACCTGTGACACATGTCACTGTAGGCTGTACTGCCACTTAGGATACAGAAGGCCTGGAGTGTTTCCAGCTGAAGAGCCTAGGGAAACCCAGGAACTTAATCAATGTCCAGGGTGGTAAATCTCACTAGCATCTCCCAGACCCACACACAGAATGAAAGTGCCACTCTTGCCCCATGGCTACCATCCCTGATGCTATGGATACCTAGCTCTGCACACCGCTGGCTGCCCCATATGTTTGGGCTGCGCAGAAGGAGGTTTCTCGGATACTGTGGTTGCTAATTATAAATTTAATTTGCATTTTAATTAGAATGGTGTAAAATTAAAGCCTGCCAGCTGGAGAATTTCAAAAAGCTTCGTCCCTCTTTCTCTCCCCTTTCTCTCTCTCTGTCTCTCTCTCTCTCTCTTTCTCTCTCTATCTCTCCTGCTCATTCTCTTCTCGGCGTGTATTCAAGACTGTGTTGTGCTTCATTTGATATTTATTTATTTAGGTCCTCCACCTCCTGCACTATCTCTCCCTACCACTAACAGTCTCATAAGTATTCTCTTTTATTCATTAAAATGTGCTGGTTCCATAATAGGCCTTCTCATTTATCAAAAGGTATGCCTTTCATAGTGAAATGCATGATCCATCCATGTTCAAACTGCTTAACACTCCAACTGAAGTTAATTGAAATAAAAAGTGCTGTATGTGTTCTTAATAGCTATGACTATTTTATCTTTATGATATGTTTATTAATGTTTTTTCAGTACACTACTAGGGTTGCATGGTGGCACAGTGGGTAGTGTTGTCACCTCGCTGCTCCAGATATCCTCGGTTTGATTCCTGGCCTGGGTTCATTCTGTGTCTGTGTTTTCTTCCAGCCACTGGGTGCCCTTTTGCATTCCAAAGACAGGTAGGTCAAATGGCATCTCTAAAGTGTCCCTGTGTGTGTATGTGTGTGCCCTTCGATGAATTGGCACCCTGTCCAGGCTTATTTCCTGCCTTGGGCTCCATTCATGCTTCCCCTAACTCTGAGCAAGTATGAAAATGAATGAATTAGTTTCTTCCTATATATGAATTCTTAGTGACACAGTATATTATTAGTTTTAGTAATAGATACAACAATGTACTATTAAACACTGTTATGCCATTTTAGAGGAACATCACATTATACTAAATCATCAGTGGATTAGGATTATTACCTCTGTATGGGGGCGGCACAGTGGCTTGGTGGGTAGCGCCACCACCTCACAGCAAGAAGGTTCTGGGTTCAATCTCAGGGTGGAGCAGCCTGGGTCCTTTCTTTGTGGAGTCTGCATTTCCTCTCCATGTCCACATGGGTTTACTCCAGGGTTTTCCTCCCACAGTCCAAAGACATGCGTGTTAGGTTAATTTATTACCCTAAATTGGCATTGACATGAGTGTGTGTATATATATGACTAGTCTTTACTATACTTTATGTATAAATGTAACCTCGTGTGTATGTTAATAGTGACATTAAATAAACCAATAAACAAACAAACAATCCTTTGTATGAGTCACTTTGCTGCAAACCTAGCTGAGAACCTCTAAAAGTACACAGCACAGAGAAATGCACCGGAACCCAAACTGGGAAATCCACATGTGTGGGCTGTTTCATTACTAGTCTTCAGTCATTATACTTCTAATGCATCTAAATCCTCCTAATTCATCTTGCTCCGTTTATTCTTCTGTCTTCTTCACAGTTATTCTCATTCTGTCTTTCCCCACCACTCCCCGGCATCCTTGTTCAATAATTGTAATTAATTGATTGACAGACCTGATAGACCCAAGTAACCTAAGCCCCACTCAAATGTCTTTTTTTAAATGAGAACTTGTACATCCAATGACCTTGTCAGGATGTCAACTGTCAGCCAATCAGAAGGTTGATTCAAATGAATCCAGACCACATCTCTCTGGCCCAGACTGTGAAGAGAGCAAAGCCACTCTGAATGCTTGAAACAGCTGATAGCTGTGAATGTAACACCAGTGCAGGACAAACATACATGCATTACAATTATTTTAGGAAAATTTGGCATAGCGTCCATTTCTCTTTTTACATGTACTGCTTTTTCTCTCAGAAGTTAATATAGGCACAAATATAGGCATGAAGTCATATATGTGCTGAGGCCCTTGTCTTATTCTTGTAGTGTGAAAAGTCATGTGGTTTGAGGATCCTGCATTATTTGAGAGACCACTGGAACTTTTATTAAGAAAAGTGGTTGATAAAAGGGATGAGATGAGATGAGTTTAGACTAAATGTTTAAAAGACACCTGAATCATTATTCTAGCATTTACATTTATATTTACAGCATTTAGCAGACGTCCTTATCCAGAGCGACTTACAATTTATACAGTCTTACAGTCCAAGCAATTGTGGGTTAAGGGTCTTGCTCAAGGACCCAACAGTGGCAGCTTGGCAGAGGTGGGATTTCAACCTTGGACCTTTTGGTCCATAGTCCGGTACTTTAAACGCTAGGCTACCACAGTCCAATAGCATGGTAATAATAACATTGTAGAATCACCCATAGCACTTTAAAATTTCACACGTCACAACAGTAAGTAAAGCATAGCATTGTTGTTGCTTTGTAGTTTATGCTATGGTTGGACTTATGTCTTGTATTACAGCTGACTCACTTTCTATTGGTACATGTGTCATAGAAAGTATATGTAATGTATTGACATGCTTCCAGGGTATTTGGGTTTGGGAGCCTGCCAGCCTCCCTTTAGCACCTCTTTACAGGCTTAGTTTGATCTGGTGTGAATAATGTTCACACACACACACACACACACACACACACACACACACACACAGAGGCACACACAGGGCTTACCAGCCCTGCTCTGAGAGTGGCATTTGGCACTGCACATATACACCTGGTGGAAATGAAATCCTGCCCCCTCCACTCGCCACCATATTCAGCTCTTCTATCTATTGATTCTCACTCAAGCGTGTAAGCTTTCAGCAGTTCTTTTGTCTTTTCTTCTTCCCTTTTAGTAAACAATCAGCCACCGTCATGTCACTCATACCTTAATATATACACCTAACTTACTGAGAAAGATTATTCCAGCACACAAAACAGTAGCTCAGTGGTGATACCAGTACCACTACTTATTTACATGTTACCTGACAGCCCTCAGAAAGTGATCCCCCAGGGAAAAAGTATATATAGTCAACAACTCTTTCACAAAGTACATCCATTAGAGTGAGAACAAGCAATAGACTGGTATGAGATGCACAAGCTACCAGATCCTCAGGCCAGATCCTATAAATCGCCCTGCAGCTTTGAACCGAGCAGAAATCATTTGAAAACGCTGGACTTTCTGACATATGTGAGTAACTAATGGAGAGCTTTATTTTAGTTTGACTTCAACCATTGTCAAATATTTGAGTCTATGAAGTAGTGTGATGAGGTGCAAAGACATATATTTGAAGAGATTTTTAACCCATTTGAGCAATTACAATCAACTAGCCCAAGATAATCTAAAATCCCGGCACTTGCTTTCTTTCTGCTCTAATCTAATCTCTCTCTCTCTCTCTGTCTCTCTCTCATTCATTTTTCTTAACAGGAGGGATGGCTTCGAAGGGGATTTACGGCACAATAGCTCTCAATTTAATAGAGCCAAAGCAGCACAGAAATTAATTGCTGCTAACAAACAGCATGACTTCTTACAACTCCTGCATACCATTAGGTTACTTGGCCAAAGAGAAGGGCTGGAGGTATAGAAGACTAAGGAGGAGGTCCAGGCAAAAAAGTCTTAGATCATTCTTATGTGAGTTGTTTTCTCTTATCAAAACACATGCTAGGAGGCCCTACAGTCTCATCTGTAGAAAATAAAACAAACAAACAAACATCATTACCATTTTTATTGTTTACTGCACAGGGCAGTTATGATCAAAACAGATATGTTTATACTACCCTAATAAAGTGGAATTAATATGTGAGGTCTTTTTATGACATTCTGCTAATTATGTTACATTTTGTAATACTTTGTTCAGTTGTAAATATTTCTAAAATGACAATCAAGAAATAATCAGTATCATCAAGATGATGCTGAATGATGATACTGATTATTTCTTGATTGTCATATATACAAAGCCTACTGAAGTACTACGAAAGTTTCATATACATACATATATATTTCCATATACACTTGGGAAATGCAGGTTTGGATCTTTTGGATCTCTGTAGAAAAGGTGGAAGAGGATTCATACTGCAGCAAGATAATGACAAAAACAGCTCTACTACCACAAGTACTTGAAGACCAAAGAAACTCAAAGAGTACTGACAATCCAGCACTTTCCTTCACAGTCACCTAACCTAAAAACAATCAAGTATTTATAAGGTGCACTTGAAGACAGAGAAAGTAAGCATTCAGTATCTTGACTATATGCTCTTTCAAATATCATGAAATCAGCTTTTGTACAAACTTATGGAGTCCATGCCAGCTTAGATGCAGACTGTCATTAAGGCAAAATGGGGATCATTGCAAAAATACTAACACATTCTAAAATGTATCAATTGTTTTTTTATAGGTTCAACGTTTCACTCTGTAATAGATTATATGAATTGTAATGAGACACATTGTAATAAATGTGTTAAAATTGTAAAGTAGAAACATTTTCACTAGTGATCTCAAACTTTTGGCCCCTGTTGTACATACAGTGCATGTGTGTGTGTGTGTGTGTGTGTGTGTGTGTGTGTGTGTGTGTGTGTGTGTGTGTGTGTGTGTATTTTTTCTGGGGGGAGTGTGGCATGTTTGCCCTAATTCTGTTCTCTGCTTGCTCTCACTCCCACATGTCATCATACAGTCTGCCACTGTCGGTGTGGAATCTATCATCCAGCCCAGCCGCCACTGCGCTGGACAAAAGCCGGGTTGGAGCACGCTCAAAGACATTTGCATTTTTGCATCTTATTGTGCCTGTAATTACACAGCAGTGTAAGCTACCCCTCCACCACCACACACATTATCTCGCCTAACATTATCAGTGACGTTTGAAACGCACGTTTAAATGCCAATTATTGACTACAAAGAAGGAATGACCTTTGAGGGAACACATTCTCTCCCTTTCTCCCCTCTTCCTCTGTACTGTCTGTTGTTTTTTCTTTCTCTCTCTATGGATGCCTATCCACCATTCTTTACTGCTATGGCTAATGATACTGTCTCTCTCTCCTTTTTCTCATTTATGTGTAGGCACCAGTTTCTGTTGAATGACTCTTGAATTATTATAGCTGTTATTTTCATCAACATGGTTAATGAACCCATAGTTAGGCATACATATGTTTTCATCTTCTGCTACAGTATATGAGTCTATATGCAATGGAACATTTTTTCAAGTATTGTATAGTAACCCAGCAATCTATGTGGGGTTGGGGGAGAAGTGATGCTTGGTGAAGTTGAGTTGAAACTTTGATAATAGTGGATAGTGTAATATTTCTGTATTAATAGCTGTCTGGGATACATGCAGTTGATGGTAATACACAATGTACGTGATTGTGAAGACTTCAGAATCATCAAATACATGGTTGTGTATGGTACAGTCTCAACTGACATTGGCGATAAGTGGTTTGTCTGTGTCAACTATGGCTAATGTTGCGTATCAGGTTTTTGTGCTGAAATTCAATGTGCCTTCATTAAATATTTACATTTTTGCTGTGTTTATTACAGCAACACAGGCATGACTCGTTTCAACCGAATCTCGATTCATGATTCATGATTCAGTACACAGTGATTCAGTGATTCAGATTCTCAATAGCTCTCACTCAGAGAAGATCTGTGGTATGTTTATCTTTGTTTTTACATCTACAGTCCTATATTCTAAGTGCAAATAAGTCTCCATGGATCCTAAAAAGGTTAGTTATTAGAGAAAACCGAAAGCAAAACAGGAATTAAATGCTCCAGAACACCATGTTTTGCACAATCCATTACTCATTTTTCAGCACTATATTATAAAATAAGATTTGTGTTAATGAATTAGGCCAAATGTAGGTTAATATAAGTGTTTCAAACATTAAGTTATGTATCATTATTTATCATGAGGCAGATTCTCCTTCTACAGGCGCCATAATGTAACTGCAGTCATTTAAGGTAGACCAGAAAATGCGAATAAGAAGCCTTTTTCTTCAGCCTCGTCACCGATATGATATACCGAACACTTCTTAAACACTCCAGTTCATGATACATGGACTTATGAAGGATTTGTTGAAACATATCTCCTTTGCAAATCACTGAGCATCTGTACAATACAACTACATTAATGTCTTATACAGTGTGGATTCTTTGGGGGTCTGGAACGGATTAATTCAATTTACATTATTCCTTATGGGAAAAGTTTGCTTGGTACTCGTCATTTTTTATTCTCGGCCATCCTTCTGGAATGAATTACCGAAGAGAACCGAGATAGCACTTTATTACATATCAATTATCCTGCACTTCTTTCTGTGCAAATGCCATCTGAAGTCTTGATTGATTTCAGTTCTTTTTCTAGATTTATTCTACTTTGTACAGTACCTCTTGGCAGTGAAGACAGGGTTTGTCTGGTTTGAAGTAAAATGTACATTTCACACTATAACCAGTAACACATCTAATTTGACTAACTTTATTTAAAACCATTACTATTTTCTTCACAGTTATGCCACCTCAAATGGGTATATTAGTATTGATATGCTTTTACAGAGTCATTGCCTACAGTGTGATGAAATGAATATGTAGAGGAGTGCATTAGCACTGTACTGACGGCAAAAGGAACTGAAGTAGTTTACCAAACAACTCACATATTGCAATTAATGGGTGCACAAGCTGACAGAACACATCAACATTTCATCAGATCCATTGTGAAAAAATAAAGCCTCCTTATTAGTCCTCTTCCCAGTGAATGTGACATTAATTCCCAGCTTCATTCCAGGGCTGTTGACTATCTCATTTCATACACCTGTGGTTCTGTGTTATTATTGCACTTTATAGACATGGGAAATGTAATAACTTGGGTTATTACATTAATTAAGTCAAAATGAGATAACATATTTTCATTGAAATATCCAAGCATTGCAGAAGACACTGCAACCGTTGACATTTTCCCTGTATTAAGATTTAGGAACTACACAATTACAGAATTAAAGCTGTCTTAGTTATTTTGTATTTTGCAAAACATCTAGCTCAATATATCATTTTAAATGAATTAGCATTTTAATTTCATATAATCCAAATGCAAATCAAACACACTTTCATTTTCTGCACATTAACCATTTCAGTTCAATTTTCTCTGAATTTTCAACATGGACTTACAACTAAAAATCTAGTTCTGGAAAGCTCTTGGTGGCTGCATTCAGATCCAATTTGTACAGGATTAAGTCTCTATTGTTCTCAGTGTGTCTTTCTTTAAACATGTTAATATGGGTCAAAATACAGAGCTTTGAAAAGAACTATATGTAAAATAACATCCTAGAGGTTTAAGTCATGAGAACCATGACCCCAAAAGCCCCCAGATGACAGTAAATGCTCCCGTCCTGTCTCTAAGGAGCAACACTTGATCCTCAGTACTTGAGTGCAGGGCAACCCCTCTCTCCATCTTCTTACTGGCCTTCAGGCCAGAGCAGAACCCCGAGCCAGCCGTGCTTATCTGACCCTAACCTTGGCGTATGGCAACCTTGACCTGCACGTCACCCTTTCCCCATCCTCAGGGCTACATCTGTTCCTTGCTCCCTGGGACCCCCGAGAGGTTAGCGCAACTGAAACATCACCTTGAGGAACCATTTGTTTTCTCACGAGAGGTCAGAGCCGGGTCGTCATTAGGACTGAACTTGATCCTCCCGCATAGACCTGGGATCAGCGGCCCTCTACTGAGAAGAGTCACTGGGCTAATGAGCACCAGCATGTACTGGAGTCAGCTGTAGTCATCAATGTGAGTCATGCTATCTTAATCAGTCTAGCTGTATTTGTAGTAATGAATTCTGATACATGCCATATATTTGCTAATAAAAGCATTTGTTTACAGTAGAAAAAAATCTGCAGAAAAAAACAGTTTTGCAATACAAGCGTAACAAAATAATGGTATATAATTTTCCTTGATGGAGAAAAGCCTTACTAATTCAGGTTTTCTGGTTCTCTAATTATCCTGATTTCCTCATTATCAGCAATGTATCCTAACTATTAAAATGTCATACAGTATAGTCCACAGCAACAACAATACTCGTCATTTGAAATAATGCATACATTATGCCAGGGCCTTTTACAGCTCTTAGGACTGCTGTCATTTTGCCACCGGTGGCTTGTCCCTATACAATAGCTTGATTGTGATGCCCTTTATAATTTTGTCCAGTGTTTCGGCAGTACTGTGATTCCTGTGACCTTTTCATGAGTTTCATCCCCCCAGCACATCCCCAACACCCTCAAACAGCATACAAAGTCTTCACCACCTAGCAATACCGAGAGGCTAATATTAATGAGAAAGACAGAGATGGCACTGTTTAATGGATAAAAACTAGAACAGCTAGCCACTTATTGTTAACTGTGCATGTTCAGACCCATCTCCTTCAAGCAGGATGGCATCTCTTTGACACAACGTATTTTTATGAATCATGAAAGAAGGTATGTAGGTCATCTGCCCCTCCAACCCCACTGTTGCTTCCAAGTGGATCAAATGTGGGCAAGGAAGCCAGAGAAGATGGGTTTCGTATACAGTCTTCTGAGGAAATGAATAAATACACAAAAAAGCCTAAAGCAGTATCATGTTCGTTAAGTACCTTTAAATGTATTTGCACTCTCTGTTTCAACCACATGGTATTATGTGGCTTTGAGTCAAGGGACAGGGTAAAGGTTACAACACTGAGTCATGGGATTGAACCTAACACCTGACAGAAAGTGTCTCTCTCCCCACTCTCTCACCCTGATCCATCTGGTAACACCAGGAAAAGTGTTCATTGCATAATGTTGAGCGTTGTTCCTGCCACTGGAAAGGTAAATGCAGCTTTTGACATGTTGACTTAATGTGTTTTAAGATAACAACAACAACGTAATTGCACGTTTAACAAATTGTAGATACTATATTAACACCTGCTTTCTGAAATTGTTTTCTGTTAGCCTGGCAAACTTGTTTCCATGCAGCTAAATTCATGTTCAGATTAAACCTAATACCATAGGTTTTGTGTTCCACAGTGTATTGTAAAAGCACAAAGACAGTCAAGCCAACTCTTGGCGATTATAAAAGAGAGAAAGTGGATTGTAAAGCTCTTTGCCATCTCAGTCCAGATCAGACGCTGGTTGTGATGTTTGAAGCTTCTTTAGCATGAACTTTAATACTGTTTCAAATAGAAAATGACAGAAATGCAAGCTGCTTATTTGAAATGCAAAGATGATTGTGTTTTCAAGATCTACTGCACCATTTGTAAAACATTTAATACATTATTTATTTGATGGGACTCTAATGGACCAGAGGCTCAGAAGTCCAGAAGCACTTCCAGAGTCGTCTCCATAAGCCTTGCCCAGAGTCTTGAGCTCTTTGTAGAATGGGAGGAGGCCAATGGCTCACTGCTCAAGGCCCCTGTGGTTCCTGGCTCACTAACTGAGTACCCTGAGTTTCCTAGCTTGCTGTTTAAGGCCTCTGATATTCCTGGCTTGTCACCAGGGGCCCTGGTTCTTCACCAAAAAAACCGAGGCATCTGAGGTTCCTGGTTCTTTGCTCTAGACCCCCTGAGACACCAGCTTGATAGCCCAAGGACCCTGATGCTAATGGCATTGCCACGGCAGCCCCTGACACTCCTGACATTGCCATGAAGTGCTCATGAAGTTGAACTGCCAGCTCCTGTGGTTCAAGCCCTGCGCTCTTTTGTTCCAGCCCTGGCTTCTGGGTCTCCAGACCTGTCACCAGACCCAGCTTCATTTACAGTGGCAGTCTCAGCTCCATTTCCTGTTCCTGTCACTGCTCAAGTCCCAGTGGGTCCTGTTCCAGTCATGACACCAGGTCCAGTCCTTGCCACTGCACCAATTCCATTGCTGGTTCCAATCTCAGTTCTGGAGTCGAGACCGATGGCCCCTTATCTCCCCATCATCACCCAGGTGTCACCCAGGGCTTCTGAGTCATTGTCTCACACCCCAGTCGTGGGGCCCCTGTATTGCTTTCTGAGGCCCCTGCATTGCTGTCTGTGGCCACTGAGGACCCTGTGTCACTGTTTGTTGCCCCTGAGGCCCCTGTGTTTCCTATTGTGGATCCTGTGGCTCTGACATCACCAACTGCAGCCACTATGGGTTTTGCTGCTTTTTTGATAGTTCTGGCAGCCCTGACTACACTGTCGAAGACATTCTGGCCCAAGAGCAATGGTTCAACAAACTGTACCCACAGATGTCCCTCTAGTACTCCAGTTTGTAGCAATGTCCCATGGCCTCTGATGCCGCAGCCACTGCCTGGGAAATCTGTCTGTCTCCCCATGCCCTGTGGTTACTGTGTGTCCTGTGTACCTGCCATATTTTTCTCCTGTCCTCCTGAGCCTTGTTTTCATGCCTTCACGTTTCTGGCCTTGGCTCTTTTCTCGTTGATGTTCTTTTCCCCTTCATTCGGGTGATTTCCATTCCTCCTGTTTATTTGTGGGTCTGTTCTGCGCACTTAAAACCCATGCATTACGGTTGGGGGTCTATGTCAGGATGATGTTTCCTGGAGAGCAACATCATATTCCATGGCTCTTTTTTTACTATTTTTCTTTCTGGCCTTCTCATGTTTCTAGATGAAATCAGTGCTAATACAATTGGCATTGTAGTTTTATCACTGTTCATGTTAGCACTGTTTGTGGTATCTGAGAGTCTTATCCCTGCCTTGGTAGTGTCTGTTGTTACTTGCATTGTCCTGTTTCCTTAGTCTGTTTGTTTTAGCACTGTCCACTGTCCTGCCTTCAGTGTCGATTGTATTAGTATTGTCCTGTCCAGTTACCACTGTCTGCTTGTAGTATTGTCATGTCTAGTTTACATGGTCCTGTCTTGTTAACACTGTCTGTTTGCATTAGCACATCTGTAGCATTTAAGATTGTGTTTGACTGTCGAATTGGGTTCCACATGTCTCTATATACATTGTGTTCCACCATGTGTAATGGGAATAACACTTGCACACTTACACCTATGTCTGTCTCCCTGCCCCTGCTGTATCTAGAACGTGACAACACCTTGGTCATTAGTAATGAGTTACCATGTGTTTCATTCTATACTATTCCAGATCATTATGCAAGATCATTGCATTTCAAAGAGAAATTCAAGATTATTATTACCCTCCCCAGGAGTGGTCAACCAAGATCATTCCAAGAACAAGTGTGTACTAGTACTCACAAAAGTCACAAAGGACCCCAGGGTAACTTCTAAGCAACTAAAGACCGCTCTTACATTGGCCAGTGTTAATGTTGATGAGTCCACCGTCAGGAAACCACTGTATAACAATGTCAGGACATCTGTCCATGAGCTGAATCTGAAGAAAATGTGGAAAAATGGAGCAAGACAACAACAGTAAGCACAAGTCATTGTACCAAATAATGGTAAGAATGGAATGGCCAAGTCTTGACGGTAATTCAATGAAAATGTTTCTGAAGGACCTGAAGCAAGCAGGTCATGTGAGGAAACCCACCACTAAATATAATCTTCTCTGTATGGAAGAATGACCTGAAATTTCTGCATGTAAATGTCAAGTTGTAGTTAATGCTGCACAAGGGTGTCACACAAGATACTGCAAATGGCTCACATACCGGTACATTTGCCACTTACGTAATAATGGATCATTTCCCTCAATAAATAACCAAAATTAATATGTTGTTTAATTGGCTCTCTTTAGTTTTACTTTTAATGACCTGTGTGAAAATCTGACAATATTTTAGGTCATATAGAACATTTTAAAGGGTTCACAAACTTTCAAGCACCACTGTATGGCCCTTTCAACTGACCCACTGTTAAGGAACAAAGCTTGAAAATGCTTGAAATTTTAGATGCCACACAATCATTTGATAGGGATTATAGTATATAGGACATTTTAGTCTAGATTTCACGTTTCATATAAAATGTCGACACAGCTTATATTTGAGCCACTTTGGCAGACACGTTAAAAATATATAAGTTAAAAATGTGGACATTGGTTGGATTGGATTGGTTGAATTGTGGACAATGGTTGTGGACAATGGTTGGATAATTGATTAAACAGGACATACGTGCTTTACGTTTTGTTTTGTTTTTTCATGTCTTGTCCACGCTTGTCTAGTTAGGGTCATAGGGATCTGGCTACTTTCCCAGAGAACAGAGGGTGGAAAGAATGGAATGCAAGTCCATCTCATAACAGTCGGGGGTCACTAATCTTTTTGTCTACTTGGCTACTAATTTTGTTTAGCATCTAACAGTTTGCAATTGTTTCTTGTTAATGTGACCACATAATAAGCGAACTGTCATGTTACACAGGTTGGGCCAGCCAAGGTTTCTGCTTCAGTTTTTTCCCACTCCCTGTTTTACCTATTTATTTATGAATATTTATCTTCATTAGCTGATTATACCATGTTTTTGTTATGTTTTTTCTGCTGGGTTTGCTTGCTCAGCGTTACTACAAGGTGTGGTCTATGTGCTTGTTCTGTTCTTGACATCCATTAGTGAAGTTTGTTTCCTGTTTTGAGAGCTAAGCCTTTTATGACCTGCTAGCTCCCCTCAGTCCGCGTTCCTCTAGTTACTCTTCTGTGTCACTGGTTCTAGAGGTTTATAAACTGGCTAATTAAGAGATTAGAAAAGTCTTCCATGCTTGGTGTGGGTTGTGCAGGTATTTTTTGCTGTCCATTAAACACTGTGATGTAGCATCCATTTATGGATTAGGAATTCTGAGGCGAGTCAAGCACTGCCAACAACAGAGGATTGTTCAAAGAAGCTTTTCTTATTTATCTCATCCACAGCACAAGTTTATCCAACTACAGCTGCCATATTTTCCTGACAGCTATCATGGTTGGGCTCTGGGTTACTGAGTGAAAGAATGTAGGTTGTAATCATGGCTCAACCAAACTGGAACTGTTGGACCCTTGAGCAAGGCCCTTAAATCACTCTGTTACAGAGACATTGTATCATGGTGCTCAATGCACAAAAAATGAGCCTAAATGGAAATAAACATTAATATGAGTGGGTGGAATTACTGGGAATGGTCAAATAGGAGGAATCTGGTTCTCTGGGCTTGTTTCTATGACTGTGGTAGCCTTGTGCTTAAGGTACTGGACTGTGGACTAGAAGATCACTGTTGCGTCCTTGAGCAAGGTCCTTAACCCACAATTACTTGAATTGCTAGATTGTATATGTTGTAAGTCTCATCCAGAACACAAGTGCTCTGCTAAATGCTGTAAATGTAAAACGGACACAAGCTTAAACAATGATTACCTTAGAGGTTAAGGTGCTGTATTAGGTTTTTTATATTTTAAGTTATCATGCATGTATTTTGCCTACTTTTTCTTTTAAACCTGCTGTACTGAGACATCTGCGATTTGGTGACGGAAAAGTATGACAGTGGTGGTTTTTACTATAGCTATAACAATGAAAAAAATTATTTTTACATAAATAAGTCTTTACACATTATAACCCACAACATCACCGTGACAATGGGTTTGGACAAGTGATCAGCCTCTTCAGAGTGGCCATTATAAACTTGCTCAGGTTCATCCAACCATCTTCCAGATCACACAGGGACTGCCTGTAGCCTAGTGGTTAAGGTACTGGTCTATGGACCAAAAGGTCCAGGGTTCAAATCCCACCTCTGCCAAGATGCCACTGTTGAGCAAGGCCCTTAAACCACAATTGCTTGGATTGTAAGATTGTATCAATTGTAAGTTGCTCTGGATAAAGGTGTCTGCTAAATGCTGTAAATGTATTTGAACAGCAGGGTAATTGTCCCCACCTAATGTAGTCACAATAGAATACTAAGAATGCACAACAATATATCTTATTTAGGTTAAGTGTGTCAGAATGGCCGAGCAGTCTAAGGCGCCAGACTCAAGGTTTGTTCCCTTCCTCGTGAGGATTCTGGTCTCTGCATGGAGGAGTGGGTTCAAATCCCACTTCTGACAAAAGTTTTGTGGACTGTGGTAGCCTAGCCCTTAAGGTACTGGAACAAACTATAACCCACAACTACTTGGATTGTAAGATTGTATCAATTGTAAGTCGCTCTGGATAATTGTGTCTGCTAAATGCTGTAAATGTAAATTATGTAACATATAATTAGTGTAATCCATTGTTCTTTTATATTTTAACTCAAGAGCCCCAATGTCTATGTTATTCTAGTTTTTTTTTTTTTTTTTTTAGAAAAATAAAGCAAAATGTGTAAATAAAACTTGAAAAAAGTTTATTTATTTATTGCAAAATGTCACTATGTTAATGGAGTATGGTTATTTTACTGTAGGTACTCTGTAAGCAAATGGTGTGTAGAATATGGCTTGATGGTCTGGTTCATTCTGGCATCAAGGCCCAGGTTAGGAAATACTTAGGAAAACATCTGTGTGAATGTTTTTTTTTTTTTTCCGTAGTTGCCATAAAAGTTGTTCTACTATGACCAAATCATGTGACCTGGTATAAGAATCAGTTGGTGATCCCGGTCAGGCACTGGTGAATATCATACCTAGATGCCTGAACTAATGACCAAATAAACAGTTAATCTTGTACATGATATAGAGGTTTGGTGGGAGAAACACTGTAAGGTCTGGCCCTGGGCAGCTACATTACTACATTACCAACGCTCTTGTCTTTCTACACCTATGCCCTCAGGGGAGCCTATTGAGAGGGTTTTCATGTCTGCATCTCCAGACCCAGAGGCTTTTTGCCCAGGCAGTTTGTAATTGTTACACCTCAGTCAGAGAATCCAAAGTAGGTCACATCTTTACTGTTATGCATGATGGAACGCAGTGTTGAGACTGTATAACATTAGATCTTATTCCCTAGATATTGGCCAATGATGCCCTTTAACTGTCATGTGCAGACAGGGGATGTTCAGGCCCAGAGAGAGAGCAGCTATTGAGAAATACAGCAGAGACCTATATACAACTGAAGTGGATCTAAGTGGTATTAGCTCCACTTTATCCAGGTCTGCTTCTGCTCTCTCTGTAAAGGTAGATGGTTTCATGACTGGGTAGCAAAATGCCAGTTCATGGGAGAATGCTATTTCACTAGGTCAGAATAAAGATAGGCCATGATTCTTCTGTGTGGATTATTGGAGTTATATCTTGTCACCCCTAAGGAAACCTAGAACAGAATGATTTCTTTTCAGCTTGAATAAATCCTAGTGGTATCTTACTTAAAATCTGGTCTATTTCTGTTGGCAGGAAAAATTTGACCTCGGGGACAGCAAAACCCTAAACCCTTGGGTCTTTACAATTTTCCAGCAACATTCCCACTGCTCACTCAACATTTCCTGGAAGGTATTAAGACTTATAATTGTATAATTGTGTATTCAATAGCTATTTTTTCACAGATCTGGAGAAAAATTAACATGAATGCAGAGCCTAAGTTTCATACCTAAAAAATCATGATGTTGCCCTCAAAAAGAGAATTGATTGTGTGGTTGCATATTTCAGACACAGCTTAAACCTTTAAAAGCAAGGCATATTCCTTAAATCTGTAACTTCTGGCCCAGTAGCAAGCCATGACTAGATTTTAACACATGAGACTGTACCTCAAACAAAACAACATACTTTGAATGCCTGGGTACAGTATCATCATACTGTATGGAACCAAGCAGATGCAGCCTAACGTGAAATACAGGCTGACCCTACACAAGGACATGTCACACATGGCTTGGATGCTGCTGTTCAAGCTGACAAAATGGCCTTAGACTGTGTTCTGCTGAACTGAAACTGAGGCAAAAAAATCTAAATAAAGCTTACACTACAGCTGAACTCACTGCTTGCTAAGTATGAGGCAAAATACATGGAAGTTCTGTCCAATTATTAAATGTCTGAATTGCTTGGTTACTGATTATTGTTTTTATACTGGTTTCCCAAGGAACTGCAGTAAACAGAAATAAGGAACAACTTAACATGGTGGGAGAACCCAGTGATTACTGGCTGGGCCTGAGGGAAAATAAATACTTTTTTAGATAACTGCAATGAGAATATTTCCAAGCCTTGACTGTGATTTTACTGTTTTTTTGTTCAGTTAATGATATGAAATGAAATATGCTGGTACAGAATTAATCACTGAAAGTGACAAAATGATATAAAAAGTTAAAGTGACAAAAAAATGTAACTGTCATCAACCCAAGTTAAAGTATTTTTCATTAGGTGTGTTTTAAGTTTTTATTTTCATCCATCTCTTCATGGTTGCATTTTGGTTGTATTGCTGTTAAATAAATCATGACTTTTGAACAAAACCTGCTGCCTTGTGACTTCATCTCATTTGGGATCTGAACAATATTGAAGGGCACTACTTTAATCCTAGCTAGAGTGAGACATCCACAACGCTATCTGAAAGTGTATACAATATAGAACGACCAGAAACAGGGATCTTCATTAATTTTATAAAGCAAGATTGCACCAAAGTAGCACAGTATGTAAAAATGTATCTGAAAGGTTGGCCCATTTATGTTTGTCTTTATAGAACTTATATGGGCAAACTGAAAAGGTTTACAGTATAATAATCTTCTGTACTCAATAATATGCAAGTATAATGGCTGCTGTCTGTATAAAAAAACTTTTATTTGGAAAATAAAAATGAGTAACATGTCTGGAACCATGCACCATAGTCTGGATGAACGGAAACCTTTAGTAATATCTTGTTTTTAAAGAGTATCTTTGTAAAACTCTGTACCTTTGGTACTAGTTTTCTTCTAGGGGTTGGCATTCATGGACAGAAAGTTCACAAACATTTGAGAGCTTTTGCTGTCAGTTGTGTATATCATTTACTCAAACAAATAACACATCGACACACATATGAGCACACTAGAGAAGGCATATGAAAGTTGACTGCTTTATGCATTTAATAACCCAGTCCTATATAGTGGAGAGCTGGACTCTCTCATTTTGAGAAGGGACTGAATATGCTTTCTCGTCATAGTAGGGCTGTGGTATTTGTATGGCCAAGGCGACCTTTCTCTACAGCCTCTCAGACAACACACACAACATGGAAAATTGTGCTCCTGCTGCAGTCCATAAATCACCACAGCCATTTTCCCCACTTCCCTTTAAAGAGGTATGTAAATACCACTGTACTGGCCAGGTAAACAAGACTAACCCCTGCACAAATGACTTGAAAATTGAAGAAAAGCACCTTATTTTTCAGCTGAAATTGCTTTTGAAGCCCTGCACTGGCACATGGGATAGAGCCGAGGCCTGGAATGATTTGGGCTATGTTCTGTGTGTTTTTGAGTGTGTGTGTGTGTGTGTGTGTGTGTTTTGGGGGGGCAAAATGGGTTGATGATAACCACACTCGACAGAGCTCCTGTGCCTATCGAGTTCTTACAATGATCAAAGATATCATTGTTGTGTATTATGTCTCTCCTCGAAGGACCGCAAATATGGGTTTCACAGGTACAAACACACACACGATGTAAAACTTCAGCCCTCAAAGGACCTGGATTACAAGCCTGCTGTCAGATTTTCTTCAGCAGAAAATCACACACTTAAAACGACCTTTAACCATAATATTCATTTCTTTGAATCCATGATGCCCAAGCTTATCATTGAATAAAATGAAATATAAAATTGCGAGGGTCTTGATTCAGGTTGGGGCGGCATGATATCAACTCATAGCTCCAAAGATCCCTAGTACAATCCTGGCAAAGATTCCGTCTTTGTGGAGTTTGCATGTTCTCCCTATGTCTGCACTGGTTTCCTCCAGTTCCCTCCCATATTCCAAAGATATACGTTAGATCCTAGACTGAGTGTGTATGTGTGTGTGTGTGTCAAGTCAAGTCAAGTCAGATTTATTTATATAGTGCTTTTTACAATGAAGCATTGTCTCGAAGAAACTTTACAATTTTAGATTATCTTCTAATATCTATGTCCAATCCCAAATTGAGCAAGCCTAGGGTGCCAGGGGCAAGGAAAAACTCCCTAAACTACCTGTGTGTGTGTGTGTGTGTGTGTGTGTGTGTGTGTGCCCTCTAGGATGGTTACCACCTTGTACCCTGTGCTGCCATTTATGCTCCAGCTCCCCCACAACCCTGCACTGCATTAAGCTGGTATGAAAATTAATGACTGAAAGAATGAAGGTTTCAGGTTCAAGAGCTAATGATGATTTCAGCATCATTAAGTTTGTACAATAGAAAATGTAAAACCTAACTAAAGTCTAAGTAAACTACAGAGAATAAAACATGAAATCTGCTGGGAAGCATTCCAAGAGATATTCTGTTTAATTCCCAAACTGGCCAAAAATGATTTGCAATGAAATAGTTAAACTGAAATTTCATGAGAGACACACACACTTGGAAACGTCTTAATGAAAACCACATTATTTTTATTTGTTCACAATAAAACATTAATGACAAAAACCCAGAAAAAGATAAGGCGGAAGATGGAGAATGCTTGTTTTGGAGTGCGAAGATGCATGACTGTAGCTGCTAGTGATTACACAAACAAATCAGGTCTTTCTAAATTTGCAAAATCTTGTTTGCACAGCTGTGTGGCAAGAGCACTGTGGCCAGCAATAAACTTGTTTCTAACCATAGGCATGGTTCACATCTTGTCCACCTTATATGGGCAATAGTTTCATGAAAGTTTGTGAAATTTTAAATGCCTAACCCTTTATTTGCATCTGCATCTGGATTGGCTTTAGAGATTCTCCTTTCTGATTTGTCATTTCTGAGAAGAGAACTTCTATTACTTTGTTCACCAGCAAACGTTCACAAAGACGTTTCTTATCTAATCGGGAAGTTAGACTTTCAAAATGGTCAAGCATCTCAAGTTACATTCCCTTTGTCATCCAGTGACCCAGTGCATACTGTCAGTGAAGACAAGCTAAAGCTATTACTGTGACAGAGCTACAGTAACCAGTAAGCTTATCTGAGGAATACGCTAGCCAGGAAAAAAAGGGAAACAGAACACCAAAGAGTGTTTCAGCCTTTGACTGCATCAAGCTGGCAATCCCTGAAACACCTACACAACAACACAATCTGTCATGAAAAAAGGGAGAGGGACTCAAAACCCCTGAACGTCACAAGGTGCAGCTAATTCCCAGCATCTGGTGCAAGCTGCTGCCTATTGCATAGAATTTGCCATTGGCTAGGATAACTTGGCACCACCAGTGCCTCAGATTGTCATTTTTTTTCCCCCTGCGGCACTGTAAGTGGAATGGACAGAGACTGCTGGTTGAACCACCCCATTTTGCTGGTTGCAGTGCCAGAGTCATGTTATCTAATAAAACAGCACCGGTCAGTTGGAATGCCAATGTGCCAAATCCAGGACCATCAACAAAGCCTTGGGGGAGATTAGCCAGTGAACCCAGATATGTTCTAGTCTGCATTCAAATTTTTAAGAGCCTCATTCTTTAAAATAAAATATATAGTGAAATAACACACAAACACACACACACACATAGAACCTGTGCCTCAGAGTGAACATGAGAATATCAAAAAGGACCTCGTATGGCTGACTATGAAAGATACGTTGCTTTGTGACTTTGATATACACTTTCTTTCCTCTTCCTCTTCATCAGCCAATGCAATATCTGACACTCATCGCAGAGTAAAGAGACGAAGCCATAGAGGACACCAGTGATGCATGATCAAGGTGAGAGGGGTTGGAGATGGCTCTTTGTGTCTGGTGACTCAGTGGTGCACAAAGGCGGATCTGCGAGAGTCTTGCAAACAAAGCCAGTGCACTGCATCTCTCTCTCTCTCTCTCTCTCTCTCTCTCTCTCTGTCTCTCTCACTATCTTTCCCTCTCTCTCTCCTCCCTTTCCTATTGAACAGAACCTAATAAGAGTGTGACTTCTAGCATTACAACTCTGTATGTGACTCATTACATTGTAAGAAGACAGGAAAGAGCTCTGGGCACTTTTTTCCCCTTCCTATTTTCCCTTCCTTTCTTTTTTAAATATTAATATCCTGCCCAGCCACTACAGTAATGATATTAGGGAGCTGACAGAACTCTCCACCCAGCTGGACATGTTAATTGAGAAGGCGGTATTTAAAAGGCAGGGTTCATATTGATACAGATGGTGGGACAATGGTGGGATAGCAGGCTTAGGTCAGTATCATTTCCAATCCATTCCCTAATGGCACTGGCTGTTTTTCTTCCTCGCATGAAGGTTGAGGCAACCATCATTCGTGGGATGGGGCTGCTTGAACAATTCCATCAAGAAATGAATATGTTTCACTGGCTGTACGATGGCACCAACTACTAGTTGTCATGCGCTTATCATCATGCTTTAAAAAAAAAAAAACAATCACAAATTCAGACTTACATGAGGTCTGGATACATAAGGGATTCATACTGTACTGCAGTGTAGTGTAATACTGAAATTATGTGTGCCGATCTAACTTAGTGTATCTCATAGAAGAGCATAATTGCCATATATTGTTCTGCAGTATACAAACAGTTCTAAAGAATAGTATATTTCAAATTTTATAAGTAGAGAATTAATACTGAACAACTCCCTACATAAAACATATTTAAAATAATAATAATAATAATAATAATAATAATAATAATAATAATAATAATAATAATAAACAATTATCAGCTTAACAATAAAGAAAATAAGCTAAATTGAATAGACTAGGATATGATAAAACAAAGATAAAAATGATCCCTCTCTCCCTCTGTGTGTGTGTGTGTGTGTGTGTGTGTGTGTGTGTGTGTGTGTGTGTGTGTGTGTATTTAACAGGGAACTCGGTGCCTTACAAATTCTACCTAGTTTCTGCTGTTATATGCACTGTGTCTGTGGCAAATCTGGCCATCTTCTTTTGTTGAGCTACCAGCTTCACAACGCGAATTAGACAGGACAGGAAATAATGCTGTGAGTGCTCACTGCCACATGGACACAGTTTAGCTCCTGCAAGTACCTGTCCCCACCATTGTCGAGCTGTCCAAACAAATAAAATGTTCCAGCTGTGAGTGTTTGTGTGTTAAGACATACAGTGGCTAAAAGGAAAGGTAGATTGAAAACACACACACACACACACACACACACACACACACACACACACACACACAGTGTCACTGTATGTGGCCTACAATGTAATGGAAACAGTCATAGGCTAACAGCAGTACTAAACACTGTGCAAGGCTGGCCTTTTACAACAATAACATATGTCACTGGTGCTCTCAGCTTGCTCCCTGGAACCAGCCCATTGCTAAACTCTGAGGATAACATTAAGTCAAATTAGGGGCCATCCTCCCTCACCTCAAATCCACACTGGAAAGCAATAGTTTGCTTAAGTTTACTAACAAGTTTTCCATATTTCTGAATAAATGCAGAGTAAAACGTCATCAGATTTTCACGCAAGTCCTAAAAGTAAGTAAAGATAACCCAATTAAACAAATAAGAGAAAATTTATACTTGGTCATTTATTTATGACCAATGAAACATATTTGGCAGTGGAAGCAGAGCTGGAGGTGGCAGAACTTAAGATGTTGAGGTTCTCTTTTGGAGTGTCTAGGGTGGACAGGATTAGGAATGAGATCATCAGAGGGACAGCACAGGTTGGAAAATTGGGATACAAAATTCGAGAGGGGAGACTAAGATGGTTTGGACATGTGCAGAGGAGGGATAGTGGATATATTGGTAGGAGGATGTTGGAGATGGAGCTGCCAGGCAAGAGACGGAGAGGAAGACCAAAGAGGAGTTATTTGCTAGTGGTAAATGAAGATATGCAGGGAGTTGGGGTGACAGTAGAGGACGTGGAGGACAGGGTGAGGTGGAAATGTTTAACTCGCTGTGGTGACCCCTGATAAAGGGAGAAGCCGAAAGAAGAAGAAGAAGAAGAAGAAGTCACATATTTGGCAGTCTTAAAAAGTTTATGACGTGTTTTCAGTATCTGGTGTGACCCCTTTGTGCAGCAATAACTGCAAATAATAGCTTCTGTTAATTGATGATCAGTCCTGCACATCAGCTTGGAAAACCCATTTCTCTGTATAGAACAGCTTCAACCTTTGGGTAGTGGTGGGTCTTCTCACATAAACTTCTGGCTTCAGGACCTTCCACAACACATCTGCTGGATTCAAGTCAGGACTCTGACTTGCCATTCCATAGCATGAATTTTATTCTTCTTTGACCATTCTTTGGTAAGATGACTTGTGTGCCTAAGGTCTTTGTCTTGAGCTATTCTTTTGAGCTTCAGTTCATGGACAGATGTCCTGACATTTTCCTTTAGAATATGCATGTAAAATTCAGAATTAATTGTTCTATCAATATTGGCAAGCTGCCCCAGCCAAGATGCAGCAAAACAGGAACCATCCATGATACTACCACCACCATGTTTCACAGATGCGATAAGATTCTTATGCTGCAATGCAGTATTTCCTTTCTCCAGACATACAGTGGGGCAAAAATTTTGGAAGATCTCCTACTTAGAAGGATCAGAGATGTCTGTAATTTTCATCATAGGTATACTTTAACTATGAGAGACAAAATGAGGAAAAAAATCCAGAAAATCACATTGTAGGATTTTTAAAGAATTTAATTGTAAATTATAGTGGAACATATGTATTTGGTCAATAAGAATAGTTCAAATCAATACTTTGTAACATACCCTTTGTTGGCAGATCTCCTCTAAAGCAGTGAAGTTTTATGGCTGTCGATGGGCAACACGGACTTTCAAATCCCTCTACAAATTTTCCATAGGGTTGAGGTCTGGAGACTGGCTGGGCCACTCCAGGACCTTGAAATGCTTTTTACGGAGCCACTCCTTCGTTGCCTGAGCGGTGTGTTTGGGATCATTGTCATGCTGGAAGACCCAGCCACGTTCCATCTTCAATGCTCACACTGATGGAAGGAAGTTTTGGCTTAAAATTTCACGATACATGGCCCAGTTCATTCTTCCCTTGACACGGATCAGTCGTCCTGTCCCCTTTGCAGAAAAACAGCCCAAAAACATGAGGTTTCCACCCCCATGCTACACAGTCGGTATGGCGTTCTTGGGATGCAACTCAGCATTCTTCTTCCTCCAAACACGACGAGTTGAGATTTTACCAAAAGGTTCTATTTAGGTTTCATCTGACCACATGATATTCTCCATATCCTATTCTGGATCATCCATATGCTTTCTGCCAAACTTGAGACCGGCCTGGACATGTACTGGTTTAAGCAGGGGGACACGCCTGGCACTGCAGGATCTGAGTCCCTCTCGGCGTAGTGTGTTACTGATGGTAGCCTTTGTTACTTTGGTCCCAGCTCTCTGCAGGTCATTCATCAGGTCCCTCCGTGTAGTTCTGGGATTTTTGCTCACCATTCTCATGATCATTTTGACCCCACGGGATGAGATCTTGCATGGGGCCCCAGATCGAGGGAGATTATCAATGGTCTTGTCTGTCTTCCATTTTCTTACAATTGCTCCCACAGTTGACTTATTCACACCAGCCTGCTTGCCTATTGTAGATTCACTCTTCTCAGCCTGGTGCAGGTTTACAATTTCATCCTGGTGTCCTTCGACAGCTCTTTGGTCTTGGCCATGGTTGAGTTTGGAGTCTGACTGTTTGATGCTGTGGGCAGGTGTCTTTTATACAGATAACGAGGTCAAACAGCTGGAAATCTTGCTTGTTTGTGGGTGACCAAATACTTATTTTTGCACCACGATTTACAATTAAATTCTTTAAAAATCCTACAATGTGATTTCCTGGATTTTTTTTTTCATTTTGTCTCTCATAGTTGAAGTATACCTATGACGATAATTACAGACCTCTCTCATCTTCCTAAGTAGAACAACTTGCACAATCAGTGTCTGACTAAAAACATTTAGTTGCTTACATGTTACTTTTTGTTCCTTTATGACCTCCTGAACTGTTACACTCTTTGGTCTTGGAGTGATCTTTGTTGGTCGACCACTCTTGGGGAGGATAATAATCTTGAATTTCTTCCATGTGTACATAATTTGTCCGACTGTGATTTTTGGAGACAAATTTGTTAGAAACCTTTGCTATCCTGATGACTATCATCAAATATTTTTTGGAGGTAATCAGAAATGTCACCAGGGTTTAAAACAGGACACCCACTCACACCAAGCAGCACCGTCACCTCATAGCAAGAAGGTCCTGGAGTTTGCATGTACGGATCGCACCTCCCCGAATCTGTGTGGTTTTACTCCAGGTACTCCACTCTTACCAGAGTCAAAAGACATGCTTTGATTAATATATATATATGACTAACTTTGTAAGTAAGCTTTTGTATCTATATACCCATGTGTCTGTCATTAAAATGGCCATTGATGCTGATAGCAATGTCAAATAAACCAAACAAAAAAACCAAACAAACAAACAAACAAGACCCCCTCACAACTGATTCTCATCCCATTGACTGACAAAAAAACTGCTAATACTAGAGGTTCACTTACTTGCGCCACTCAAAGATATGTAATATTGGATCATTTTCTTCAGTAAATACATAAACAACTATAATATTCTTGTCTCGCTTATTTCATTGGGTCCTCTTTATCTACTTTGAGGACTTTTCATGTGAAAAACTGCACTGTAATTTTCAAGCATCACTGTAAAGGTGGAGGCCATGGAGGGAGGTCAGCTTGTTGATCTGACTGAGATGAGACCTGATCTCTTTGGGTCTGGAGCATCTCAGTCCCAAGGTCATCCATTAATGCTCCAATGCCAGTACTGCTACCGTACCCCACAATAAATCTGTGGCTCACCCCTAACCCTTTCAGTTCACCCATTAACTCTCACAGGTCAGCCATGAGCCCCTTAAGGGATGCATACTGCATTATTAACACTCCACTGTCAGCTAGTCAATCCGATCAGTTTCATTTGTCTAATGCAGCTACTTTAGGGACTTTGTGATTTATTTGAATAGACGAAAAGCAACCAGAAATTTCCTTTTATACCTCTCTTAACATGACATATTATATTTGCTTTAAATATGGATACATATTATCTTTTAAGGAGCTCTCACTACAATATAAATCGTGTAAATGACAGGGCTTCCTTAAAAAAACAAAAAACAAAAAACATTTTTCATATATATTTTAAAATCAATTATAACTAAGACAACAGCAGCTCTTTTGTCATACATACACTGCAAAATGTGACACAGAACATTCATTTGCCACAACAAAAAAGTTAAATAATATATTTTGTCTATATTGTCGTCTATAATATTTGCTGAAAGAACACAAACTATTATCCCTATTCTACTAAATTTTATTTTTTTTGTAGATTTTTAAGTTCACATGCAATGTAGTTCATGGCCACCATGATTAAGCATATGATTATTAAGCATAATACCTGTATTAGCATTTTTCTTTTGGTCACCCAGCACATTTTAATATACAACCATATAGTGAGTGAAATTGAAAGTGATAATTTTACTGTCCTGCCTTGGTACACCAAACATTTTCTTTCCTCCCTTCTAGTATTTTTTTTATGATAGTTGTTGCGGTGACAGTGTGGTTGGATAGGGGCAGGTGCCCACATTGAAATAATGTCAATTTTAGGGGGATGTGCAAATAGACTCACCATTTCTCTGTAAAGTAAATTATGTTAACTTTATGCATAAAATATTATGCATTTATAAATGCAGTAATTAATTTGATTGTGATGATCAAATAAAAACTGTTTTGAACAGTACTGTACCAGTCTTATTGCCATTAGATTAGATATACTGTTGTTTTAGCAAATCATATAATGACCATATATAATTATTTTAACCAGAAAACACATTACATTTGTATGCACTAACAAAAAATCTGAAAAAAAAAAAATGCTTGAGCAATAATAGCATCTGGCAGTTTCAGGGTGCCAAGTTGACCCATCTACAGTCCAAGAAAGTTCATCAGGAATGGTCTTTTTGGAAGGGGAACAGCCAAGAAACCACTTTTTCAGAAGGGGAACAAGGTAAAAAGGTTAAGACAGGCTAAATCCCACACAAATCTTAATGACAATAAGTGGAAAAGAGTATTGTGTAGTGACAAATCCAACCTTTGGGTCCAGTCATCACCAGTATTCTATATATAGTCATTATACTATTACTAAAACAACAAATCTAATGGTGGCCTAAGACTTTTGCAAAGTACTGTATATGTGTATATTCTAAATATACTAACCTCTAATTTTACACTGGGCACATTCTGCTTTTGATAAGGCAGCGAGACATGACTAATGGTATCACCTATGAGCATCACCTATGCCTTCATATCTCAATGCAATGCTTTAATAACAGAAACAGGAAAGTGCAGAGCCCAGCAGAGTTCTCACTCTAAGAGGATGAACTGTCACACATGTCAAACTGCTCCCTTTAAATGAGAGTATGCTTTGATCCCTGGACCTGCTTTGGTCATCTCCGAGTTTCATGTGAACCGCAAAGCTCAGCATCAGCCAAGAAGCGATAGAGACACAGTGTAGGCTGAAATAAAACAAATCCTGCTTCCCCTTCAGAGAAGCATGGCAAATGATCAGGTTTTTCAAATCCTCATCCAGAAGCCTGATCTCACTGTTATCATTAATAACAGAGGCCAGGATTCAACGAGGATTGCTTTCAACCTCTAGGGCTATCAGTTTGACACAGGTTAATGCTGTCTCATTTTTCTAGAACCGGTAATGAGTAGGTGTTGCACAGACGCAAGGCAAGTGTTGTGTTGTCTGTAAAGGTTTTTGGCAAAGAGCAACAAGCAGACAGTGTTGTGACTCATTGCCCTAACTGAATGGGAGAATACAAATTTACTGCTTTTATGAGCACGCATGAGTGAGACAGAGAAAATCAGACTGAATCTCATAGACCTGTTCTACTATCAATGTTCAAGTGCTCCAAAATCCTCCCGTGTAGTGTCACAGCAGTCATCATTCACTCAAACTGGTGTGACAAAACATCAGCTTGCTTCTGTTTCAGAACCAAGAAGAGTTCAGGTCACAGCTTTGAGAGAAGTATAATTTCCATGCCAGGCCACAAGCATTTTTTTAAATTATGAAATATGTGGGCTGTTGATTTTTTGTTGATATTTATCAAGTCATAATAACAAATATTCAGCTTAAACTGATAACACATCAGCTTTTTATGGCTTTACTGGTCATTCAAAGTCACAACTGATTGACATTCCAGTCCAGGTTGGAAAATGTATGTGAACATCTGGACAAAAAACTTCTCCAAAAGTTAGATGCCTGTGGTAATAAGATGAATGTCGGTTGTAGAGGTGCCCTTCTATATAAACACACACACACACACACACACACACACACACACACACACACACACACACACAAATGCCTGCTTAATCTTCATACAATATAGCAGGCAAACATTCTACCTAAAAATAATACAAAAAATATTTTCATGTCTTTGCTTTAACACATTAATTAGTCATTTGCAGTCCAATTATAATGTTCTACTCTCTAAAATTTCTAATTTTTCTAAATGTAAAAACATTTCTTTTTAGACCACTTTGGGGCCACTCTGGACAGGGCACTTCTACAACCTATATCTTCTCTCTCGTTTCATCACTTGTAATACTTGTCAGTTTAGTTACTTTTTAAAATCGAAACTTTGAAATGATTAATAAAGGCTTTTCATAAAGACATAAAGTTACAGTCAGTGCTCGGGTGATTCAGTGGTCTAGCCAAGCACAACAGTGACCCAAGTTCTGGCCAGGTTGGGCATTGGATCTAGGCATGACTATTTGTGTCTGAGGGAGGTGGGGGTCGGTCAGAGATCACCCCCTTGTGCTGGACCTCGGTGGATAAAAAACTGGCAACATTTATAAGTAAGAAGGAAGAAATCTTCACAATACACCGACTGAACAAATGATTCCTGTAGTTCTCTTCATTTTATTATTTAAATCAGACTGTTAAGTAGAAACATATTTGATTCCTAAGCTTTCTGACATATTCTCATGAAGTGTCAAGTTGAAAACCAAACTACGCATTAAAAAATTCACACAGCCTCCATCTAAGGATCTCAGCTGTCATCCATATGGACGTCCTGCGGTGATGAAATGATAATCTTCTACATGAAAGATTTGACAGTGGTTTATGTTTTGAGTGAATTAAATGTTCATGTGTCACTGAACCATACGACAGAAGTCGACAAATATAACATGAATTTTTGGAAAGCTGCCTAACTGCATGCATTGCTGGTGCTTCCTTTTTGAGAAGTAGATTTATTTAGTGCTTATATCTCACAGCCAGTACTTCACCACAACATTTTTTTCCTCACACCTTACAATGATAACCACTTGTTCCCCTCAAAAAGCAATTAAAGGCAATATAACCCCGAAAAACTCTAAATTATTATACGACATTTACTTATGAACATATTGGAGCAGTGAATATTTATTTAAAAATGATATTTAGCTTTTATGCTTAGACAAATACATTTAGATAGGCAGAACATAATCAACATGACAGCACAGATCATAGTATAGCCATAAGCAGCAAGAACTCCAGTGCTGTTGGGTGACTTTTGATGAGGGAAGGGAAAGATGTGCAGCAGGGTTCAAACCTCGGGTCACTGCCGTTTCAGAAAAAGGCCAACCAGCTCTATCCTCTAGGGGAGAGGGAGTCAGAGACAGAATCTGGTGGTGTTTGTCAAGATCCACTGAACCCTGCAGCAAAGACCACAAGCAGGGACTGCAACAAAAGGGAAATGATGAAGAGAGAGGAGTGTACTCCTCTAAGCTTCAGTTCACAGAACTCCACTAGGGGAAAAATGTGTGGAGGAGAGAGAAATGGGTTTTGAAAGCTCCAGAAAGACAAAACAAAATCCAGCTGCAACCTCATGGTGGCACTACCAAGCCTCTGTTGGGTTTCAGACAATAAGCAATAAGCTATGTCAAAAAAAAAAAAAAAAACAGTGATGCGCTTTTCTTGCATGTGCTCCTTCTTTTATCTCCTTTATGAGTCATTCAGGATCAAGTGAGTGGAGAAATGTAAAACTAAATCATCTTCTTTCACTGTGGTATTGAAAGATCAAACTCACCAATAATTTAAAAGCCAGGCCCATGGCAATGTGGTCTAGCATTACAGGTCAGAGAACCTCTTCATCACATACAAATGCAAGCAGATATACTATATGACCATAAAACAGTAAGAAGAGGTCAGCCACTGATCATAAATGGCCCCTAGTTGCCATTGCGGTGCGCTTCCCTAGGTCAGGGGTTTCCCTTGTCATTCCCTTCTCGCTTTTAGCCATAGCCCTGTTGCTGATGAGGCAATTGACCACCTGTGCATGTTGGCTAAGAGCCATTCACTGCTGGGATAACACTACTCACTCAATTTTAAGTGTTTTTTTAATTTTGTTTATTTTTACATCTGTGATACTAGCATGTCAGTAGAGATCTCATTTAGACTATTGATATTACCTGAAGGAAATTGTGTGTCTCTGTGTATGTATGTATATATATATATATATATATACACACAAACAATGGGGCAAAAAAGTATTTAGTCAGCCGCTGATTTTGCAAGTTCTTCTACTTAGAAAGATCAGAGAGGTCTGTCATTTTCATCACAGGTACATTTCAACTATGAGAGACAAAATGAGAAAAGAAAAAAACAGGAAGTTACATTGTATGATTTTTAAAGAATTTAACTGTAAATCATGGTGGAAAATAAGTATTTTGTCAATAAATTTGGTTCAAGTCAATACTTTTGGTTCAATATTCAATACTCAATTGGCAATGACAGAGGTCAAACGTTTCCTCTAAGTCTTCACCAGGTTTGCACACACTGTAGCTGGTATTTTGGCCCATTCCTCCATGCAGATCTCCTCTAGAGCACTGATGTTTTGGGGCAACACGGACTTTCAACTCCCTCCACAAATTTTCTATGGGATTGAGGTCTGGAGACTGGCTAGGCCACTACAGGACATTGAAATGCTTTTTACGGAGCCACTCCTTTGTTGCCTGAGCGGTGTGTTTGGGATCATTGTCATGCTGGAAGACCCAGCCACGTTCCATCTTCAATGCTCTCACTGATGGAAGGAGGTTTTGGCTTAAAATCTCACGATAAATGCCCCCGTTCATTCTTCCCTTAACACGGTTCAGTCGTCCTGTCCCTTTGCAGAAAAACAGCCCCAAAGCATGATGTTTCCACCCCCATGCTTCACAGTAGGTATGGCACAACTCAGAATTCTTCTTTCTCCAAAAACGGCGAGTTGAGTTTTTACCAAAAAGTTCTATTTTGGTTTCATCTGATCACATGATATTCTCCATATCCTCTTCTGGATCATCCATATGCTCCCTGGCAAACTTCAGACGGGCCTGGACATGTACTGACTTAAGCAGGGGGACACGCCTGGCACTACAGGATCCGAGTCCCTCTCAGCGTAGTGTGTTACTGATGGTAGCCTTGTTACTTTGGTCCCAGTTCTCTGCAGGTCATTCATCAGGTCCCTCCGTGTAGTTCTGGGATTTTTGCTCACCGTTCTCATGATTATTTTGACCCCATGGGATGAGATCTTGCGTGGAGCCCCAGATTGAGGGAGATTACCAATGGTCTTGTATGTCTTACAATTGCTCCCACAGTTGATTTATTCACACCAACCTGCTTGTCTATTGTAGATTCTCTCTTCCCAGCCTGCTGCAGATCTACAATTTTCTTCCTGGTGTCCTTCGGCAGCTCTTTGGTCTTGGCCATGGTTAAGTTTGGAGTCTGGCTGTTTGACGCTGTGGACAGGTTTCTATTAAACCAATAACAAGGTCAAACAGGTGCCATTAATACAGGTAACATGTGGAGGACAAGAGCTTTTTAAAGAAGTTACAGGTCTGTGAAAGCCAGATATCTTGCTTGTTTGTGGGTGACCAAATACTTATTTTCCACCATGATTTACAATTAAATTCTTTAAAAATCCTACAATGTGATTTCCTGGATTTTTTTTCCTCATTTTGTCTCTCATAGTTGAAGTGTACCTATGATGAAAATTACAGACCTCTCTCACCTTTCTAAGTTGGAGAACTTGCACAATCAGTGACTGACTACATACTTTTTTGCCCCACTGTAGTACCTGATCTGTGTACAGAAACAGATGGACTACAGTATATAATTGTAGAACTACAAAGTGCAGTCAGCACTACACCTTAAACTAAACATAAGAAGAATATAAACTGGAAGAAATATAGAATGGCTAAGACTTTTGCACAGTACTGATGCTAGAATATAGAAGAATCAATTGCTGTCCTCTAGGGTCCATCGTTAGATAGCTATACAAGATTTAAACTACAGTGGTACTTCAGTTCGCATTGTTAATCCATTCCAGAAGGCTTGTCGAGAATCGAAAACCATGACAAGTACTGAGCAAATTTATTTCCCATAAAGAATAAGGTAAATTGAAGTAATCCATTCCAGACACCCATAAAATCTACACTGTATAAGGAATTATATGCATTAATTGGGTTGTATTATAGAGGTGCTTCCTGATTTTTGAATGGGATATGTTCTAACAAATACATCATAAGTTAAATGTATCATGTACTGAGTTTAACGAATGTTTAGTAGAGTTAACGTTAGAGTTAATGTTCTATACTGTATTAAAGGGAAGCCTATGATAAGTAATGCTAAGTAAGTTAATGTTTAAAAGACTTACATTAACCTACAGTTGGCCAAAATCATTAACACAACGCTTATTTTTTAATAAAGTGTTGAAAAATCTCATGTAATTTAGTGAGTAATGTATTGAAAGTGAAAAGTAAAAGCAAAACACTTACTCTACTGGTGAACTCAGAGCATTAGCATCACTGCTAAGCTAGCAGTAGGCAGTTCTGAGGGATTCTTGTGTTCCTGTTTTGCTTTTGGTTGGCTCTTATAAGTAATCTTTTTAGGACCCATGGGGACTTATTTTCATTACAAATATAGTACTGTAGATATAAAAAATAAAGGAAAACACGATAAACACAGTGGAGATATACTGTACACTGAGCAAGGACTACTATGAATCTGAATCACTGAATCACTGTGTATTGAATCGTGAATCATAAATCATGAATCGAGTTCTAGCTGAAACGAGTTGTGCGGCTCGACACAACACAAGTTTAAGCAAGTGCACTGAGTACTGAGCAAAATATGAGAACCGAAAACAAATTTTTCTAGTCAAAATGGGTCGAGAACCGAATTCAACAATTCTGAGGTGGTTGAGAATTGAGGTACCACTGTATAAGAGAATGCTCTTAAATGTGTTTAAAGTGCATAAAATTCATGTTAATTCCAAACCACAGCATCAGTAACCACTGTGCTTTCTGCATTTGCTCTTAAAAATCACTCGCATATCTGCAAAATACATCACAGAATGGAAAGCAAAAATAGACTTTAAATTTTTCTTTGCTACATTTCTTGTCTATATACAGTAATATCATTTACATGGTTTATCACATTTTACCTGATATTTCTCGTTATGCTTTCCCATTCAACCGCATGCAGCAATTTTGAAACTACAACACATGATACAAATTAACACAAACCCACTGGCATTTCTCTCACACACACCATCCCAGTTTTATTTTTATCAAAAATCAGAAATGGCTTTATTTAGTTGTCTAGCAGTGCTGGCCTTTTGCAAAACTACTACACCACCAACATCACCACTACACCCCCTAACTTCCCTGCACTTCCCACTGGGCTAATGTGAACAGGACGTCCCGCTGGGAAGCCAAAGAATACCACTTCATAGCTGCATAGCTGGGAGCCTTTATTTATGAAGCTGCTTGAAAGGAATGGGTATTAGTGTCCAAACATTTCACCATGCTCCCGTGGCAGCGCACAAAAGCGACTGATTTCCAGCAAATCTGCACTTACATGTATTTTATTGAAGCAGCCAAAAAGAAGAAGAAAATGATGAAGAAAACATTTATAATGACTTAAAAGACCTTAGAGGTGGAAAAAAGAATAGACTCAAGTCTTTAAAAGGCTGAATGAGAGAAAAGTCAAACATAAAAGTGCTCAATTTTATCGCAGTGCAGTTAAAGTTAAAAGACGGAAAGAGACAGGGCTTCAGTGGGTTGATCTTGAAGAAGAGAAAGGAAGCTGTAGACCTCTGGCAAGTAAAAAAAGGTCTGGATGGCCTTGCCAAGGATAATTCAAAGCACAACAGTATAAAGACCAGTTATTTATTTGAACCATATTACCATTATATACTGCTCCACTGTGTAGTGGAAAAGGACAAAATTACTAAACATGCTTAACAATAACCACAAATACATTATATCATGAACATATATAGTAAATATGAAGACATCGTGAGGTATTAACATCACAATGGCATAGATATGTGAAACTCTTCTGTAGGGGAGCATATGGGCATTATCAGTGCTAGTTCCTTTAGTCTCTTCTCTCTGTTCTCATTTCTTCTCATGTTTTTCCTTCTTCAAACATACATCATATACTATATATATATATATATATATATGCATGCTTCGATACACCTGCAGATTCAACTACTTCCTTCACGCTATGTCCTTTGGCACGGCCAAATGCAATCATTCCTTTTTGGCAATCATTAACATCCGCTTTGCTACCACACATAGAACGAGACTTTCACTGCACTGTACAAGTCTTCTCAACCTATGCATCCCATTGCACACCCCGCAGGAATTTATATCCCAATCATCATGGTGCAATGCCACCTGGAAGAGCCTGAAGTTAGTACCTCCTGAAATATGCAAAACGTATATACAATGGGGCAAAAAAGTATTTAGTCAGCCACTCCTACTTAGAAAGATAAGAGAGGTCTGTAATTTTCATCATAGGTACACTTCAACTATGAGAGACAAAATGAGAAATAAATCCAGGAAATCACACTGTGGGATTTTTGAAGAATTTAATTGTAAATCATGGTAGAAAATAAGTATTTGGTCACCCATAAACAAGCAATATTTCTGGCTCTCACAGATCTGTAACTTCTTCTTTAAGAAGCTTTTCTGTCCTCCACTCATTATCTGTATTAATGGCATCTGTTTGACCTCGTTATCTGTATAAAAGATACCTGTCCACAGCCTCAAACAGTCAGACTCCAAATTCAACCATGACCAAGACCAAAGAGCTGTTGAAGGACACCAGGAAGAAAATTGTAGGCCTGCACCAGGCTGGGAAGAGTGAATCTACAATAGGCAAGCAGGTTGGTGTGAATAAATCAACTGTGGGAGCAATTGTAAGAAAATGGAAGACATACAAGACCATTGATAATCTCCCTCGATCTGGGGCCCCACGCAAGATCTCATCCCGTCGGGGTCAAAATGATCATGAGACCAGTGAGCAAAAATCCCAGAACTACACGGAGGGACCTGATGAATGACCTGCAGAGAGCTGGGAGCAAAGTAACAAAGGCTACCTTCAGTAACAGACTACGCCGAGAGGGACTCAGATCCTGTAGTGCCAGGCGTGTCCCCCTGCTTAAGCCAGTACATGTCCAGGCCGGTCTCAAGTTTTCCAGAGAGCATATGGATGATCATGAAAAGGATTAAGAGAATATCATGTGGTCAGATGAAACCAAAATAGAACTTTTTGGTAAAAACTCAACTCGCCGTGTTTGGAGGAAGAAGAACACCATACCTACTGTGAAGCACAGGGGTGGAAACCTCATGCTTTGGGGCTGTTTTTCTGCAAAGGGAACAGGACGACTGATCCGTGTTAAGGGACGAATGAACGGGTCCATGTATCATGAGATTTTAAGCCAAAACCTCCTTCCATAAGTGAGAGCATTGAAGATGGAACGTGGCTGGGTCTTCCAGCATGACAATGATCCCAAACACACCGCTTGGGCAACAAAGGAGTGGCTCTGTAAAAAGCATTTCAAGGTTCTGTAGTGGCCTAGCCAGTCTCCAGACCTCAACCCCATAGAAACTTTGTGGAGGGAGTTGAAAGTCCGTGTTGCCCAGTGACAGCCCCAAAACATCACTGCTCTAGAAAAGATCTGCATGGAGGAATGGGCCAAAGTACCAGCTACAGTGTGTGCAAACCTGGTGAAGACTTAGAGGAAGTGTTTGACCTCTGTCACTGCCAAACAAAGGTTGTGTTACAAAGTATTGAGTTGAACTTTTGTTATTGAACAAATACTTATTTTCCACCATAATTTACAATTAAATTCTTTAAAAATCCTACAATGTGATTTCCTGGATTTTTTCCCCTCATTTTGTCTCTCATAGTTGAAGTGTACCTATGATGAAAATTACAGACCTCTCTCATCTTTCTAAGTAGAAGAACTTGCACAATCAGTGGCTGACTAAATACTTTTTGCCCCACACAAGCATATATGTTTTGTAATTTTTTTTTTAAACTTTATCTATATTTTAGCTATATTTTAACTTTCACTCACTTGCGCTTGCACATATTGACTATGTAAGCCAGCAAATAATTGAACAGCTTTTTCAACCATATGCCTCTCGCTAGGGTTAGAAACATCCAGCAGGCCTCGTCTTCTGTTCACGGTCCTGTCAACCACTCATTTTTCCAATTTGTTGTGTGTTTAGAAGGGCGATATTCATATTTACAAACACAGTTTTTTTCACAGCAATAGAGTCTGCTATATCAGTTAAGACTGTGACCTGAGTTTCAAGTCACTCGATGGGTGCGGGCCAATAGCCACTGCTGGTAGACCCATATGAACATACACTAACTGGACTGGAGCCCTCAACTATCACTTAATTGAGTAGCAGTGGTTTTAACTGAAATCTCTTGTATGGTAACCACTGTTATGGTGTGTTATTGTATTTGTTAACTTGACTAAAAACTGAAAGAAGTTTTCTGAAAGCAAAGCATGCTGGGGATTGGAGTTCAGCATAGTGGGTGTGACAATTTGCATTCAGCATGTACAGTTTCCATTTAGATTTATAATAATACATTTCTTAATATTAATGTTTAACATTTGCACTTAAATGAAACATTTACTTGTAACGAGCGGCACAGTGGGCAGCACTGCCCCATCACATCAAGAAGGTCCTTGGTCCTTGGGTCCTTGGACACCCAGCTGGTGTCCTTTCTGTGTGGAGTTTGAATTTTGCCCTCTTTGTCTGCGTGTGTTTACTCTGGGTACTCCAATTTCCAAAATGATGAAAAACATTTAGAAATTCAAATTTTTTGCTGTTTTTTTTACTATTTTTAAATATGCCTCATATTCCTCACAGAAATAGAATTCACCATCCCAGAGTCATGGGAAAACCTCTTTTGTCTGATTAGTAAAATCAGTGTAAAGTGTATATAATTAGTTTTGGGAGTAGAATGCATTATGCTGCACATTAAAAATGGTTAAAATGAATTAAGCTTTATACTTTCAGTGTCATGCATGACTCTGCACATAGCACACAAAGCTGTGTGAACACTGGGATATCTGAGAATCTCTATCATCTCTCATAGATGTATCATATAAATGGCTGCTCTGCAAGAGCCCCTTCGACTGCTGGCACGTGCACAGTTGCAATGGATCAAATGTCAACATAGGATTTCGACTGGTGCTTTAAGAGATGACTGAATAAAATTGCCTAAATAGAAAATGAAAACTAGAATAGATTCATAAAGCTACAGTGGTGCTTGAAAGTTTGTGAACCCTTTAGAATTTTCTATATTTCTGCATAAATATGACTTAACACCTCGACAGATTTTCCTAAAAGTAGATAAAGAGAACCCAGTTAAACAAATGAGACAAACATATTATACTTGGTCATTTATTTACTGAAGAAAATGATCCAATATTACATAATAGTGAGTAGCAAAAGTATATGAATGTCTCGGATTAGCAGTTAATTTGAAGGTGAAATTAGAGTCAGGTGTTTTCAATCAATGGGATGACAATCAGGTGTGAGTGGGCACCCTGTTTTATTTAAAGAACAAGGATCTATCAAAGTCTGCTCTTCACAGCACGCTTGAGGAACTGTACCATGGCACGAACAAAGGAGATTTCTGAGGACCTCAGAAAAAAAGTTGTTGATGCTCATCTGGCTGGAAAAGGTTACAAAACCATCTCTAAAGAGTTTGGATTCCACCAATCTACAGTCAGACAGATTGTGTACAAATGGAGGAAATTCAAGACCATTGTTACCCTCCCCATTAGTGGTCGACCAACAAAGATCACTCCAAGAGCAAGGTGTGTAATAGTTGGCGAGATCACAAAATACCCCAGGGTAATCTCTAAGCAACTGAAGGCCTCTCTCACATTGGCTAATGTTAATGTTCATGAGTCCACCATCAGAAGAACACCGAACAACTACAGTATGCATGGCAGGGTTGCAAGGAGAAAGCCACTGCTCTCCAAAAAGAACATTGCTGCTCGTCTGCAGCTTGCTAAAAAGCACATGGACAAACCTGAAGGCTATTGGAAGAATGTTTTGTGGATGGATGAGATCAAAATAGAACTTTTTGGTTTAAAAAAAAAGCGTTATGTTTGGAGAAAGGAAAACACTGCATTCCAGCATAAGAACCTTATCCCATCTGTGAAACATGGTGGTGGCAGTATCATGGTTTGGGCCTGTTTTGCTGCAACTGGGTCAGGATGGCTTGCCATCGTTAATGGAATAATGAATTTTGAATTAAATCAGATAATTCTAAAGGAAAATGTCAGGACATCTGTCCATCAGCTGAATCTCAAGAGAAGGTGGGTCATGCAGCAAGACAACGACCCTAAGAACACAAGCCGTTCTACCAAAGAATGGTTAAAGAAGAATAAAGTTAATGTTTTGGAATGGCCAAGTCAAAGTCCTGACCTTATTACAATAGAAATGTTGTGGAAGGACCTGAAGGGAGCAGCTAATGTGAGGAAACCCACCAACATCCCAGAGTTGAAGCTGTTCTGTACGGAGGAATGGGCTAAAATTCCTCCAAGCCGGTGTGCAGGACTGATCAACAGTTACAGGAAACGTTTAGTTGCAGTTATTGCTGCACAGGGGGGTCATACCAGATACTGAAAGCAAAAGTTCACATATTTTTGTCAGTCACTAATATGTAATATTGAATAATTTTCCTCAATAAATCAATGACCAAATATAATATTTTTGTCTCATTTGTTTACCTGAGTTCTCTTTCTCTACTTTTAGGACTTGTGTGAAAGTCTGATGATGGTTTAGGTCATATTTATGCGGAAATATAGAAAATTCTAAAGGGTTCACAAACTTTCAAGCACCACTGCAAAGTAATGAGTCTGGTTTAAAAATACAGTGAGTAAAAAGTACTTTGTGAAAGTAAAAAAAAGTATTAAGTCACAGAGATAAGTAAAGTACAGATACCTAAAACAATACTTAAGTACTTCTTTACTCAACACCTCAGGTGGCACAGTGATTCTGTGGGTAACACCGTCTCATCACAGCAAGAAGGTCCTAGGTTCAGTCCTTAGGTAGAGTGGTCTGGGTCCTTTCTGTGTGGAGTCTGCATGTCCTCTGGGTGACTATCTTTGAAGTAACCTTGTGTCTGTCATTAAAATGGCTATTGATGCTGATAGTAACATTAAATAAAACCAAACAAATAAACTTCCCAGCTCATGGATACTAACCAGCAGAAAAGAAACAAAAGTAAATCTAGATTTTTGTAAACTTATGTTTGCAAGTGTCTCTAAAAGTTGTTTCAAAGAATGATAGATTACATGAACAAATCTTTAAAAATTAAGACTCTCTGTGTTTTTATAATAGAGCGTATTTTGGTAATTGTAACACCTGACTTTTGTAAAAGTTGCCAGTTTATTTTGTAAGGTACATTTTTTTAAACTATTAAAAACAATTTAAAAACTATGTCTAACCCATTTCATGAGTAATCTATACAGAAATCCAGGTAAGTCACACTTTGCATGCAGAGTTGAGCAAACACTTGGAATGCTTTTTTTTTCAGAGAGTGACTTTCCTTAATCACTACTATTTCTTTGGAAGCATGTTCAAATGGAAGCATAAAGCAGGTTTTCATGCTTGTTACAATGCTCAACAACAGTCACATTTCTTTTTTTCTTTCTAACCCCTGCTCAAAGTTTGCCCAATATACTGTGGTGAGACACTTAAGCATATTCCCGTATAGCCCCATAGCCCCTCATTTCACTCAGAAAAATGAGAATATTCCTATCATTTATGGAAACCAGGTTGCTAAAGGCTGTTCTTGCATGATTGATGTTTTATTGTCTTTCAACATCCTGGCAATTCCTGTCATTTCATCGGTCTTAAAAGCAATAACACATTGATGTTTGAATGCCTACCAAACACTCCCCTTCTCAGCTTATCAAACGCATCTCTTTCCCAGTCGTCCAAAGTGTTGTGCTAATGTCCTTTGTCAAGATCAAAGAACAGGAGAATTGGTGTATATTTATGAATCTAAATGAGTGACTGAATTTTATCACCTTTAAATTGTTGGCTATAGTGGTGTGATAAGTGTCAAGAAATCAGATCTAATTAAAAGTGTGAACAACACCAAAGTGGTTCACATGTATGGAGGATTCATAAATGTGTTCCATGCCACTGGCAACTGGTCAAGGGCAGGTATGAATTTTTTTTAAGGAGAGAAAAAAGGTGTTAATTAACAAATTATTTTTGTACCCTGGCAATCTTGTCTAAATCATTTTCATGATCAAACCCATTATAGCTGTTTGGTTAACTTGCCATATACTCAAAATGATGCAGTTCTGTAATTGACTCTCGATCACAATCAACCTCCCATTATATAAATAACCTCAGTCCCTCCAATATTACACCCAATAACAGTCATAATAAAAAGATTCCACTGCTACCATACATTTTTAAAGTAACATTATACAGTGGTGTGAAAAAGTGTTTGCCCCTTTCCTGATTTCCTATTTTTTTTGCATGTTTGTCACACTTAAGTGTTTCGGAAAATCAAACCAATTTAAATATTAGTCAAAGACAACACAAGTAAACACAACATGCAGTCTTTAAATAAAGGTGTTTTGTTATTAAGGGAGAAAAACTCCAAACTGACATGGCCCTGTGTGAAAAAGTGATTGCCCCCCTTGTTAAAACATAACTTATCTATGGTTTATCACACCTGAGTTCACTGTCTCTAGCCACGCCCAGGCCTGATTATTGCCACCTGTTCTCAATCAGGACATCACTTAACTAGGACCTGCCTGACAAAGTGAAGTACACCAAAAGATCCTTAAAAGCTACACATCATGCCGAGATCCAAAGAAATTGAGTAACAATTGAGAAAGACAGTAACTGAGATCTATCAGTCTGGAAAGGGTTATAAAGCCATTTCTAAAGCTTTGGGACTCCAGCGAACCACAGTGAGAGCCATTATCCACAAATGGCGAAAACATGGAACAGTGGTGAACCTTCCCAGGAGTGGCCGGCCGACCAAAATTACCCCAAGTGCGCAGCGACAACTCATCCAAGAGGTCACAAAAGACCCAACAACAACATCCAAAGAACTGCAGGCCTCACTTGCCTCAGTTAAGGTCAGTGTTCATGCCTCCATCAAGAAAGTGATTGGACAAAATTGACCTGCATGGCAGAGTTCCAAGACGAAAACCACTGCTGAGCAAAAAGAACATTAAAGCTCATATCAATTTTTCAAGAACACATCTTGATGATCCCCAAGACTTTTGGGAAAACATTCTGTGGACTTCCAAAACTCTTTGTAAGGTGTGTGTCCCATTACATGTGGCGTAAAAGTAACACAGCATGTCAGAAAAGAACATCATACCAACCGTAAAATATGGTGGTGGTAGTATGATGGTCTGGGGCTGTTTTGTTGCTTCAGGACCTGGAAGACTTGCTGTGATAAATCAAACTATGAATTCTGCTGTCTTCCAAAAAATTCTGAAAGAGAATGTCCGGCCATCTGTTGGTGACCTCAAGCTGAAACAAACTTGGGTTCTGCAGCAGGAAAACGATACAAAACACACCAGCAAGTCCACCTCTGAATGGCTGAAGAAAAACAAAATGAAGACTTTGGAGTGGTCTAGTCAAAGTCCTGACCTGAATCCTACTGAGATGCTGTGGCAAGACCTTAAAAAGGCCGTTCATGCTCGAAAACCTTCCAATGTGGCTGAATTACAACAATTCTGCAAAGATGAGTGGCCGAAATTCCTCCACAACTATTATTTGAACAATTGATTGGTCACAGCTGAGCCCAGATGTCAGCATGATCGTTGTGCTTAAGCATACTTGAATCATGACAACTTTACTAAACTCTGGAAGTGCTAACATAAAGCATAGAAATCATCCCAGCAGGTTTCTAAATAAACTACACAAACAGTTCTCCCATAAAAAGGTACACATTTACATAATTCTGAACATATTACATGTATATATTGTAGTTATTAAAATTGCAATGACACTTTTGACAGTAAACTAAATAAATTAATTGATTGTTGATTATGCCAGATGGAGTGATACTCCCACATAGGACTCTCTAGAGCTTACAGATAAAGGTAAGAAAAACATAAGGCATCCAGTTATCTGGTTGGAAACCTCCGGTTAATGAGAGCGGTCAGAGAAGAATGGCCAGACTTTTTCAAGCTGACAGGAAGCCTACAGCATCCCACATATTCATTCTTCACAGTTTTAAGCAGAAAGTCACGTCTGAAGGTACAACATGATGAACACATTGAATTTGAAGACGGATGGAATACAACATTATGTTCTTGTCCTATCGTGCAAAGAACTGAAATAAAAGGCTACTGAAAACCAGAGCCTCTTTGAAAATGGACAACTGAAGATTGTACGTCATCTTGTCTAATGACTCCTGTGGTAACATGCAGAATGTAGGGTAAAATTTGGTGAGAAAAATATGGATCCATGAATGCTGTGGTAGGGAAATAAAATGGGGAATATTTCCTTGTTACATATTAGCCCTTGGTGGCACGTTGGCGTGGTCACCTCACAGCCTACCTGGGTCAGTCCCAATCTTTGACTCTGCCTGTGTGGAGTTTGCATTTGTCCATATGTCTGCATAGGTTTACTCCAGGTGCTGCGGTTTCCTTACACTAATATATGAATAACCTTGGTCCTGTCATGCATAGCTATTGAAGCTGATGTGATGTTAAATAAACCAATAAACAGACAAACAATACATTGGCCTTGTAGTAATCAAGCATGGTGTGAATGTCTTAATAAGGTTACTGACCATGTACTCTGCTTTAAGGCCACAGATTACTTATCGTAATGGCTGACAAAAATAACTTACCAAGAAGGAGTTGTTATAATTGAATTAATCTTTATATGTATGAATGTAGAGATGATAGATGTAAGTGATTACAATATTAGAGTGAAAGTATAGGTTTATGGGGGAAAACTGAACAATTGAAAGGAGGATCTAGTACCCTGTAAGGTCACCCCTAGCCTGGATGCAAGATGAGGTATGGTTGTGCATTCCAGGTATTCAGGTTCTGTATGGCATCCTGTGTCACATTTGCCCACAATTGTTGCAGCTGGACCTGTAGATCCTCATCCATTACACCAGCAGCTGGGACAGCGATATAACAGCATGCCAAGTTTTGCAGCAAACCAGCATTTCTATCTGGTTGCATTTTTTTGTCAATATGCAATGACCTCCCCAGTCACCAGACCTAAATCCAGCAAATAGCACCTTTGGGATATGCTACGAGGAAGAATAGATACATACATACACTAATGCAAGAGTTTGCGCTCTGTCTGCCAAATTTTGTTGATTTTCTAAATGGAAAGAAGCTGATACAACTCTGTAGGGAACAAACTTGACTTTATTAATAGTCTTTACTAATCTGTATTTACAGAATATACATGCACATTTATGGCTATATAGTCCAAACATCGATTATGAAATAACTTACTAAATAAAGCAAATGAAAGAAAATCAGTTAGGATAATGGGGGCGTGATGGGAGTCTAACCCTGGACAGGGTGCCAGTTCATCACAGGGTTTCGTAAATGCACCATCAAACCTTCATTTTGCAAACCCCACACAGGATTACAATCCAGGCCTCATGAATGCCTTCAGGTATGTTTCAGATTAACAAAGGGCCTGCCACTGCAGAACTTGCTGCAGAAGTGCTTGTTATAGACTATACTGATTTAGAAGATCAATAAGAGAGCAGACTGAGTCTTCATGTGATTCTTCTGGTGAAGATAGTGGTGACAACAGGCTGAGAAGGTCAGCCCAGGCTCTTCTATTCCTTCTATTCCACAGATTCCAGCTCCTCCTGACTTATCCCCAGATGTTCCTAAGCCATCTGAGATTTCATCTCTGCGGTGCGTCGCAGACCAACACAAAAATCATCCATCCAAATGGACATGTCTGGAACAGTTCTAGCAAAGGCCTACCAGTGAGCATCCTTATGAGCTGCCCAAACAGCGTTAACTTGCTCCTCTCTATCCAGTGCAGCAGCTATACTCCAAGACTCCAAGGCCAAGCCCAGTAACCCTGCACAGAATCCTCAGTTCTGCTTCATGTACATACAAACTTATACTTTTGGTCACTAACCAAAGCTCGTGACCATGGGTGTGGATAAGAACATAGACTGACCAGTGAACTGAGAGCTTTGCCCAAGGACTAAGCTCCTGCTTCACCAACACAGACTGGTAATGACTTCAAAACGGCTGTGCAGGCCTACTCCTTTTCTCAAATTCACACTCACTTTTTTATCACTCACAAACAAGATACCGAGTTGCCTGAACTATTCCACGAAGGGCAGGTTTTCAGGTGTCACCTCTTTAAATGATGTCCAGTGCCTTTAACTACTCTGGCCTGATCTTGTCCACCCCTGAAGCCTTATCACTACAAAGGTGTCTAACCACTGTACAGCCATAGTGATGGACTCTAAAACACCAGAGACTTCAGGCATGGCCTCTTGAGAGGAGGGCATGTCCACTGGGTCGAGGAGTTTCTCAAAGTATTACTTCCACCAATTTTCCCTGTGCCGGTCAACACTTTACCACAACTGTTTAATACAGCATGAACAAGGTTTCATTTTCTCCTTCTGAGGAAATCCTAAAGTCTTTTTCCATGTCCTCTCCAAACTCCTCCAATGTCTGAGCTTTCACTTTTACAACTGCCTTTACTGCAGCGCTTGTGACTCACTGATACTTCTCAGTTTGAATCAGGAGATTTATCTGAGAGCAATTCTTGACACGCCGCCTTCTTCAGCTTGCCAGTCCCCTTCACCACTGTAGTCCACTAGCATGTCCTCAGGTTTCCACCATGGGAGGCACCAACTGCCTGCAGACACAACTTCTTGCAGCCACTTCTGTAATTCAGGATTTGAACAAAGTCCATTCAGGCTCAATGTCCCCAACCTCACTTGGCAACACAAAGGCTCTTGTGGTTTAAGAGGAACATCCTGTCAATACCACAGTGATGAAACCAACTCACCACTCAGCGGTGATCAGTTGGATTGACCTTTGACCCAAGGTGCTCTGGTGTACCAAGTACACTTGTGAACAGCATTGGGTTAAAACAAGTTGTTTGTTATTGACAATTAAAGACTTGTATAAAAGCCTAATAACAATACTCAGGTTCAAAAGTGTTCCTGTTAGTCATGCCCCTGCAGGAATCTTCGTCATTCATCATTAAAGTCTCATGGAGACCACCGCATTATCTAACAGGACAAACTCTGCACAACTTTCAACCTGGAACTTAGTATCCCCACATCTGCCTGGGGCTGTATTCGCTTGTGCAGTGAGTGGATGTAACGATTACTATATCTACTCCATTTCCCTCATTCACTCAGGCCCATTTCCTGCCAGTGAAGTGACGTTCCACGTTCCCAAAATCACTTTCCATTGCAAAGGTCTAGTGCATAAGGGCTTTCCATTGGCTGGGACTGGACCTGACCTCCACCCTTCACTTTGCAGGTGGCTCCACAACATCATTTTGGGCTGAGCTTGATTAGTTTACATGGATGTAAAAGCTACCCGGCGCTTGGACTTATCTATTCTTTGATCTCTGATGGAAGTGTTTTGGATTGCACTTTACCTGGCTTCTCTCCTCAGCCCTGTTCACCACTGATCACCAAGCTCCCAGTGGCATAGCTGAAGCACACAAGCCCCTTCACCACGACAATCTCTTCATCATCCTCCCTGAAATATTCTGTCCTAATCTTTGATAGTTTAAGTAGGTAGCATTAATCGTTATACAAAGAAAATAAATTCTTCTCAAAAACGTAAACACTGTTGTTTTATGTCTTCCCTTTTTGTTGCTTTTCTCATCTTTTTTTGTTTATCTGTATCTTGTTTGCTACTAGTAGTTCTCCTTCTTCACTCTTTTTTTCTGTACTAATTCACACATTCCCTCTAATTTTATTTGTGTATCTGCTCTCCTCTGTTGTTGCTGCCTTTGACTGTAACTTTTCTCTGCATGGCACTCCTCCAAAATTTTCTATTGATGCATCTGTGTCTTCTCTTGCTTTTACCTATTCTCCTTCCCTGTTTGCTTTATCTCTCTCTCCCTTTTGGTCTGGTTTCATAAAGTACATGTTTTTATCATTGGTTCCAATCCAAGATATGGATTCCACATTTTTGTTTTCCTGTTCTAACACAACCATTTCAACCCAGAATCGACACTTGCTGATGAGAGAATAGTTGAATCAGATGTATTAGTACAGGGAAACACTAAAGTGCCCTACACAGTTAAGTGTTTTCCGACTCTATCTTATCCACTTTAACTCAGGAAGAGCTGTTTGATTAGTTGCCCAGTTGGATCAGGTGTGCAACATGGAGCAGGCAAACACTAAAATATGCAAACTTTAGTACTCAAGAATCAGAACTGGGAAACACAAAAACACTTATTGCTGCTTGTCTTGTGTGGTTTTAATATTTCTCTGTTGTCCTACTTACTGTACATGTGGGAAGAGATTATCAAACTGTAGCAACATTTCTTCATTTTAAGCAAAACAATCACATTGGTTCAAATGAAAAAAAAAGTTAATGTCTATAGATTATCTGTATTACCTGCCCTTTACTAACCTGCAATGTGTAAAATCCTTTTTATCCTTTCCGAAAAAAGCACATATGTATATGTCATCCATCTTCTGCCTTCATGTTTAGAGTGGAGGGGGTTTAGAGAGAGGCACCTGGACTGAGTCTGGCAGATAATGCAGAATAACTTTTAAAGTAACAGTAGTGGTAAAGTTCACTGTTTTAATAAACTTGAGATGAAAAAAAATCATTCAGAATGGTATTGAAACATTTTGGCCTAAGCCCCTAAGTACCACTCCAAACAATGCCTATGGAAATATTATAATCTTGCTATTCCTACTTTTAAAATACAAAGCTGATGCAAACAATCTAGATCTAGAGGAAACTAGAACAATATGTAGCTTGGTCATTTGTTGATTCAAATTACATTTTAAATGAGTCATATATTGTTCTTGTTACTTTCTGTAATGTCTGTGAATAAGCTTCTCTAGCTCAATTAAGAGCCTTGTGATTGATGAGATTCACTCCATGCTATTTGGAAGATCCTAAACTTATTCAAAAGTAATAATTGTTCAAACTGTTCTCATGCACTATATTGTCTCATTGAAATTTGAAACAGATAGTAGGGCAATCAGATACTGTTTCATTGAATGACGGTACGTATTTCAAAAGAGAAAAATAGATCTAGGATGTGAATAAGCTATGTTAGTTAAGAGTAACACTACGTAAAGTATATGTTGACTCCAATGAAACTCCAACCACTGTCCTTAAAGGGAAGCTTTTTTTCTCCACATTAATAAGAAGGACAAGCATCACTAATAAACCCTCTATTTACTCAGCCTTATTGTGGAATTAAATCGCAGTCTTCAAACATTTTTGCAGGATCTAACATTCCTTGTAATTTTGCTTATCCCACGCTTCAAAACACTACTAGGTCAAAATAATCCTAGGCTGTCTTACATGCACAGAAGAGCCAATCTTGCTGTGCCTCACTGACATCACAGTGGTAAAAAGTAAATAAGAAAGCCATTAGTATTTCCATTTTATTCTGAATTGCTGAGCATGACCCTGACATGCCATGTGTCAAGTCACAGTTCACTCACTACATTTCCCATAATTCCCCAGAACAGTTCCAGTATTGAGTTTCTTTTAGTTTTTCACATGGAGTAATGTATGCATATAGAAATGTTAAAAAGAAGTCAGCCACGCAGCAGACAGAGGTAACAATAGCCTCTAGCTATATGTTTTGGGTAGCCCCTTATCACCGTACAACCTATCAAGAATATGTTAGAGCACTAATGCAAATAAATTAATTTATGATAGCTAGTCAAAGGGGTAACACAAACTTTCACAATGAGGGTTGTGATATGTAGCCAAGATAACCCTAGACTAGTCATTTTGCAAGCCTAGCTAAGTTTTATGCTCCAAAGGAATGCTTTTACATGCATGTGTGTGGCAATAGTATTAAAATGAAATGTAAATAATTCGACAATAAATGAACCTTTTGTCATCGAGTGAGAGAGCAGTCAAAACATGAAGCAGAAGAGGAGCAGAAGGGGAAGTTGGTGCATGAGAGATAAAACAGCAGGGAGAAAAAGGCAAAGGAGAATCAGAACAGAGAGAAAAACATCAGGGACAACAGGAAGAAAAAGAGAAAGGAGCATCAGAAAAGTAGGAGAAAGAAAGTGAATGCAACTGGGAAATTAAGGGAAAGGAGCATCACATGGATGCAATTTTGGTAAATGCTGGGGCAAACCTGAATATATTTAGACTGTATCTGTTTTCATTTGCTTGAGAAAGTGCAAATAATGACATGAATATGTTGTTTTTCATTACTCACCCACAGCAGAGTATCACCAACTTACCGTATTTTTCGGACCATAAAGCGCACCGGGTTATAAAACGCAATATCAACGATCGACTGCTAACGGGTATATTTTCATACATAAAGCGCACCGGGTTATAAGACGCATTAAATGAAACAAAACTCTTAAGTTCCCTCGGAAACTCAGTTTGTTTTCTTTACCTGGCGCAGGGCGTCTTCTTGCTTCCTCCACTTCCGTACCATTGATTCGTTAATGTTGAATTCTCTCGCAGCTGCTCTATGTCCATGTTGTACTGCGTGACTGATAGCGCTGAGTTTGAAATCCGCTTCGAAAATGAATGAATGAATGCAAGTACCCTAATGCTGAAGCACATACCGTATTACTCCGCTATGCTGCGCACTACGGTTGCCGTAAGCTTCGTAACTTACCAAGACCGTGCTAAAACATTTTGACAGATTTATGAGTGCCGTGTACCATCTACAACTGGTTCTAGGTCAGAAAGCACAACCAAATTAATTCATACATTAGACGCACCGCATTTTAAGGCGCACTGTCGATTTTTGAGAAAGTTAAAGGATTTTAAGTGCGCCTTATGGTTCGAAAAATACGGTAATCTATTAAAATTTTAACAAGCTGTTTACAAAATGCAGAGTTGTGCCCCTATGACTGACTGAGAAGCAGAGGGGTATGGCTGTATCCCTCATAATTCTGTCTGTGCCCCAGAACAAACAAGTAGTCTGGAATTCTCCCTGATGCACAGCATGTTCAAGATCCAACCAATGATGTTCAAGATGTTTTGAAAGTAATATCCTGTCTGTAGACTAATCTTTAGTTTCCAGTATGTTCAGATATGTTGTGCTTCTTTTCCATGTCAGGTCCTTTACTTAATGTGGGGCGTTGGTTTTAAGCATTTGTTGATATATTTCAAATGCCACTGGCTGACACACTATCCCAAATCAGCATAGAGGCACCCAGATGTCAGTAAACCTTTTGACAGTGCGCAGATGTCCTATTCTTTAAACACTTTTTCTTCCAACCATACCTTGCTTAATTGTAGACAAATAGTTCTATCTTTGTTAACTGGACTGCAGCACTTGATTCAAGAATGCCTCTGGCTTATGTGTGCCCTCTGTGGCATAATTTACACATTAATGTTTGTGGAAAGGAAACTCACACTCACAGGAAAGGTGTCTTTTTTGAGACCCCTTTTTAATTTAAGGAAGAACTTTGCACAGTGGTCTATTGCACAAATTTTCCTACAGGTCATTGCCAGTGGTGTGAAGATTTTGGTCTCCGTTCTTGACCAGTCCACAGGCAGTTTTATGAGCACTTTTTCCCTTCAGATCTTATCTCATTGGAAATTGCAAGCATGTAACATTCATATGTTGCATTATAGCCTTATCCTGCTTTGTCAGAGTTCAGAGTCAGAATCTTATTTAGATCCTCAGCCAGCTGTTTCAATGAGTCCATGGCTTTTGAGTATAAGAACCTCACATTGAGTCTTAACCACTAGCGAGTCGTCTGGAAAGACCATCAACATGGTTGTCACATGGTAGCATGTGATGTTGGTTATATCAGATGTTGAGTGTATCAAGTACTGCAGCATCAGTGGGATTTTAAACACAGTGTATGCTTGCTGGCCACATTATTAGGAATACACAATCCCTTTTTTTTTTTTTTTTTTTTAAATAAAGGGAACACTCAAATAACACATCCTAGATCTGAATGCATGAAATATTCTCATTCACTACTTTTTTCTGTACAGTTAATGTGCGACAACAAAGCACAACCAAATCATCATGGAATCAAATGTAGTTAACCAAGGGAGGCCTGGATTTGATTCACACACAAAATTAAAGTGGGACAAACCACTAGCACAGGCTGATCCAACTTTGGATGTAATGGGGTGCCTTAAAACAAGTCACAATGACGCTCAAATTGTGTGTGGTGCCTCCCCGGCCCGGTATGACCTCCCTACAACGCCTGGGCATGCTCCTGATGAGGTGGCGGATGATCTCCTGAGGGATCTCCTCCCAGACCTGGACTAAAGCATCCGCCAACTCCTGGACAGTCTGTGGTTCAATGTGACGTTGGTGGATGGAGCGAGACATGATGTCCCGGATGTGCTCCATCGGATTCAGGTCTGGGGAACGGGCCGGCCCGTCCATAGCTTCAATGCCTTCATCTTGCAGGAACTGCTGACACACTCCAGCCACATGAGGTCTAGAATTGTCCTGCATTAGGAGGAGCCCAGGGCCAACTGCACCAGCATATGGTCTCACAAGGGGTCTGAGGATCTCATCTCGGTACCTAATGGCAGTCAGGCTACCTCTGGCGAGCACATGGAGGGATGTGCAGCCCTCCAAAGAAATACCACCCCACACCATTACTGACCCACTGCCAAACCGGTCATACTGAAGGATGTTGCAGGCAGCAGATCACTCTCCACGGCATCTCCAGACTCTGTCACGTCTGTCACGTGCTCAGTGTGAACCTGCTTTCATCTGTGAAGAGCACAGGCGGCAGTGGCGAATTTGCCAATCCTGGTGTTCTCTGGCAAATTCCAAGCGTCCTGCACAGAGTTGGGCTGTGAGCACAACCCTCATTTGTGGACGTCGGGCCCTCAAACCATCCTCATGGATTCAGTTTCTAACCGTTAGTGCAGACACATGCACATTTGTCGCCTGCTGGAGGTCATTTTGCAGGGCTCTGGCAGTGCTCCTCCTGTTCCTCCATGCACAAAGGCAGAGGTAGCGGTCCTGCTGCTGGGTTGTTGCCCTCCTACGGCCTCCTCCACGTCTCCTGGTGTACTGGCCTGTCTCCTGGTAGCGCCTCCAGCCTCTGGACACTACGCTGACAGACACAGCAAACCTTCTTGCCACAGCTCACATTGATGTGCCATCATAGATGAGCGGCACTACCTGAGCCACTTGTGTGGGTTGTAGAGTCCATCTCATGCTACCACAATTGTGAAAGCACCACCAACATTCAAAATTGAGCAAAACATCAGCCAGAAAGCATGGGTACTGAGAAGTGGTCTGTGGTCCCCACCTGCAGAATCACTCCTTTATTGAGTGTGTCTTGCTAATTGCCAATAATTTCCACCTGTTGTCTATTCCATTTGCAGAACCGCATGTGAAATTGATTGTCAATCAGTGTTGCTTCCTAAGTGCACAGTTTGATTTCACAGAAGTTTGATTTACTTGGAGTTATATTGTGTTGTTTAAGTGTTCCCTTTATTTTTTTGAGCAGAGTGTATATATATATATATATATATATATATATATATATATATATATATATATATATATCACAGTAAAACCACAAAACTTATGAGTTGTATTATAACCCCTATGAAGGAATAAAAGGTCACAGAATTAAAGGGATCTGCTCATATGTATATAGAAACTCTTAGGTAAGATAAAAACCTTGCGGAAAGAATTTCTTTTCTTTTTTCAAGAGGGGTGGACAAGGCGCACTTGAATAATGGCGGATGAGTATGAAGAATTATCTCCAAGTTTTGCATGGTCAAAAAAGGTTAATACAAGCAATACAGCAAAAGTGATGCAGTGATTCACTATCATTTACATTTAGGTTTACAGCATTTAGCAGACGCCCTTATCCAGGGTGACTTACAGAAGTGCTTTGTATTCTTCTTAGTAGACATTACCTCATGCTAATACAAATAGGCAACAACCCAAGAACACCGTCCAACTAAAACCCTGTTGGGATTTGATGTAGGTAAAAGCACAAAACAATCATAATGGAGAGGAACAATAAGCTTTTTAAAGTATATATAATAAATGTGTAAGTGTAGTTTGTCCTCACTTCAGTGCTGAGTGAACAGGTGGGTCTTTAGTTTAGTGTAAACTTACCATTACAGCTTGTGAGGTTTGTCATGTTTTTTATTTGTGTTAATGAATGAGTGTAGATTTATACATGCTTTATGAATTAATTATGAATGTTTTATGGACACCCATTGAAGAAACCCTTCATATAAAGTGTTACTGATTAATTTGCTTTCAAAACAATTGAGTGCATCTGGAAGGGTCTTGGAAACAAAGAAAAATGGAGACAGAGCGTGAGGGAGAGGGGTAAAGGAAGAAGGGTAACTGTGTAACAATGCAATTAAACTCTAGTAATGAGGTCAGACATCACTCCAGTGGAACCGATATCACTACATGAGCCAGACGGCCTGTTCCAGCTGCCATGCCAGTGTAGAGGGATTACTGAACTCCCCCAACATCCCTCTGCTCTGTCTAACCCCATAACAATCTCTCTCAACCTGACCCTGGAAAAGAGCGCCACGGTTTTGCCCTTCCATTTCCTACCCATCCCAGAATTCCTGTGGCACCCACAGGCCTGAGGGGGCTGGGGAGGGTAGAGGGTAAACCACATGGGAAGGGCCAGTCCTCGGCTCTCACAGAGACATATCGGCACCAGAACCAGGCCATCTCAGAGAAAGAGCACACTGCTTTAGACAGCTCGCCTCTGGAGAACAATGACAAACTGTGTGGGCACATGGAGAAAAAAAGTAAGTGACTCAGGGATATGCCAGTTTTTTATGATTCTAAAATAAAGACAGGCTCTAAATTCCCATCTAAGAAAGTTAACTACCTTCACTCTTTTAAATTTGAAAAATTTCCGTGTCTCATTTATCAGTTGTCTACCATGAAATGGATAATTAGACATTTGCCTAATGCTCTTTGCTCTATGTCAAGTTAAGTTTGCATGGCTGCTCAGAGAAGTCACACTAATTTGGCCCTTTTTTGTAGTGTGGAGGGCCTCTGTGTTTTGTGTTTTTGTGCCAGTCACAATTTTGTCCAAAAACTTTGAGTATATCACGACAATAGGTTTTTCTTCTGTTCTAATTTCTATTCGTCAGTTAGGGGACAGTAATTTGAGTTGATAGGTCCACGGTGTCTTGAAAGACTTGGCACAATGTTATGGTGACAACACCGCTATGCAGCCAAGAGCCAGACTGCTTTTCCTCAACTCCACCCAGAGCTCTCTATCCATGCTATGACCCTGGGTCTTTTTGTCCCACATTGTAAGAGTTCCAAGAGAAAAAGAGTACAATGGCAGCTCAAGTCAAGACTTTGAGGATCAGTTATTGATTGCTCAGCTGTATTAGTCTAATACCAGTGGGTCAAAACCTCAGGGACAATTGTCTAGAAATACAGGCTGAAACATAACAGCCTGAACTGAACCTTCCATTTCTTATATTTTCCTTTTACTTTCCTCTCCAGGCATGATAGGACTTTGGCAATATGGGGTCATGAGTGTTAATGCCTGCATATTAGAAAGCTGCTGATAAACTGGATTTCAGAAAACAGGCACTTACTGCACTATAGTCATTGATTCAGCCAAAGTAAGTAACATTACACTAATGGGAAAACTAATATAAACTAAAATGTATATTTTAATCAAAAATAATTAGCTAAATAATATAACACTTTAAATATATTTTGACAATGAGGATATCAAGCAATTTAGTGTTTCAGGTGTTATTCTGCCTCATTCTTCCTGAAAACACACTTTAAGGTCTGCAACAGTACGGGGTCATCATTGTCACATCTGTGGTTTCGTAATTCTCCGCACATTCGCTGTTGGGGACAGGTCAGGACTGCAGGCCGGTCAGTCCAGTTCCCATATTCTTCTTCTTCCACAGCCATGCCTTTGTGATGTATAAGCATGCGGTTTTGCATTGTCTTGTTGAAAAATGCATGGACGTCACTGGAAAAAAATGTGGTCTTGAAGGCAGCATATATTGTCCAAAACTCTCCATGTACTTTTCTACATTAATGTTGCCAACACAACAGTAACTTACCTTCCCCATGGGCACTGACACAACCCCATACAATGACAGAGCCTGGCTTGTAAACTTGTTGCTAATAGCATTCTACATAATATATATACTGATATCTTTTTTCCAAAACAACACAACAAACATTTCCACTGTGTGATGGTCCATCGTAGATGCCTCCAAGCCCTGAGAATTTGTCGCTGCTACTCAACAAGATGAACGGACGACTTCCTTTTTACACAGTACTGTAAAAAAGTTTTAAGTGGCATTTGTGAATGTAACTCATTTTAGTGCTTGACAAAGGTTTGCAAAAATAAATCCCTTGCCCATGTGGCTATATCAGCTATTACTGATGCAGTGCCATCTGAGGGATTGGAGATTACTGGTCTTCAGTTTAATTTTGTGTCCTTGATTTTTCTGCTCTGATTCCTTGAATCATTTAATGATATTAGGCAATGTAGAGAGACAAATATGTAAATCTCGTTCAGTCCTTCTTTGAGGAAAATTGATTTTAAACAATTCAATCATTTTATAATGCATTTGTTGATAATTGGAGATCCTCTTACCATCTTTGATCCTTTTTTGGATACTGTATTGTACCAAATCATGATTGCAAAAATCTGTTGACATCACTCCATTATGCTTTTTCTTAACTAATTTGTAAACTTAAATTGTCCAAAACCAAAAACTTTTTTGCCTTTTTTTGAATGTGTTGCAGGCCTGAGTTGCAGGAATGGATGTTTTAAATGTCAGTGTAAGACGCACTGAATATATATATATATATATATATATATATATATATATATATATATATTGCATTAGCTTATTCCAGATACAATCATGACTTTCTAGAAGCATAATGTCAGAGTTTTAGGGTCTAAATGTCAAAATCAGCAATTAGAAATTATAACAATTAGAGTTTCAAGGCTTTTAGATATAAGCTTTAGTTGAAAATCACTAATGCTTCCTGCTATTTTTCGGAGGAATCTGATATATGCTTTTATTTATGAATATGTATGATAAATATGTTAGACGTATTATGTTTGACAAGTTGAAAAGACAGTTTATTTCAAAAAGGTCTTATGGTAATAGATAAGTATGTTGTAATTTCATACAAAAATCCTATAGATCAAAAGTTCACACATTAACTCAAGTTATCAACAATTTATGGACCGCAGATGTATGTTTTATCCAAGACAAAACAGCAGTTCAAGTTCAGTGAGCTAGTTAGAAAACTGCCACACTTTGTTACTGGTGTGTGTTAAAAGTTAAGCATATGTCTACTCCTACCCACCCAAACTTGGACACACCTGCTAATAAAATGACAGAGCAGAACGGTGGAACTCAGTCAGGATCATCAGCAGACCAGCATAAACACACCAACAGCCAGGGTTTCTGAGGCTAATCTGCTTTGCTGCAACTAATTACACAGATAAAACTAGACATATTGCAGATATTGTTAACGTTTTACCATATGTTGTTATTCCAGGAAGTGGAGAGACCCTAGTAGTTCCAATATATGTTATGGGAAGAGTACAGTACATGGCTGTCTTCTGTCTGTTTAGGGATTCAGAAAGATAGTGAACAACAGGAGAGAGAGAGAGAGAGAGAGAGAGAGAGAGAGAGAGATCACTGATGTAAATTACAGTGACTATAGAAAATCATCATACTCCTTTGAAATAGTCACTTTTTTCTTACAGCCTGCAATCAAAACCAATTTAAAATACATTTTTTTCCAACTTTGTTTACACATTTTGCCTTACAACATTCAAGTAATGAAAAAAGGCAACAGTTCTGAAAATTCAACAAAAAAATGTAAAACTACAATAGCAGGGTTGGAAAAGACAAACAATCCCCTGATTTGATACTTTGTAGTGCTCCTTCAAAGACAGCCATTAGTCTGTTTGTATATGTCTTTATCAGTTGTGTATATGTAGATTAAGAAATATTTCCCCTTTCTTAAAGAATTACTGGAGTTTAGTCCAATGATCTGCTCTCCCAATAGGTTTTCTTTCAGTAGTAGGTCAGGTTCTGATTTGGCCATGCAAGGACATTCACCATCCTATCCTTAAGCCATGGCATTGATGTTTATTGTGTGTGTTAGGGTTTCTGTAGTGCTGGAGGCCACAGGTTTTCCTCAAGAGTTTGGGAGAACCTGGCAGTATCCAATTTAGTTCAATCTTCCCTCAACAAAATAATGTGGCCACCACCATACTTCAGAGTACAGTGGCATGGTGTGTTTGTTCATGGATTTCAGCATTTGTCTTTTCTGGGCATAAATTATTTAGCCACATGGCATCAGATGCACAAACAGGACTCTGTGTGGCACTTTTTTCCAAAGGAGGCTTCTTTCTTGTCACCCAGCTGCACAGGCTTCCTACATTGTAATCACATGCACAAACCAAACGATCTCAGCCAAAAAGTCTTGAAAGTCCTTCAAAGTTGCTACTGGCCTTTTGGTAGTTTGATTGATCAATAGAATACTGGTTCAGTTCTCCAGTTTGGAGGGAGGGACCAATTGAGGCAAGCTGTTGGTGGTAATGCATACTATCCACTTCTTAATAATGCTTCGAATGGTACTATGAGGCAGAGGCATATCTATGGGTGGGCTGGATTGAGCAGTTATCTACCCAGAGGAATCATCTGTCCACTTGAAAAAATCATTGCTATTGCCATATTTTGAGCATTCATAAAATTGTTGTTGAAATAATGAGGAGTTAAGGCTCTACCTCAACGACTCCCTGCTCTGGAGTTATGGTAGAGTTAACGTTCTGTCGCAAACTTTGACAGATTTTGAGGAGGGGCGCATCACTGGACTGAGAGAAGCAAGATGGTCGTTTTGACAAATTGCCCGCCATATAGGCTGTTCTGATCTAGCTGTTAGGAGGTGTTGGGAGCAGTGGTTCACACACACACACACACACACACACACACACACACACACATTAAAAAGGCGTTGGACGGCCCAGACAGACCACCAGTAGAGAAGATCGTTTGATCCACCGACAAGCACAGTTTTGTTTCCACCATCTAGACATAGCTGGTACCTTCACCACACCACCTGTCTCTGCCCAAACTCTTTCCAGATGCTTAGCAGAAGTAAATTTGTTGTCATGCCACCCATTTCATGTCCTGCTATTGACAGACAGTCACCATCGCTTTTGTTTGCATATTGTCTGTAAAGACAAATCCATGTTCTGTTTGGGATCCGATGATGGTTGGGTATGAGTATGGAGGCCTCATGGTGACAGCTTCAATCCTGTCTTTGGAACTTGTATGCCTCCATGTTTTACTGTATCTCATATTGTATCCAGTTAAGAGGCAGCCCAAGAGGGTACTAGAGCCTCCTTTCAATTGTACTCTAATATAGTAATCACTTAGATATGTCATCATTACATTCATACCTATAAAGTTCCATTCTATTCCAACAGCTCCTTCTTGTTTTTTTTTTTTTTGTCAATGAGTGTAGTTCCCTGTGAGTGGCCACTGTTAAAGGTTGCACTGGGGCCAGTCAAAAAGGTGATGGGAAGTGTAATTGTGCCAGCTGTATGGAGCTTGGGGGGCTAACAGGAGGGCAAGTGGGAGGAGGCTACTCAATTACCTGTGCTCTCTGTGACCTCCCTTCCTTGCTCTCACTGCCATAAACCTCTCAAAAACATGGCTTATACTTTCTTAAAACTTCTCTTCTATATTATAGTGCAGGTATGTGTCACTTAACATGTGATACATTCTGTGAAATCACACGCTATGAAACTTGAACTTTGCATGAACTTGGGTGTTTATTATGGCTTTTAAGACATTATAGTGTATTTATTATAAGTTGCATATAGTACTGTGCAAACATCTTAGGCCACCAAGCCACCGTTAGACTGTTTGTTTTAACAATAGTATAAATGACCATGTATAATTATTTCTCAGTCTTTTTATTAGGATGCAACCAGAAAATACAGGAAATTTGTAAGCAGTATTAAAAAACTTTTAAAAATCAGCAAAAACAACAGGCTACAGTGGCAAGTACGTAGTGTGACCTCCCCTTACACTTGAGCAATAGCAGCGTTTGGCAGCTTAATTATGCCTAGTTGATCTGTCTACATTCCAAAGAAGCTTCATCAGGAATGGTCTTTTTGGGAGGGAAGCAGCCAAGAAACCACTTCTTCAGGAACGTCGCACTAAATACTGACTTTGCCTGCAGAAACTATTTATTTTGGAAATGGGTTTTTGAGGTTGAGTATGCTCATTCATTCGTTTTCTCATCCTCATAATCTTTGATCAGAGTTATGGGAAAGACGGTGACTAGGCACAAGGCAGGCATAATTCTAGTCAGGGCACCAATCCATTGTAGATGTTGTTTATATACTTCCATTATTTTCTGTTTGTATCTTAAGAAAGAGTGACTGAGAAATAATAACTTTGACTTTGTAGCCTAGCGGTTAAGGTACTGGACTATAAGGTCCATGGTTCAAATCCCACTTCTGCCAAGCTGCCACTGTTGGGTCCTTGAGCAAGGCCCTTAACCCACAACTGCTTGGATTGTAAGACTGTATCAATTCTAAGTTGCTCTGGATAAGAGCGTCTGCTAAATGCTGTTAATGTAATGTGTCTTAAGACTTTTGCACAGTACCGTATGTACTGTACTGTGGCTGCATATGCGATTGGACATTGCTCAAACAGATGCTATGTGGCAAGTTACTTTTAAAAATAGTAATTTAAGCTGTTACAAAACATAACTACATAAACATAAACATAGCTACATTATTTTGTTGAAACCACAATTCTACTCTGCTACTTGGTGAATACAACAGTTGAACTGCTTACACAGAAGCACGTCACCCTCTCAATTTAGAGTACAACAATAGGTAATATTTTACCTATTAAAATATTAAAGCAGCTAAGCTATAAGCCATGTGTAATAAAAACATGGCTTATAGCTTAGCTGCTAGCAGTGCTACTGGGCAACAGCAACACAATTTCATATTACTATTGTTATTGTGGTGCCTTGGTGATTATAACTTTTACGTAATGTTCATCCATTTGATGTGTGTATATGCCATTCTCCTACCAGCTAGGAGAATGTTAGTAAAATTTGGGGTAGCTCCCTGCCCTCCAGCTCTCACTTCAAGCCTGGCACTGTTTATAACTCTTGCCAGAGCTTATTTCAGTGCATACAGGTGAGTTTCAACCCTCATCATGAGCAATTATCCTGCTTATTCCTAATCAATACATTGGTGAAACTGATTGGATCATTGCAGATCAAGAGACAGGTGGGGCAGCTATTGGATCAACCTAGCAGTAGCAGATAAGGAGTGATGCCACGACGTCTGCTGAAGCAACAGCTGCATAGATGCTCACCGGCAGCTACGTAAAAAGTACTATGCCATTCCAACTCTTCTGGATGGAGCTAGAAAAGGGCTTGCACAAGATGGTAGCACACAGCAGGCGCTGGCTGGCAGAACTAGTCAATAGTATGGTGAGCAATTTACTGCCGATGCCTAGTACTAATGCAATGATGACACTTGGAGATGACAGCATGAAAATGGCAGCAGATACTCAATGGCAAGTCACCAAAGTGCCGCTTCAGTGGCATTCACTGGCAATGCAGAGGTGGGTTGCTGCCAGCTAGGATCCTTACGCTTACCACTATGCTACATGGCAAGTACTTAGTTTGACACACTCAACGAAAAAAGCTCCAAGTTCTTCTGGAAATACAAGTGACTAAACACAGCAAAGTCAGCACACTCCAAGCAGCTTCAAAGAGGTACCCATCACAGTCATCCAGTCGCCATCCATTGGCTAATGGCGGTGTGAAAGGGCAAGAGGGTGAGTGTGCTAGTGGTGGAGCTAAGAACCTTGGTCTGCCAGGTCACTTCTCTTCAGAGGTGCAGCAGGATCTGACTTTAGAAGCCTACTTAACTGCGACTATGTCCGATTACCAACAACAGCACTTCCGACTCATGGTGTCTGCTAGGGTAGAGCAGGCAGTTGAGGATGCCGTGATAGCAGAGCTCATCCTCATGTGCCCTGTGCTTCAGAGGTACTCATCACACTGATGCTCAGCTGCTATCAAGACAGATGCAATGTCAGGCACTCTCATGGATTAGATGTTGATGGTGCAGGATGCGAGGACACAAAGTGCATTATTGTAGAGAACCAGAGCCGGCAGGAAATGAGTGTGTAGTTGGACATATTGGGTGTCGACACAGACTTTAGCTTGAGTACAGCATTAATGGAGTACCACAGATTTTTTTTTGTTATTAAACCCAGTGAGTTACCCCATCTGCACAGTAACTGGAAAGCTACCTGTGGCATCAAGCGTGAATCGGAGACTGTAAGTTACACAGGGGACAAAGTGTTCTCAGGCTACACAAGTTCAAAGTGCCAGCAGAAGAGTTGGTTGTTGACTGAATGGGGCTGTTTGTGAACTGACCGTGCCATACATAGGTCAGGATCATCAACTCCATTGTCCTCTCGAGTGGGGATCCTATAAGAGAAGGAGAATAAGGGCAGGTCAGTGTGGCAATGGCCCGTGCCAGCCGGTTGCTAGAGAAGCAGACTGTGGATTCCGATACGAAGGGAAAGAGAGATTGTGTCTACTGCGATGGGCCACTGGAGGGCCTGCAGACTTATTAAATAATACAGACAATCAATACCTGGAGGTTCCTTGTTTAGGTTGTTGCTATTTATTGTGGCGGGGTTGACACACCAGCAGCTCCCTCTACTTGTGGGTGGAGAGGAATCTTTGGTTGTCCCAGCTTGCCCTGCAAGTCTGGTAATCCAGTTTACTTAGATAGTTTATTTCTGACCCTTGGCTCCCTCTCTCTCTCTCTCTCTCTCATTCTACAAATGCAACTACAAACGACAAAAAAGTAGCATGTAGAAAAGAGTCCAGCAATGTTTTTCTATTATGTCATGGCTTAATTTTGAAAAAAATCCACAAATCCTATATGTACAACTGTTCAGCACAGTAAAATAACTTATTTCTTATGCACACAGTATGCCAGAGCAGCTGAAACATTAAGTAAACACCAAACTCACCAGTCTGTAAGGATTATTTGAAGATGAACTCCATACTCCCCTCCTTTACCAGAAATTAGTCTATTACTTTGTAGGTAGACTTGACTGAATTATTGCTGAATTACTGCAAGTTTCCTTTGACGTTATCTATGCCAAATAGCATTCACACAGACAGTGGTGTTCATTTATGAATGAGTAAACCATAGCACCTTATTCAATATATAGAGAAGGTGTTACACTGATATAAAATGATTTTGAGTGTTGACAGGATTCTGACACCTCTTTTGTGGAACCTTTGCCCATTCTTCTCATGCTAAGGCTTCTACCTCTCTGAGGTTTGATAGCTTCTGTGCTGCAACTGCTTTCCTAAAATCCCTCCAAAAAATGTCTATGGGATTTAAATCTGGAGACTGAGAAGTTCACTCTAGAACATTCTAGGACTTATTCTTTAATCAAACTTTGGTTGACTTGGAAGTATGCTTAAGATCAAAGTTTTGCTGGAGAGTCCAGTTATCACCAAAGTTCACAGAAGACAGAAGTTCACTCCTCAAAATAGTTTGGTATTCTGTGAATGCAGATAACACTGGCAGTTCCTGGAGCACAAAAACATCCCCACATTAACACTGACCCACTTCCATGCTTTGACTGTTGGCGTAGTATACCTTGATCATAAGTCACACCTTTCTTGCACCACACTAACTGCTGATGTATATGGCCAAACAGTTTTGTTTCGTCACTCAATAGAACAGTGTCCCTGAACCCATCCAAATGGGTTCAGCCATGAAGTCCTTGGTTATCTTCTTAATCTTGACCTTATTATGGTTGACACTGATACATTTGCCTCAAGCTTCATCAGATCATCTGTAAGATCTGTAAGTCTTTTCCAGTTACACAAGGTTTTTTCTTCATTGTCCTGATGAGATGGCTAAAGCGCCTTGATGAAAAGCTCCCATGGCCAGGCATGTTTGCTCCTGTGCCATAAGTTTTTAACTACCGCAGAATGATCCCAGTGGTGTCTCTAGGAATGTTCAAGGTCTTGAATATCTTCTTATACCCACTGCTTTTTTGTAGCAATGAAATTATCTCCTTTTTCAGCTTTTGTGACAGCTCCTTAGTCTTCACCGTGTTTGAAACACACTTTGAACACGTCCCTGGGTGGTGTTTATATCAGCACATCACAGATGAAGCAAATTAAGGGCAGAGTTCCCAGTGGATTAGTCAAGTTTTAGCATATCTTCAGGGGAAATAGACTAGCAGTAGGTTTTTCAATCAGCAATATTATATAGGGGTTGAATAATTGTGACATGGCAGTATTAACCAAATTTCATGCTACTCTACACTACTATATAATTTCACAATTTCTGTGTTGATTTTCTTGTCATTCAACTAATAAAAGGTTAATTTAAAGCAAGATCTAGCTCTGCTGAAAAGTTTCAAATCTTTACTTTCTATGGGGGACTGAATATTTCTGATTTCAAGTGTATACAGTGATGTTTCTAAATAATATGTATTATATCACATTGTTTTTGATTAAATCAGATTGTTTTCTGACTTATTAAATAGCTTTCTTTATGAAATGCTAAGAGCAGTTTTGTAGTGATGGTAAAATCTAAAGATGACTCTAAACACTATTCATTTTTGTTTTTGTATCTGCATTAGAAAAAATAAGAAAGAGATGAAAGCCTTTGTTGTTGAACATATATCTCAGAGCTAGGGTTAGTGTAACACGTGGGTGCTACATCAACACTCGGCCTTAATTTGATGTCTTAATACACTGGCTACGCTGATCAGACAGGAAGGTTAGGCATGTTGGAGGAGGGCTACAGATCCTGCCTTTGTGCTGCTGTCAAGCCTGCTCCATAAGCAGATGAAGCTGTCAGATTATTCATATATGTATAGTGACAGCCCCCCACATCAAAAGTTTCTCCCCCTTAAAAATCATCCACACTCACCTCTGTCAGAGTCTTACACACAAAAAAGCTCAATGGAATAAAGAAGAAAAATATGCTTGGATTCAAAGCAAAGCACTGAGAAGCTGGACGCCAGGAGTCAAAGGCCAAACACACTCTGAAAGCAAAACTCCCTTTCTGTTGCAACCTGTTTTTGCAATGTGTCTGACATCTCATCAGTTCTGTGTGTGCAGCAGGGTCAGTGTTGGCCATGACTCCGAGCTCCTGACTCCCTCAGTTGCCACTAACATGCGGTCCCAGTGAGCCCAAATTACAATGTGAAAAGCCTGGCTAACCAGAGGCATTCCCCAACCCCCTCCCATCCGCCACACATAAACATGTCTTCTTTCTCATGACAGTTCCACTGAGACTGCTTTATGTTTTTCTTTCATGTTTGCCACCCCCTGCCTATTCTATTTTGACTTGATTATTAAACAACATAGCATCAGGCCTGTCAGGAAAGCGAGACACTTGAGTGACAACTGAAGGCAGCAGTGCAGACAACATGGGGTTAAATTCGATTGTCTGCATGTTCCCATACTGTTGTCTGGAGACATTTAATGCCCAGTGCTTATGTGATTTGATGGCTCAATTACCTATTATAATATGAAGTGTAGCCAAAATCAAACTGGGGGGTGGGGGTTGGCAGGAGGGAGCGCATGAGACACCAGTCAACTTTATCCAGTAGCAAGATTCAATTTTAATTATTTAAAGACTTATTGATCTGTGACTAATAGTCTGATAATTACAGCATCTTATTGACTTGCGCATATATATATATATATATATATATATATATATATATATATATATATATATATATATATATATATATATATATCTATATATATATATATATATATATATATATATAGTATATATTGTAACTACACTACAGAGCCTGTCCTAAGTTATGACGTCAAACATTTTATTATGTTAAAAAAGATAAATATGGAAATAATATTGATAGCTTAAAATGTGTATAACAATATTCTTCTTCGTCTTCTTCTTCTTATTATTATTCTTATTATTATTTTGTTGATGTTATTATTATCATTAGACACCTTTTAAGCTATCAAAATTACTAAAAAAACGATAAAGTTGCAAATGACCTCAAACTGACAACTGTTGCATGGCTGTCATGCCTGTCTTAATATAAGCCCAAGCATTAATGGGAATCCCAAAACTCTGAATGCGTGTCATGTGAACGTGCGAAAGATGCGTGGGAGCGTCTTGACCAGGGTATATGCCTGTTTAAGCAGCTTTATTGGGATTATCAATCAGTATAATTTACTTGCTATCAGAATTAGAATAGAAGGGAGGAGACGCTCAATTTTCAAGAGGAATGCACCGAGTTGTCTCTTTGGTCTCTTTGAAACAGACCTGCTTGTATCAGACCTCCCTCATTCAATGCAATGGTCTCAAAACTAATTTAGAGGAGCAGTTCAGAGTCCAGTGTGTGTGCATGCATGCATGCGTGTGTGTGTGTGTGTGTGTGTGTGTGTGTGTGGGATGGTGAGATAGATAGAGCTGTCATCCTTCAGATGTGGAGGGGTAATCTCTAGGCAGGCCTAGGCCAGCAGGCCCCTAGCCTAAGGGGATTGATTCAGTGTCAGCACCTTTGGCTCAGGGGTCACTTTCTTCTCTAGACTACTCCGTCTGACAAAAGCAGGTTTCTCTCTTTCTGCCTCCCTCTCATTCGCGTCTCTCTCTCGCCTCTCTCCTGTTTTTATTCCTCTCTATTGAAATCGTCGGCTGTAGAGGCACACTGATTTGAAATGTGAAGACTTTTTATTAAAAAGAGGCAGGGATAGAAGAACACACAGAGAGCAGGGACCAGGGACTTAGGTGAGGGGAATGACAACTTTACAGATTTTCTTTTTTTACCACACACACACACACACAGTGTCAGCACTGTGTTGTAAATGCTGCTCTGCATGCATCATAAAACAAGTGGGTGCATTATTAAGCAACTGGCCCATGACAGCTTTCACGTAGGACGGGCGACGTACATGTTGGCCAGAAGAGACAGTGAGGAAACCCAGGCTTTTGTGAGAACATCACCATTTCTGTGTGTATTTAAAGTGCAACGCTAAACCTGGTAAAACTGTATAACACATTTTCAGTGCATAACTCAGTGCTTACATGCGCTTCATAATCCGATCATAGTCGGATTTCTGCAGTTATCTGATTATTCAGGTGATCATGTAAACAGCATACTCCAATCTAGAAATCACATTAAGAAATCTGATAAAGAGAGCTGGATTTTATTCCAGTAATCAAGTGTCTCAGAGCACATATACCCATACTACGAATTCAGTCAATTTTTTCAGTCTGTGCAAGCATGCAAACCTAACATGTGAGTGTAACACGGTTGCCAATAACTTCCTACGTTTGATATTGTTTCCAACCTGGTTGTTTTTTAACTCACAGGATCTGGCAACCCTGGAATTAAAAATGCAACTCAAAAGCAGTATATGCTTGAGAAAATGAAGAATTTGATTATTTAATATTACAGTTTACATCAAGTATTTCTGTGAGATCATTGGCTGGATGCAAAGCAGAAATCATTACCTGAGTCTGATCACTACTTGAGCGGTGTAAACCCAGAGGTTTCCCATTACAGTATCCGATTATGCAAGTGCATGTAAACTCATTGATCGGATTACTGACAAAATCTGATTTTCTGCAGTTATCAGATTATTAATTGCATGTAAATGAATGTTTCTGGCACTTGTGTACTGTTGACAAGGTCATTACTTAACATCGCATTTAACTTCTTTAATTAGTATATTTATAAACACCGCCCCAATCTGTGGTGTTCTCGTAGATTTGTCTTGTTCATATATCCTTGTCATTTGATTTTCTCTGGTGTTTGATCCCGACCTGTCTACTTATGTTTTTGGCTGATTATTACCTTATTCTGTGGTTTGCTTTAGAATTGTCTTATGTATTTCTTCTGTGCCCACATTATAATACCTATATAACTGTATGTTCATTAATAACCTTGTGTGCAGACAGCTATTCTTTTCTCATACAAGGCATTACTAGCATTTCATTGGATTGACATTTAAATTATTATATGCTTCTTTTCCTAAACAGGGTATGTAAACAAGGGTGTAGTTTAATAGTTTTTATTTTATGATTAGCATTTGTATGATGAACTGGAGAGGAATTTGAAACACACAGCTTGCAAAATGTGCGAGCTCAACTCTGGCACTCAACTCTGACACAACATCTAATAAAACTTAGAAGAACCAAAGGAAAACATAAACAATAATCAAACTCAACAAGACTTATAAATTGATTTCTTAGCGATAGCTACAAACAGAAAATGCAGTTCAATTGACCATGTCTAATAAACACAATGGCCATTATGAAAGCTTCAAGAAACTATGAATGCTGATTTTTCAGTTTTTATTGAGTGGGCAGATGATTCATCCTAGCTCACCTGTAGACATGCTGCTGATTCTTTACTAGAGATTCACAAAATCATATATTATTATAAGCCAGAATTACTTCATTCTTACACTCTATATAAATATTTGAATAGATATTGCTATAAAATACACAGAAAGGTATCATTATTTCATGAACAGTCATAAACAGTAGTATACATTAGTGTTTTAGTCAAGACCGAGTCTGACTCAAGACCAAGACTGTAAGTAGTCAAGCCAGAGTCGGCCAAGTCAGGTCGAGACTGAGACCAGATTAAGATTTTTTTTTTTTTCATACATGAATAAAACAAAATAATTGGAATAAATTAAATACTTTGTAATGCACTTTACATTCTCTATACGTTATATAAAATAATTATAATTATTAACAAATAATATTACATTTCATAATAGATTTTGTAAAATACAATTATATTATATATAGCCTAAAGTTATTATTAATTATTGTTATTCTTATATTATAGTCTTAGTCAAACTGAGGCAATGTAATTATTGGAAGCAGGGATAATGATGATTCTGTTTCACTTCTTCTGTCAAATGTAATCAGAAGTCACCACATAAAGTCAGCGGAATATAGCCTGTAACATCCATTCTATCCATTATTATTAAGAAATGTGAAAACATAGTAATAATAATTCCAGATTTTGCCGACATGGTAAATTAAAGCGAGCGGGTGAAAGTAAACATGAAGTTTTAATGTCAGATGATCCAAAATAAAATATGTTCACTGACTGGATACTGAACGAGAAGAGCAGTAACTTGTTTTTCCCTGTTAGCATCTGAATGCAGATTTCATTTAGGCATGTAGAGAAACGACTGAATTATTCTGTTTGAATGAATTGTTGTTATTCAATAACAATAGAAAAAAGTCCCTTTTATAATTAACAGTACCCCAGACAGATGCATTGGACTTGGCTGGTCTTGACAACAATTTCAGAGTCCACCTCATCCAGAGTCCAAACTGAGTTTGAGACTGAGATGAGACCGAGACTTTTTGTTTATGGTCTCAAGTACTATAGCACTAGTATACAGTTACTGCTTTCTAGCTTTCTCTATAGAATAACATAATGAACTAATTGGTTGTCAGTCACTGACTATAGTTCTTTTGAATTTAGTTATAAATGAAAATGAATTATAGTCATAAATGTGACTGTGGTTGAGTAGCGATTGAGGTACTGAGCTATGGACCAGAAGGTCCAGGGTTCAAATCCCACCTCTGTCAAGCTGCCACTGCTGGATCCTTTACCCACTATTGCTTGGATTGTAAAGTTGTATCAGTTGTAAGTTCCTCTGGATAAGGACGTCTGCTAAAGTGTAAATGTCTGACTTAAATGGAAATGAACTAGCTGTGTACAAGGTAGTGTAAAATTGCATGACTGTTTTTGCACACTCAACTGATCAGAGTTGTCAAGAGAATCTAAACAGACAAAGGTAAAGTTCCAGGACAGTGAATTGTGTGCAGAAAGTAAATACATGTCTTGATATCTTCTAAAGCCCTTAGCCATAAATCATAGTGTGCATATAGCACAAAAATATCTACTAGTTAGCACAACTACTCTGATAAAGCAATATAATATCAGTGATGTGAAGGGTGCAAAAACTAAAATTACCCACCCACACAAACTCTCACAAAGTCCATCTCACACACAGGAACTTATAGGCTAAGTGCCATTTTCTCACTTCTTGCAATGTGATATAATTGCTAAAGCAAACACCCCACGCTTTCAGGTAGCTAATGGTCAAGAGAGAAGCGGCAAAAGCGCGATGAAGTGAAAAGTCATAATCATGTCCACTGGCTGTCTTTGGTTGCTGGGCTTTGAGACACTAATAGGACTCTAGAGGGACAGCACGCACCCTCACACCCTGCCTCAAACCTGTTAGCATCGCTAATGAGCAAACTTAGCAAAGCTCAGCAAAAGACTCAAAGTAGCTTAATAAAGATCTCCCTTTTCTACATGACTGACAGGAAAAGTAATCATTTGGGACAGAAACAGAATGGTGTATCTTCTCAGTGTCACTGAGCGCACTAGAAAGGGCTGCTTTGATTTCCAAGTGAACAACATATGTTACATGAAGACATTCGTGATTTTATGTTTTAGCAATAAATATGGCGATGCTATATATTTTATTCATCTCTAAATTATAGAGGCGGTCAAATCAAGTTCAATGCAACCCTTTTTGAGTGAGGATTAATGAAAAGTGAATGCATTTCCAAACAGATTTGGATATTCAATTTAACTTAGCAGCACATGCTAGAAAGTTTCCTTTTATTTACATGCCTGAGGTAACAGTAAACATTTTGTGAAAGACATCTGTCTGTCATGTGGTACCATCATTTGAAATCTGACTTATTGTTTACTGAATGTCTTTCTCTCACATTCCTTCTCTCTCGGGCGTGTTCAAATTCTATCTGCTGTCCATTGATCTGCTTAGCCAGGTATCAGTATGTTTAACATCTGCTACAAGTGGCTGGAGCTCAGGTAACTAGCTCTCTTCATCACATCACTTATTGATCTTCACGTCCACCTGTATTAACATCTGTTCCATTGTGTCTTTGGTCAAACAGCATTTTCCTTTACATTTTCTCATCTTGTGCTGACATCGCCCCGATGTTCCAAAAAACAAAAGTTTCTCTCTTTTAATATGCAGTTACATACAAACCTGTGCACATAGAAAGACACAGTTGTGCTGGCATTTGAATGTAATAAAATTATATAGTTTTAGCAGGTTAATAATTATCCCATGCAGTGTTTAGTCTTTGTAATGTCCTCACAGAATCTTTAGTTTTAACCTCTTGAGACCTCATTACCCTCCTCGGAGCTCTGATTTTTTATGTCTAAAAACTGAGCACTGTCTTTGAACAGGAAATATTCTTGTTTTTGTGAAATGCTCAAGAGTGTCTACAATGGACTGAGTTAAGCAGAATGAAGTATAAGATGTAGCAAACCCAAAATGTCCTCATGTGGGGAAGCAAGGTCTCAGGAGGTTAAAAATTACTAGTCACACCTTTTTTTTGTAGGAGGATAAGAAAGGAAGAAGTTATTTTTGGGGGTTGTGGATAGGGGTTACAGTTGTATAATTTTATGGTTTAAAATGAAAAAATCCTAAAGTAAAGCAAACAAAGAGCTGAAATATGAATTCACTATGTAAAATGTAAATATATAATAATGGATTCATGTACATTCAAGAACAAAATGACATAACTCCAATCTATCATTTACATTTGCATTTACAGCATTTAGCAGACGCCCTTATCCAGAGTGACTTACAATTGGTACAGTCTTACAATCCAAGCAATTGTGGGTTAAGGGCCTTGCTCAAGGACCCAACAGTGGCAGCTTGGCAGATGTGGGATTTGAACCCTGGACCTTCTGGTCCATAGTCCAGTACCTTACCCACTAGGCCACCACAGTCCCAGCATCCACTGTCTAGGGTTGGGTGCCACTGATCTATGTAAAAGAGTGCATATAAATTGGAAAGTAAAAAAATACTTAATGAATTGATCCTCATGTTTGCATAAAATTTGATACATAAATAAAAAAATTAAAATAAAAAAACAAACAAACAAAGTTGTCACTTCTTGATTTAACTTTTTATCTAATGTTAACATTTCTTGGTGTTTGGTGTGTGTGTGTGTGTGTGTGTGTGTGTGTGTGTGTGTGTGTGTGTGTGTGTGTGTGTGTGTGCAGAATGCATATTTTCGAAACAGACACACAAGAAAAGGAGAGCTGCGGAGTGAGTGCAAAACACCAGCTATCTTACAATCTACTCCAAATTTTACCTTGCCAGGCTTATACTGCCTAAAGGAAACACAATTGCAATTTTAATTTGCTCTTTTGTAATGATGGGGCGTAGGTTAGTTAATTTCAATTTATGATTTCAAAAGCTATCAAACAGCGCTCAGATGAGAAATCAATTTTCTCAGCTGCCTGGGCTTTGTGTCAAAAAAGTCTTCTTCCATTGGAGGACCGCCTATCACATGACCTAGTCAGGGATTAGTTCAGTAGGACCATGTTACAGCCACCTCAATTACTGCCTGCCTCTTGTAATTTACCTTTATAACATCTAATTCCCAGACAGAACTCATATTTAATTCATGAAAGCCTCCACAAGAGTAATTGTAAAATAAATTGCCATAGAAAATATCAATCTGTGATCATCATTGTCTCCTACACCTTCATTTACAGCAAACAAAGAAAAGCAATAACAACAACAAAATAATAATAACAACAATAATAAGTATTATTATTGTTATTATTATTATTATTATTATTATTGAGAAGAAACTGATTTAAAATATGAATGTAACGTAAAAGTAAAAAATTGTAAAGTATCAAGAGCTTAAGCATCTAGTACATTTCTTCTGTAAGAGTAGACCATAAGAGATGACTGGTGATATATTATGAGAATTTACTGTAATTTACCATGGAACTAAAAAAAAGACTGAGTACGTCTACAGGTCTGATGAGACTATAGAATTGACCTAAAGTTTATAACTATTCAAAGAACGTGCAGAGTGTTTTAATATAATTTGATTTCACACTTAAACAATGCATTTTTTGAACTAAATGACAGTCTTTTATTTATTTATTTATTTATTTATTAATTAATTGATTTATTAATGGCACAAATTCTGTAAAATACAAATAAAAAATGGAAGTGCAGTGGGCATATAGAGATGGTAACACATCCCATGGCAGATGTTGTTGAGTGTGGGCATTAAAAAAAAAAAAAAAAGTGCTGAGGTGTTCTGTGCGATGCTGGTGATCTGTGCACCACCCCCGTCTTTAATTATTTGACAGTAAGGTTACTCTGCATTGTTACCATGACTACTGTTTGGGTGAGTCCTCCTCCGAAGCCAACCTCAGCTGTCATCTTTTCACCTAAAAGCTTTGTAATTGCTCTCATTTGCATACTACAATTAAGTGTGTTCACTCACAGAAAGACAAATCAACCTTTCCTCTCACTGCGGATGGTATTATTTTAACATGAAAAATGCATGTGATTACATTTCTTTCTTACAATTTCAACTTTAAATAAAGTTTGGAAAATTATTTAAAATAATAAAATTAAATTATTAAACTAAAAGCTGAGCAAAAAAAAAAAAACATTCAAAGACTTACTTCAGTTTCCTTACTGTACAAATGTTATAATTAGTATTTTTTTTACCTTTTTCTTGTGAAATTGTTTGTCTTATTATTATTATTATTATTATTATTATTATTATTATTATTATTATTATTATTATTAATTTATTTTTTTTATTAAATTATTTAATTAACTTATGTTGTGTTTGCTCAGTGAACAATCAGTAAATTTGGATGTTAGCTATTATTTTATATATATACGTATATATATAGTTGTTGTTTTTTTCTTCTGAAAATCAATAATAGTGAACAGTGCACTTGTGTAGTAATTACCTACAGGCTACTAATAAAATGGATTATTACCTTTTCACAACAGCAACTAAACAAAATGACAAAAACAAAAAATGCTGAACACATGACCCCCAATGTGGCTTTTCTCATTTGTGTGTAGCAGCAGCCCCAGAGTTAAAGGTTCACAAATTATACAGCTTATTCTAGCAGTAATGATGTAATGCTTTTACTGCAATATGTATTCTACTTGTAATTTTGCTTGTTGTAGCAATACTAGAATAATATGTCAAATCTTATTGGTCAGCTCGCATAAGAATAAGTTTTATGTGGGAGCATTATTGGTTTAGCGATCAATTCAGACCTCTTAAAAATGTCATGTTACATGTCATTTATTTGTTCATAAATCTATTTTATCTTGTTAATATCTGTTTAAGAATTTGTTATGATGTGTACTAACTAAAAATAGAATTTGCAAGTTTAAATACAACTAAACTGTTGATCTCATATTTGGTCTCTTTGGCATTTTTGTTAATCTCAAAACAGCGTACAAGAAAAATATACTTAATTTTGAAGAGCTCCTGAAATTACAGAAAAATTAGCACAATTAAAGACAAAGAAAAGTACTGAAATACAAAAGCTGAAGTCTATTTTAGATGTATCATTAACTTAAAGTGGCAGTCTTCTGTGTGTGACTGTGTGTGTACGTGTGTTTATGTATGAGCGTGTGTAACATGGGAAATGTGGCATTTTGGTCTGATAGCGGGCTGAGAGTCTTAGCAGAGTCTTGGAGAGCAGCTCCCACAGCGTAGACACACAATGTAGTTGAAGCTGGTGATTAAATGGAAAGGTTACAGAGCCGAGGATGGCCACACTGTTTGTCTTTGCCCTAGCCACAGCAGGGTTCTAATGAACAACTCTTGAACTGTCAGTCAAGCATGCCATGACAGTGTTTCAAGTGAGGCCATTCACCGCACCCCCACCACACACACAATAAATCTAAATCCTTTCACAGAAACACATGCACACATATCTACACACATACACAATCCCCGACGCACACAGAGACACAGGTATACGCTGAAACTCATAATACAGACACAGACGCTGATCAAGGTTAACCTGTCATGTGGTCATCAGTAGTCATCCTGTACAGAAATGAGGGGAGTATACATGACAAATACTAAATGGAACAGGACTAACAACAAAGAAATAAAAGGTTAACAAATCTTTAAAATAACTTCTGTCACAGAACTGAACACAATCTCCATAATAATAATAATAATAATAATAATAATAACAGTACGGAGAAGAAGACAAAAAGAAGAAGAAAGGAACTTCCTTTACTCATGCATTTTTTTTACTACATCCTTAATGCGGCTTTGTTTAAAAAGGTGTAAATGGAAGTGTGAAATGGTCTGCAATGTAGTGCCATTGAAGACTAGCACAGAGAACAAAATGTTTCATATTTTTGTTACATTTTGTCTTTATGTCAGTAGGCAAGGTTTACATGTGTATTAATCCACTATAACTCTTACAGAGAAATTATTGTATGTTGCTAAGCATCATCAGTAAAATAGCATCCAAGAGACCAAGAAAACTTGTAATTAAGCCAGTTTTATTCAAACCTTTGGAAATAAAGGCACTATGTACTCCCAAAGCCATTTCCAATAAACAATGCAAAGAAATGCAACTTAATTATGTAACATTTTCTTTTTTCACAGAAAAAAAACTCATCAGCTGTTACTCAGTAAACTACTCATTTATCATCAACAAAAACACCATAATTGAGCAGCCTAAGCCATAAGTAGCTAAACTCTATGGCCATTACTAAATAAAATGTTAGCAATTGAACTTGCTGGTGCTGATCACTTTATTAGATACACCTGTTTCTACACTCATTGTCCATTTCAGCAGTTCCACTGACCATACAGAAGCATTTAGTAGTACAATTACAGACTGTAGTCCATCTGTTTCTGGACATACTTTGTTAGTCCCTTTTACTCTGTTCTCTAATGGACAAAAGATCAGGTACTATTTGTGTTTGCTTGGTGGATCAGGGACACTGACCTGGTGGTGGTGGTGAGATAGTGTGGGTTGCACTGTTACCATCTGATCAGACACAGCAATGCTGCTTGAGATGCTAATTCTAAGCACTACGTTCATTCACCCTGCACGCTAATAGAAACATCTGCCATATTGTGCTGCCTTGTAGTTGTAAAGTAGTTTCCTGTAGACTGGGATTTTTGCCACTGCTGGTAGACCCTTATGACCGTACACTTCGATACGTCTGCAAATTCTGCTACTTCCTTCACATTATGGCCTTTGGCACGCCCAAATGCAGTCACTCATTTTTGCCAATCATTAACATCTGCTCTGCGACCCATTTTCCACACATTGAACAAGACATTCACTGCACTGTACCACATCTTCTGAAACTATGAATCCCAGAGCACACCCCACAAGTGATGTAAGGAATTACAAACTAATTGATTTTTTTTTTCATTTTCTTCTTTTTAATATATTATTATCATGTATGAAGAAAAAATATCTTGATCTGGTCTCATCTCGATCTTGTCCACTCCAGATCTAGGGTTAGAGCAGTAAAAGTCTTGGTATTGACTTGGACTCGGCTCTAGCAGTCTTGACTACAACACTTACAACACTATATGTATATTAGTTTGTAATTCCTTACATCACTTTACATTCATTATAAATTATATAATATAATGCAATTAGAATTATTAATCATTAATAATTGATATTATATTTCATCATAGATTTTGTAAAATATTACATATGCACTATACGTAGGCTAAAACTATGTTTAATTGCTATTATAGTCTTAGGCAAACTAAGGCAATGTAATTCTTGGAAGCAGTGGTGATGATTCTGTCTCCCTTTTTCTTTTTTGACGTACTGTATATTTGCTATAAAGAAATGTGTGCGCCTTCTCAAGTCCATCTCATGGGCACTTTTACACGTTGAAATAAATAAGGCAGCGATATTTCTAGCACAGAGGAAGTTTCAAAGCTACAGCAGGGAATTGTGTAAGGCTTTATCTTCTCTAGACTTCACTATGGCTGTTAGCTCCACTGTACAAGCTGAACCCCAGAAAGGCTCAGACTTTTCCCTCTCATCCCTCTCAACAGACCCCCATGACCCCACCACCCCAGTCTGGTCAAGCAGAAATGAGGCATGCATCAATTTTCATTTGCATTTATCCTGCCTGTGACCCTGCTCTTTTCTGCATTCTGTAGGAGCCACAAATTACACCCATCATAACTGGCATTCCGACGGGCCACTATCAGAAAATTAACATGCTTATGTATCAGCCGCAGGTTCACGATGTCACTGCACAATTATACAGTCATGCTACCTGCCCGACTGGCTGGCTGGCTGACTGACTGGCTAGGGCCTGGGGCCCAACACACACACACACACACACACATGCAAACAGAGCAAGAGGAATGTCTGCAGGGCAGCCGTGTCTGTTACACAGTGAGCAGGCCCAGATAACTTTGATTCAGATGGCCACACTCCATGTAGTGATATCAAACATCACAGGATGCAGTGCTGTAGCTTGCAGCTAAATAGTTGTGCATGTGTGCTTATCTTGGTGTTTTGTGGTGTGTGGGTACGTGCATATTGCAGAGGGAGTAAAGGAGATAGTAGGAGAAAGTGACTGGAATGGTCCTGACCACATACTGTACTGACTACATTGAATTTATTCAAATAAAAAATGCTTACATCCGCACAACTCAAATTTTAAAATACAAAAATATTTAATATGCACCCACTGTTGATGGCAGAGAACTTTTCCTTTGCTACTGCTCCATCACTTCCCTACGACCTTCCACCTAAAAAAAAAAAAATAGGCAGAGAGAGAAAGCTTCCGCGCCCGGTACCCTGGTGTGCTCTGAATGTCAAGCCATTAGAGGCTGTGAAATGAGGTGCCACTCATGAGTGATTATGCTGCTGGTCTTGGAAGAGAGAGGGGAATGTATAGACCCTCAAATGCTGCAGCAAGGCTGAGGCTGAGCCTGAGCCTGAGCCCCTCAAATAAAGCTGCTCTGATACCATGACGCACACACACTCACATACACACATATCTTCATTTCAGTTAGTGATGATACAGTTTGAGAAAACCTTCTCTGACAACTCCACTGTAATCCCTTTCAAAGAGGCTTACAGTTTAATGGAAAAGTTAAAGGCACATGTGTCTGTCTGTGTGTTGTGGGATGCTGAGAATATGAGGAGAGCGTGAGGATGTGTTTTGGAGGAAAAATAAACGCTTGAGAAAATAGATTAACACCACTCAAGGCCCAGAATGTATATGAAATGGAATAGTATGCCTAAGAGAATACAAGCAAAACTTTCTTTCTTTCTTTCATTCTTTCTTCCTTTGGTTTGGTTTATACAAATAAAATATATCAATATATAACACAAAATATACAAATAAAAAGATAGTACTGTCACGTAAGAGATGTATTATTTTCAAGTGTACTAGTATTAATTACACTGGGCTACAAAAAAAGCTTTTTCTCCCACAAATTAAAAACAGTGGATTTTATAGTACGTGTTTTGCTGAATTCAAATCTGTTTTTAGAAACTTTCTATCAGACATGTTTTTTAACAGAGCATTTTTATTTGTAAATTATTTTTACAATAAGGACATATAACTTTTCAAAACTAAAGCTGTTATAACACTTCCATAATATGTACACTTACAAATGTTACTTCTGAAATGTATGTGAATTCATATTCACATCATCACTTTGAGTCATGTTTTTTAGAGGCACTGGCACAGGCCATTCTTGACTGTGGGGTATTGGCATCATACCAGATGTTAAATCAGGATATTTAACAGTATTATTGGATTTTGCTGTTATACAGTTTATAAATGTTAAGCAGACGTGGCGATCCAAAAGCAAAGAAACCCAAAGCAAACTATTAATCTTTGAGTTCTCTCCAAACCACAGGAATGGCAAAAGGCGTACGGAGTAAACCGTTCGTCTATGCTATGAGAAGCCTGACACAAGTGACACAATAAATATGGAGGCCCTAACATTTATTCTGATCATCCACTTTACAACCAAAGTAATTCTCATGGCATTTTTTCGTGAGGGGTGTTTCTGGGATTAGCACTTATCTCATATGTAGCAGAAATAATTCAGATGAATTTGTAGTTTCCTGAAATTATAATACTGGATGGGGTATCAGCACAAGACTTACATACAGAAAAGCATAATGCTTCAACCAAATGGAAAAGACACTGCACCAGAGATGCAACTGACAGGGAACTGCTACTCAAGAGTGTACACCATTTGCATGTCCCAACATGACCAGTCGTGTTCTGCTATCCCCGGTGACTCATCTATCTAGACTTGTGCTCTCAGAAAGAAGTTATTGCACTTGGCAAACCTTGAAACTAGCTGTGCTTGTTCAAACTTTTTGTTTTTTATGCTGTAGAGCGCTGGTAAATATATACTGCACATATGATATGCGATTATTTAAAAAATGGGTGATAGAGAAATTTCTGAAAACACATTTGAATTCAACATGCAAACATAAGAATCAGGGTTTTTTTCTGCATGGGGCAAAATCTTTGTTAACTGTGTGTTATCACTGTAAACAAAATATTACAAAATATAGATGTCTTGTGAAATATTTAGTATTTTATTGTACTGTGTGTATTTACACTGAAATACACACAGTACAATAACTATCAGATTATCTTCTACTGATAACATATTTACACCTCAGCAGCAGTATATACAGTTGAATATTAATTGTATTACAGAATAGTTTCACAGCTCACAGAATTATTCACAGTTGTGCATCAAGTAAAAATAATAAGTATAACTAAAACTAAAAAAAGGACAGTAAAATCAAACAATTCAAATACTGATTCTAAAAATGGCATAGATCAAGTGCACTAAATGTTCAATTATGAATAATCTAAAGACTTAGCACCTAATAAATGCTATCATGTGAACCTAAGTATGTTTGTGTGTGTGTGTGTGGTTTTGTAAGGGGAGAGCAGGTAAGGTCCTGCTAATATGGAACCATGGCCAAACAGGAGTAAATAAAACAAATAAAAGCATCTTAAAATGAACTCTTTCTCTGTGGTTAACAAACAACCCTAGGATTTACAACATGAATGATATGAATCTATGTGTTTTTGCTGAAGGCCTTGTGGCTTAATTCTGCATGTACTGCCATTGCTCTTCTTAGTGAGTCCAGCTGTCTGAGTATTAAAATGATCTAACCCTAGACGTTATGAAAGCATGTATTCAATTCTTTCACAAAGGCAGAGTAAAATGTTTCCGAAGTGATCATACAGATGACTAAAATCTAAAGATCAAATCAAACTGAACCAAGAACATTTCTCCAGTACTCAAAGCTACGCATCGTGTTCCTTTGCTTCTACTTGTCAGTTTTACAAACAACTTCCAATCAGCAAACCAAACACATATAGTGGGCCGTGTCCTCTCCAAGCCCTCAAAGAGAATACAAAAAAATACTATTCACGTTCTATTGGGGATTGGAGTCACAGGCACAATAACATATTGCCGGCTGCCATTGCCGATCCAATCTGTGGAATCAGCTTGCTGCTACTGTGGTTATTACTCAGAACTGGGAGGTATGAACTTGGTGTGACATACAATGCAATTTGCACTTGGTGCTTTAAGGCGCTCATCTCCTTTTCTCCCCTCTGCTCTAACTCCCCTGACAAAGTCAATAGGGGGCATCCCTCATCTGTCCAAAAGACAAACAGCAGAATACTAATTAGATTTATATTCAATGCCGCTGCCAACGCTCACTGGCATGCATACAGAGCTGTCTTTGTCCTCCGAGGTTGTAACTACCCGTGTCTCCTGGAGTGCACTTCTATCATGTTAGGTTGCTGGAAGTGGCTGGTCGTACTCGGCTCTGCACAAACGAACATGTGCAGAATAAAAGTGTAGTTAGGTGCATGCCTGCTGAGGGCATGGTGTGTGAGTGTGTTGCAGCAATGCTTGTTGTAACACTTCCAGCACTGTGGGAGGGAGACTGACCCTCCACTAACTGCCTAACCCAGAGGCAAGACAGCAGGGCTCACTGTGTGCAGCTCTCTGCAATCTGGAGGCCAGATGGCTGCAGGCTTTGGGCAGGTAATGGGAGGCTTGAAAATCAAGAGTCAGAAAGTACACACTCCATCTAAAATGCGACTTAATACCCGCCTATGACTCAGGTACGGGCAAGGGCCATAAACAGGCAAATAGGCCAATCACTCTGGTGTTTCTTCCTGAACCACCGCTCCGCCACAAAAACATAGATAGCTATTATAGGTGGAAATAAATGCAAATATGATTAAATATTTAATGATGAGGGTATAGTTCATATGTAGCATTATTAACTGTACTGTAAAATGGCTAATTATAAATTAGCAGCCTTGTCATTTCTACATCATTTTCATTTACCCAGTTCTTGCCTTATCACAATCCCTGTCATCGAAAATCCCAAGTTGAGATATCTCCAAGTAGTACAAAAAATGTTGCCGGCCTCCCTGCGCTGAAACAGTTGATACACATGAAAGCTAATGTCTGGGTCACAGCTCTTAATAAAACGCAGCGCCTGAGCTTTGCGCAACTGTGTTTGTGTGTGTGTGTGTTGAAGTGCAAATGTGTTGGTGCTTCCGCTTGCCACCTGAGTTTTAATAGTGGTGGCTAGCTCACGGGAACCAGAGCGGGTCGTGCCCGGCGAGGTGAGGCTGGTGCCACCCTCTCACTCAGTGTAATATGTGTGGAGTGGCAGCAGGCAGAGTAACAGACTGCCCCTAGAGATGACACCTGTCACAGAGAGGCGCACCGCTAATCTGCAAGCCTCATTTTGTCTGAACTCTCTGTCACCTCGCTGTCAAATCCTCGTCTTCTCAGTCATTGCCAGCGTCCCTCCCCTCTGCCTCACTCTGTTGCAGCATCCACTATACCAACCCCCACCTTCAGCAACACCCAAACTAGCAACGCTATGACCAAAATTTCACTGCTCGCACACATTGTCCAGACACTGCTGACACCAAAAAAGATGTAGGTTTGCATGCTCTTTACCAGTAGTGTTATATTTATTTATTATATTTACTATTATACACTGTGCAGTGACATTAAAAATGTACTTGTGGTGAAACACTGATTTCCCAAACTCATTCCTGTAGATGGAGTGGGTACTCCCTAGGTGTGAGTGCAAATGAATTAAAGAATGCATTAACCCACACCCTGTTTAGAACGTATAGCTAATGTGTTCATATTGTGATGGGGACACATCTACAGTCTGACACTCACATTGAGCAAACATGAATGCCTAAAAGCTAATTTCAGCCATTCCAGGCATGAATGGTATTGCTCTTAAAATATGTACTACTAAAGTTACATTGTCCATTTTGAACTGAGTTGAAATATACTAGCCAAGGTTCGCCACAGGCCTCCGGTGATTTTATGCGCTATGCTCTTGAAAGGGTCTGTCGACTCATATCGGGCAAATTCCAACACAAACTGAAAATGATATCCTGATATCCTGACCAAACACCATCAAACAGTTGAATTAAAAGGTAAAGCCATGACTTATTTACTTTTAAATCCATACATATTGTATACAGCAAGAAACGACCATCCGTGATGTCAACCAGTGAATGACCATAGAACTGAGGCCTCACCACCATCTCCACCCCCAGCTCCAATATCTGCTTTGGCACTTTGTGATCCAGCCTGTATTGTAATTATAATATAATTCATTATGTCTCTCCAGCACATGGTACAAAAGGGGAGTCCTCCCCCAAAGTCTGTTCAGACTGTTCAAGCTGACCCAACACGTCCTGTCTCGCCCTACAGCGTCCACTTTGCAGACTGAAAATACACCCTCTCAGCCCGGGCTGAATAATGTCGCCTTCCCAGCGCTGATTAAGATATCAAGACCCTGTTTGACAGCTGGGTCCCAAATCCTGTGAGAACACTCACTCCTCAGGTTAGGCCTTTAGTAAGTACTTGCTGCACTGAAAATTGTTCAATAAATCTCAGTGTGGTTTATTTAGCCATACAGACATACAAACAGAGAGACGAAACAAAGTTAGATCCTAGAAATATCTGTTGGATATGTATTTATAATGATCTATATTTATTAGAGGTCTGAGATTATGGGATGGCATCTGGGCATTTCTGCATATGTTGCTGGCACATGTTTTAATAATAATAATACTAAGAACAGAAGAAGAATAAATGGCAGTATACCTCAATGTTTGTTCAGAAAAATAGAGTATATTTTCTTTTCTTAAAGTTTATAAATGTTTATTTTCTAATGTTTGTTTGACAAAATGGGCATAGAATATATTCATTAGTTTAGCTCCTGAATGTAGTCTAATAAATACACTGAGGGTGAAATGTTATATCATTTCAAGGTCCAATGTGCCTCCATGCATCCAATCCACTGAAAAGCTTCCATTAAGGGGAATTATCTTCTGGAAACATGGTCTGTATGATTGTGTCCCAAAATGGCTATTTTTTTTAGGAATTTGATGTACTTAATTAAATCTTTTTGCAGTAAAAATTGGAATGTGCCGTCCTCAACAATGGGGAGGCTGTTCCATGTTGAACATAATGGCACAGAGGGTAAACTGAAGATTGTGTGAATTGTGAGAAGCCTTTTCTGCGCCAGCATGGGCCAAATTCATATTTAAATATAAGCAAATAGACATGTAGACCTTCAAAAAATACATATATGCTACAAAAGAAAATCACAATGCCAAGCAAGAGCTGACTCTTCCGATTCAATTTTTTTTTTTTATTATTCTGTATTAGTATAAAGTTTACAATGAATAATGTCATTGCTTATTGTCTTTTATAGTTGTAGTTTCATGTCTTATTTTTTAGCATCATGTTATTATTAAATGTAAATGTAGTGTTCCTTATATTTCCTTTTATTTCATTGCAAACAGTATGAACCCAAGATACTTCATGTTTTGTCTGGTCAAATTCATTTCACATTCCAAAACAAGTTGGGACGGTGACAATTTAGGTCTAGTGATGAGGTAAAAACTAAATTCATGATGTGATTTCAAACAGGTGATATCAGCAAATGTAACATTAATTCCTTTAGGGACGTTTATGCATTTATCAACAAGACAACACAAAACAAGTAAAATCAGAAAAAAGTTAGGACTCAAATATGGAAAACCCCTCCAGTCTTTCTGACAGGAACATTGTTATATCAATAATTTTCTCACACATTTGTTGACCACTGGAGATCCTCTGCCCACCATTGCTCCTCAGAGTCTCAGCCTTATAGGGACACTGCTTTTGTACCAAATCATGATTATAATCAAGTGTTGACATCACCTGTTTAAAATCGCATCATAAAATTTGTTTTTTGCCACATTACTAGCCAAACCTTTAAAAATGTATTTATTTTATTTATACTTTTATATTATATTTATTAACAAATAAAACTTAAAAAATGAAATATCCTGTTTATACTGTCTGCAATTATATAAAAATCAAAGTACATGAATGGAGCACTGCGTGTTTTTATATATTTGCTTTTTCCATATCTTCCCAACTTTTTCTGATATTTGGTGAGCATCTTTAATAGTACCAAATTATTATTATTATTATTATTATTATTATTATTATTATTATTATGGACAGAGATGGTACAGCAGTTAAGCTACCAGCCTACTGACCAGAAGGTTCCCAGAAGTCCTGGTTCTGCCAAAGATGCCACTGTTGGGTACATGATCAGAGGCCTTTAACCCTCAATTAATTGAGTTGTAACAGGAATTGCTCTAGATAAGGGAGTCTGCTAAATGCTGTAATTGTATTACAACAGTGAGCTTCTTTATTAGTACCAAATTATTATTATTATTATTATTATTATTATTATTATTATTATTATTATTGTTGTTGTTATTATTATTATTGTTATTATTATTATTAATAATAACAATAATATTAAAAATAACAACAACAACAATAATAATAATAATAATAATAATAATAATAATAATATTGTGGTTGTTGTGGTTGTTATTATTATTATTATTATTATTATTTATAATAATAATAATAATAATAATAATAATAATAATAATAACAATAACAATAATATTAATAATAATAACAACAACAACAACAACAACAATAATAATAATAATAATAATAATACTATTATTATTATTATTATTATTATTATTATTATTATAAATTGGTCATATTGTCCTAACTTCAAATTGTTTGTAATTGAAGCATATGAATATCATTTTGACTAATACAACCTTATTACTCAGCCACATATTACTCCTAAAGGCATCTCGAGAATGCGAGCTCATTAAAAACTTTATGTAGATGCTTTTAATGATGTAATAATGTCTGCTCTCACAACTTTAGCTTAAGAAATGCCATGCATAAAAAACAGATTTGATTGAGATATCATTGCTTGTACTGCAAATAGCATAAAGGCTAAATACAACACTGGTAATTCCATAATGTGTAGGTGGACCAGGTACAGTGTCTTCTACCCAACGTCAACTCTCTGCTGCACCGCCCAATTAACACTTGGCCTGCCAATTGCTGCCACAGTACTAGGGTGGCTCCATTGGCATCTGCTTCCAGTCCGTGCATGCTCACTATCATTATGAAGTAATGCCACTCCTCACCCCTCAAACACCCAGTGCACCTTAGCTTATGCCTGTGCGGTGGTAAGATATGCTAGGCCTTCCAAATGAAGGTTTGCTGAGGTTAACGTTTCAAATGCATCAGGACCTAGTGTCAGCCATTGCTTTTAATAATAATTATCCTCGTGGATAAACCGGAATGCCCCACCATCCTAATTCAGCTCCGAATGAATACCTGATAAGAGAATCAGTCTGATGGCCACCTGGGTGCTGAAAGATATCAGACTAGCTAAGACCTTAATAATTGTAATAAGTTACTGGGGCTTAGCAAGGGTCCTTTTGTGTTATAGATTAAGTCTATTCAATTGAATATGGCCAATTTCCATAAACACAATGCAAACACATTTTTATCAAAATAAATCCTGCTGACGGCATAGATCCCTCCCATTTTGTATAAAAGTATTATTAAGGTTACATGATTAATTAATAGCCACATGATAAGGCACTTTTATATTGCTATAAGTGCAGACCTTCCTCCATTTAGATGTTTTGCGTATATAGTGACTTTTGTAATGTATTTCTTACTACATTATATTCACGGCTGTTATATAATACAGTGTAATACAATCTACATTATTATTTGTATAATTCTGTAATTAGAAGTTAAATAAATAATATGGAGTAAGACCATAAAAACTGAGTTGTGCACTAAAGATTGCTCTGTTAGTAAAGTTTGATGGTATATGTTGGAAAGTTTGACAGTGTAAGTTAGAAAGTATGATTGATGATTGGCTCACAGAGTTGCCTTTTAAATGTGCAATTTCCCATTGGCATTTAGATTCTTGCTGCCTAAAAAGTGCATAGTTTTTAACCAGTGAAAAACAAGTACCTCCATTTCTATAGGTCCTCAAAGAACGTGAGTTGGCATTTAAGTGGCTAATAAAGAAACCAGTTCATCTTTTTACATATGATCTACATTAATCTGTTAAATCTATGTAGCAAAATCCAACCTCCACTACAGACAGAAGTGAAATTTGTCTGATGTGCCACTTAAAATGTTAGGACCTCAAATACAGAAAGGTCAGTGTTGATTAAGGACACTGCCTCAGCAAGCTTTAGATTTGTTTATTTGCAGCCAAATTAAAAGCCACAAGCATTTCCGCACAAGAACAGGATAGCGTGGTGGTAGAAAGTTCAGTAACTGTGGAATGAAACATAAAAATCTGCTCTCCCTTTGGACTCTATAAGCTATTTGATTTTTAAAATGGATTATAGTGTAATGGTTTTGAAAGGCAGCTGTACAAGTGAAATGAAATCTACCTGACTAACTATGATTGCTCATTTCCACGCATTAAATAGGACAGTGCCACTATGAAAACTGTAATGAAGATTAAATATTTTGTGCACTTTATTGAAAGCCAGCCTAAATACTTGATTCCTGGTTAGGTTCGACTCCCACTCTGCTTGTGTGGAGTTTGCATGTTCTTTTTTTTTGTTTATTTTCTGAGGTAATTGGTTACCAAAATCGTGCGTTAGGTCAGTTGGTCTCTCTAATGTGTGTGTGAGTGAGACTGATGCTCTTTTTCCTCTTTTTCTCCCTGTTTTATTCTCTCTCTTTCACCCTCTCCTTGTACTGTTTCTCTTATTCCTTATGCTCCATGCTCTGACTGCTTTCTCACCTCAAAAGGAAAGGTTAATTTATAGTCTACTTGTTTACATTTGATGTTAACATTATTTTCACACACATGCATGTGAAATAATTCATTTGTGGCATAAAAATACATGTGAAATTGTGATTTTGTTTTAATTCATGCTTGCCAGATAGCACAGTCTTGAAAATGAATAGTTTACAGTAATGTTGGCTATATCATGACACTCATTTTACAAGCTTATGTTATTAATGCTCCTTTTACTATCTAGTTAAGTAAATCCTTTTTAATGTAACTTGTCATTGCTAATTTAATCAGTGCCTTTGCCTTAGTAGTCTAATATGGTCTTTTTTGGTAGTTTTTATGGTTATAAATGACTAGCCAAAATATGTAGCTATGGCCAGTCATTATCCTGTCTGAAATTTGGCTGACTTTCTTTTAAATATTTACCCGTGACCATTATTCCATGCAAAAAAAAACACACAAAATAAACTGGCTGTGACTGAAAGCGTTTGTTCAATTCTAAACATTGTGGAAGGATGCTGAGGCATTAAGGGAAATGTAGTGCCTACAGTGGTGCTTGAAAGTCTGTGAATTTTCTATATTTCTGCACAAATATGACCTAAACATCAACAGATTTTCACCCAAGTCCTAAAAGTAGACAAAAAGAACCCGGTTAAACAAATGAGACAAAAATATAATACATGGTCATTTATTTATAAGGGAAAAGGATCCAATATTACATATTAGTGAGTAGCGTAGTATGTGAAACTCTAGGATTAGCAGTTAATTTGAAGGGAAAATTAGAGTCAGGTGTTTCCAATCATTGGGATGACAATCCGGTGTGAGTGGGCACCCTGTTTCATTTAAATAGGAAAGGGATCTATCAAAGTCTGCTCTTCACAACACGTTTAAGGAAGTGCATCATGGCACAAACAAAGGAGATTTCTGAGGACCTCAGAAAAAGAGTTGTTGATGCTCATCAGGCTGGAAAAGGTTACAAAACCATCTCTAAAGAGTTTGGATTCCACCAATCCACAGTCAGAAAGACTGTGTACTAATGAAAGAAATTCAAGACCATTGTTACCCTCCCCAGGAGTGGTCGATCAACAAACATCACCAAAAGAGCAAGGCGTGTAATAGTTGGCGAGGTCACAAAGGATCCCAGAGTAACTTCTAAGCAACTGGAGGCCCCTCTTATATTGGCTAATGTTAATGTTCATGAGTCCACCATCAGAAGAACACTGAACAACAATGGTGTGCATGGCAGGGTTGCAAGGAGAAAGCCACTGCTCTCTAAATAGGACATTGCTGCTCGTCTGCAGTTTGCTAAAGATAATGTGGACAAGCCAGAAGCCTATTGGAATAATGTTTTGTGGACGGGTGAGACCAAAATAGAACTTTTTGGTTTAAAAGAAAAGTGTTATGTTTGGATAAAGGAAAACACTGCCTACTAGCATAAGAACCTTATCCCATCAGAGAAACATGGTGGTGGTAGTATCATGGTTTGGGCCTGTTTTGCTGCATCTGGGCCAGGACGGCTTGCCATCATTGATGGAACAATGAATTCTGAATTATATCAGAGAATTCTAAAGGAAAATGCCAGGACATCTGTCCATGAACTGAATCTCAAGAGAAGGTGGATCATGCAGCAAGACAACGACCCTAACCACACAAGCCGTTCTACCAAAGAATGGTTAAAGAAGAATAAAGTTAATGTTTTGGAATGGCCAAGTCAAAGTCCTGACCTTAATCCAATTGAAATGTTGTGGAAGGACCTGAAGCAAACAGTTAATGTGAGGAAACCCACCAACATCCCAGAGTTAAAGCTGTTCTGTATTGAGGAATGGGCTAAAATTCCTCCAAGCCGGTGTGCAGGACTGATCAACAGTTACAGGAAATGTTTAGTTGCAGTTATTGCTGCACAGGGGGTCACACCAGATACTGAAAGCAAAGGTTCACATACTTTTGCTACTGACTAATATGTAATATTGGATCATTTTTCTGAAAAAATAAATAACCAAGTATAATATTTTTGTCTCATTTGTTTAACTGGGTTCTCTTCATCTAGTTTTAGGACTTGTGTGAAAATCTAATGATGTTTTAGGTCATATTTATGCAGAAATATAGAAAATTCTAAAGGGTTCACAAACTTTCAAGCACCACTGTAGCATTTCCACCAATCAGTATCTGAGACCAAGTCTGTCTATTATTACATGGCCCTCTGTTGTGGCAGATTTACAGACAACTGCAAAGCAAGCGACTGTGGTGGCTTGGTGGTTAGCACACTTGTGTCTCAGGTCACGGGTTTGAGTCTCTACAGTGGGGCAAAAAAGTATTTAGTCAGCCACTTATTGTGCAAGTTCTCCTACTTAGAAAAATGAGAGAGATCTGTACTTTTTGTCAAAGGTACACTTCAACTATGAGACACAAAACAAGAAAAAAATCCAGGAAATCACATTATACGATTTTTAAAGAATTTAATTGGAAATCATGGTGGAAAATAAGTATTTGGTCAATAACAAAAGTTCAACTCAATAATTTGTAACATAACCTTTGTTGGCAATGACAGAGGTCAAACGTTTCCTGTAAGTCTTCACCAGGTTTGCACACACTGTAGTTGGTATTTTGGTCCATTCCTCCATGCAGATCTCCTCTAGAGCAGTGATGTTTTGGGGCTGATGCTGGGCAACACAAACTTTCAACTCCCTCCACAAATCTTCTATGGGGCTGAGGTCTGGAGACTGGCTAGGCCACACCAGCACCTTGAAATGCTTTTTACGGAGCCACTCCTTCGTGCCAAGCAGTGTGGTTTTGGGATCATTGTCATGCTGCAGAAACCCAGCCACGTTCCATCTTCAATGCTCTCACTGATGGAAGGAGGTTTTGGCTTAAAATCTCACGATACATGGCCCCATTCATTCTTCCCTTAACACGGATCAATCGTCCAGTCCCCTTTGCAGAAAAACAGCCCCAAAGCATGATGTTTCCACCCCCATGCTTCACAGTAGGTATGGTGTTCTTGGGATGCAACTCAGCATTCTTCTTCCTCCAAACACGACGAGTTGAATTTTTCCCAAAAAGTTCTATTTTGGTTTCATCTGACCTCATGATATTCTCCAAATCCTCTTCTGGATCATCCATATGCTGTCTGGAAAACTTCAGACAGGCCTGGACATGTACTGGCTTAAGCAGGGGGATACGCCTGGCACTGCAGGATCTGAGTCCCTGACGGCGTAGTGTATTACGTAGCCTTTGTTACTTTGCTCCCAATTCTCTGCAGGTCATTCATCAGGTCCCTTCGCGTAGTTCTGAGATTTTTTTTTCACAGTTCATTTTTACTCCACTTGATGAGATCTTATGTGGAGCCCCAGATTGAGGGAGATTATCAATGGTCTTGTATGTCTTCCATTTTCTTACAATTGCTCCCACAGTTGATTTATTCACACCAACCTGCTTGCCTATTGTAGATTCACTCTTCCCAGCCTGGTGCAGGTCTACAATTTTCTACCTGGTGTCCTTGGATAGCTCTTTGTTCTTGACCATGGTTGAGTTTGGAGTCTGACTGTTTGAGGCTGTGGACAAGTGTCTTTTATACAGATAACGAGGTCAAACAGGTGCCATTAATACAGGTAATGAGGGGAGGACAGAAGAGCTTTTTAAAGAAGAAGCTACAGGTCTGTGGGTACCAGAAATCTTGCATGTTTGTGGGTGACCAAATACTTATTTTCCACCATGATTTACAATTCAATTATTAAAAAAATCCTACAATGTGATTTCCTGAATATTTGTTAGTATTTTGTCTGTCATAGTTGAAGTGTACATATGATGAAAATTACAGACCTCTCTCATCTTTCTAAGTAGGAGAACTTGCACAGTGGCTGATTAAATACTTTTTTGCCCCAGTGTATCTAAGTGGAATTGCCATGTTCATCCCATGTCTGTGTGGGTTTCCTTCCACAGTCCAATAACAGTTAGGCAGTTAGGTTAATTGGTAGTTCTAATATCCTGGTGTGAGTATCTGTGTCAAAGAATGTGTGTCTGTATGTCCAGTGATGGATGATGCTCAGTTCTGGGTGTTATCCCCATCCCCTTCCCTGCATCCAATGCAGTCACCTTGGGGGTTGTGGTTTGCGGTTGAGAGTACGTTGTACGGAACTGGTGCCGCTTCTTAATGTGTATGTTTGTGTGTGTGTGTGTGTTGATTCTATGTAAAAGCTGAGTGTTGGTTGTAAAGTGTTTTTGGGTTTTAGAAAAGATACTATAGAAGTGTCATTAATAATAATATACGGTATAATAATATTGACCGACCCCTTCTGAGCCATGCAAGTATAACAGCACTGGACAAAGTAGACAGAAGACACAGTGAAGTGTCCAACCCCTGTTGAACCATGCACCACTCAGAAGCTCTCCCAAACACTGCACAGTGCACATTAGCCAGCCATGTGTCTCTGCACTGTCAGAGAATGCAATTTTTAGCGTTGCACTCTTGGCCTGCCTTTGAGTTGTAGATGAGCACCATTTACCTGATAAAAACTATAAATACCAGTCTAAATACTAAGTATTGTAGCAGCATGTTGGCCATGACAGCTCCAAAGATCCTCGGTTTGATTTTCAGGCTGGTTTGACTGCCACTCCGGCTTTCTGGGTAAACTCGTTACCAAAAACATTCGTTAGGTAAGTTGGTCTCTGTAGTGTGTGTGTGTGTGTGTGTGTGTGTGTGTGTGTGCAGGCACTACATTTCCCATAATGCCCCAGGATATTTCCAAATGACTGAGTGGCTAACAGTTTCAGTCAGAGTCAGTTTATTTCGGGGTTTTTTTGCATGAAGTGATTGACATATGTAAATATTTAAAAGAAAGAAAGTCAGCCACACAGCAGACAAGGTAATGACAGCCCATAGTTATACGTCTTGGCTAGCCACTTAATCATATAACCTACCAAAAATATATGTACATATTAAACCAATAAATTAAAGGCAGTAATTAATTTAGCAAAGGCATCAGTTATGATAGCAATGGCTTTATTTAAGATAACTAGTAAAAGGGGCATGGATAATACAAGCTAGCAAAATGTGTCATTTTTATAACCAATATAACAGTACGCTATTCATTTTGCTAGTGTGCTAGAAAGTTTGCTAGAAGTGATGCCACAAAGACAAAATTGCAATTTCACATGTAGTTTTGAATTAAACTAGTTACAAAATAAATTAACCTTTTCTCATGAAGAAAAAAGGGCAGTTAGAACATGGAAGCAGGAGGGATAAGAGAAACAGAAGAGGGAGAAGGAGAAAAAGAGAGAATCCAGCAGGGAGAGCAAGCTAAAGGAGCATCAGAACAGACAGCAAGACAGAAAAAACACAGAAAAAAAACACAGAAAAAAAGAGAAAGAATCATGAGAACAAGGAAGAGAAAGATGGAGAGAATACAACAGGGAAAAGAAGGGAAAGGAGCATCAGATGGATGCTGGTTTGGCAAATGGTTGTGCAAACCTAAAGAGATTTAGACTGTTTCTGTCTTTATTTGTTCAAGAAGTACACATAAACTAAATGTAATTAATAAAAATGTTCTTCAGCATTAATTTGTTCTTGATTTCTCATCCATGGCAGCGTAACACCCAGTTTAGTGCTAAATCACTTTAATCACTTAGTGTTTAACAGGCTTTTTACCAGATGCACAGTTGTGCCCCTACGACTGACTGGCAAGCAAAGGGGTGCGGCTGTGTCCCTCTTAAATCTCTGTGTGCCCCAGTATAACAAGCAGTCTAAAAACGCCCCTATAGTGTGCATGTGCCCTGCAATGGATTGGCGCCCTGCCTAGGGCTGGCTCCCGGCTTGCGCTCTCTAAAATGAAATATGCAATTTCATTTAAGAGTTTAAATGTGTCCAATTTATTTTGTGATTTATTTGGTTGTTGTTGTTTTTTTCTTTCATTTTCCCTGTAATTGATCCTTTTTCTGCGATTTGGTGTTTGTTGCACAGAGACGATCCAGCACTGTTACACTTGAACAAAGCATGCTTGAAACAGTCATACTGCTGACATTGTGGCTCCTTCAAGCACCAAAGAGCCCTTCCATACATAAATACATTATCAGCATCCTGTTTCAGAAGCACATTATATTTAGTGTAAATAGATATATGTATATAACTTAGCATATTAAGAAAGTTTGTTTGTCCATTCATGTGAATAAGAAATAAGATACTTCAAGATACTTCAAATATAGTCTCAAAAGTTGTTAGAGTCAAAAGTTTGTGAATAAAGATTACACCCAAAAACATGTACTAGGAACATGTATAGTGGAATCTCAGAATTCGAATGTCTCTTCACTCGAACAATTCCGTCATCGAATGATCTGAAGTATTTTGCTGCATAAATTGAACATGGGTACCTTAAAAAAAACATGTAATGGAGTGATGTTCCAAAGACGATGCACATAATCCAGTCCAGTCAGGGGTGATAATGCACCAATATGGTATGCCAATCGGCATAAAACACAAAAGAAGAAGAGGATGAACTAGGGTGCGATCATACGTATAATGTTTATATGATATTATTTTATTATATCATTATATTATGTATATTATATCAGTGTCTGGGTGTGATTTCAGACACCCCCGCAGTCTCAGTGCCGCTGTCCCAGTAATACAGCAAACAGACATGCTGAAACTGCATTCACCTCATTTTCACTTATTTCATGTCTTTATATTTCACTTATTTTATATATGTATTGATTATCATTATTGTATTGCATTCATTTGCTTATTCATGCTTTTAATCATTAAATGCATATGAATATTGGCATAACAAACAATCATTTGGGTGTCGGGAACAGATTAATCCTATTACATTACTTCATATGGGGAAATTTGATTCCGATTTCAAACAAGTTGGAGGCCTTATGGAACCAAATTTTGAGGTTCCACTATACTTGGAACAATACTGTGTCACTGAAGGCATTCCAATTCATCTCACAGGTGTATAAGCGTAGGACCCTCTGTAAACCAGCCAAGTTCTCCAACAAAGTTGCTAAGCCATTTGTTTATTATTTCTGACTTTTTTTAGGTGAAAACCTATGATAATGTCATACTGAGAATAACTTGAGTTGTTTAGGAGAACCCAATCCACTGTAACTGTTTGTCTATGTAGATAGTGTGTGTGTTATATTATGAACCTCATACTGAAGCCCTGATCTTCTACAATGAGCTGCATTTAGGACCGCTGCGAGTGTGTTTGATCATTCACTGCAGTGCAGTGGAAAGGAGCGTGTGAAAATGAGGCGACTGCAGTTCATTGCGGATTAGTTTAGTTAAAAGTCTGTGGCTTAGTGTACTTTGTATTCCATAGAGCAGATTTGACTAATATGAAGACTAAATCCACACGTAGCCTACCTAGTTAATAGTCAGCAATTACAGTTAATAGTGTTGTTGTTTCCAAGCCTTATTTACTGACTTACCGGTATGTTTAACAATGTACATTTATGAGGATGTCATGGTTACAAATCTATATATCTAATTCATGCGTTAGCATACAAAGCTGCTATGTATATAGTGTTATGTGAATATCAACATGTATATCTAGTCATTTTTTGTTATTCTGTTTATCACAGAACCATATCTCTTCACGGAACACAGTTAAGCAAAGGAAATTCTGTGTCCACCTCTCTGTGCAGATGAGGGTTCAGAGGATGAACTACCCATCCTCAAAACCCGGCATATCCTATCTTTCTTGAGTCTTGACCGACATCCTACAGAGAACACCCAGTGCTATATTGTGCTTGTTAACGCAAATATCTGAGACAATCACATGGCAGCAACTTAGTGCATTTAGGCATGCACACAGGTCAAGACGACCTACTGAACTTCAAACCAAGCATCCAAATGAGGAAGAAAGGTGATTTAAGCGACTTTGAATGTGGCATGGTTGTTGGTGCTAGATGGGCTGGTCTGAGTATTTCAGAAACTGCTGATATACTGGAATTTTCACACACAGACAATATTCTGAAAAAGAGAAAATATCTAGCGAGCTGCAGTTCTCTTGGCAAAAATGAATGGTCAGACCGATCTTAGCTGAAGAAAGTCAACTAACTCAAATAACCACTCGTTGCAACTGATGTAGGCCAAAATCTCTGAGGAATGTACCCAGCACCTTGTTGAATGTATTCCATGAATAATTAAGGCAGTTCTGATGGCTAAAAAAGTACTAGCAAGGTGTACCTAGTAAAGTAATTACAGTATATATAAGATTTATACTAGAGATGCACTTTGTTCTCTAATGGTCAGCACTCCCACAGATCAGATACTATTTTGGTGGTGGATCATTCTCAGCACTGCAGTGACACTGATGTGATGGTGGTGTATTAGTGTGTGTTGTGCTGGTACGAGTGGATCAGACACAGCAGTGCTGCCGGAGTTTTAAACCTCAGTGCCATGGCTGGATTGTGTGCATATATACACTGCTTTTACGTCGCTGTCAGCATCAGTGGCCATGTTTAGCGACACACACAAGGTTACATCCATCCACATTCGTCAATGCCAATTTAGTGTAGTCAGCTAATCTAACATGCATGTCTTTGGACTGTAGGAGGAAAATGGAGTACCCGGAGTAAACCCACACAGACACATATATTCTATATATATATATAAATATAATGCTTAGTGTGTATGCAGTGTATGCAGGTGACATGGTGGCTCGGTGGGCCGGTGGGTAGCATCGCCACCTCACAGCAAGAAGGTCCTGGGTTCAATCCCAGGGTGGAGTAGTCTGGGTCCTTTCTGTGTGGAGTCTGCATGTCCTCCTGCCCAAATACATTATTTATAACCTGGTATCAAACTGACAGAATTACAAGCATGCTCCCTCTCTCTCTCTCTCTCTCTATATATATATATATATAGAGAGAGAGAGAGAGAGCATATTAAAGCTTTTAATTCTGTCACTTTGATACCAGGTTATAAATATTTGCATCACATAGAAAGAGATCCACCTGAGAGATCAGCTGTCAAAGAGGGACACAATTTTACTAATACATAAATTCCAGCCAAATTTTTTAAAATCATGTCATGTGTCTTGTGCTTTTTTGTTCTTTCTATAAGATTTAACTTTTAAAATGTTTACTCTTATTTTTATTATTATTATTTTTTAATACTGTTGAGGCTGGTTGAGAAACACATGAAAGTACACACACATAGCTTCTTTTTTAGTTCACTGAGCCTCTCAGGCTTGGCCAGGGTGAGTGTTGTTGGTTTATGAGAGCGAAAATAGCTCTAGCTGTCTCCAAAAGTGAAACGGGATTAAGGCCTTTGTGTGACCCACAATGGTGAGGGGAATTAGCAATAGTTGTAGGCACTTAGAGGAGCTCTCACGCTGAAGCTTATCCCAGATTTTGCACAATAATCATTTGAATATCAACAGTGTTTTGCAACTGCGGCACTAATGTATAAACTTCTCTCTTTTGGCTTAGCCCAAATCCTCCAGTTGATAGCATGACCAGTTTGGTGCATACATTTGCACATGTTCTTAAAATGTTTTTTAAAACAATTTCTCCTGCCTTCATGCTTGGACAGAAAACATCAGTATTTTCTCCGTGTTATTGTTTTCAATTATTTCTTCGTTCATTTGTCTGCCTTGTTTCTTTTAAAAACTTTATTCAGTTGAAAGTGTTAACAATACAGTCAGTAACAATACAGTCACCCAAACTTTCTGCATGGTATCAATAACTCTTCAAAAAACAGGTTTTTGTCAGCATATATTTATAAAATAAATCATGAGGCCACTGTGTGGGTAGCAGCAGTACAGGCGCTGCAGGCATCTGCTTATCTGCCTCATTAGACTGTTCTTTGCTGGGGCTGAGACGAAGACAGCCACAGGGATCTCACAGAGGGAAGCAATCCCGCACTTCTTCTTCACCACAGTCTCACACTGCCAAGCTCAGAGGAGTGTGACACCCCTCAGCAATTTCCCCTCCACAGACACTGAGAGAGCGAGTGGAGAGCGAGAGAACAGAGTGAGAGACGAGAGAAAGAGAATGAGAGAGAAAGAGGAAGAAAAAACAGCATTGTCCATATTACAAAACATTGAGTGAGATCAGCGGACTTGTCAAGAGGCCTTGGCTTGAATATGAATGATGAGAGGAGAGCAGGGTGGTCTGAGCTACTCAGCCAAAAGAATAAGCCCAACTGTCCCTGCCAGCCTCACAGCAGGCAAATCAAACAGAGTTGAGACACCTCCGCTCAACTCTCTGATGACAAAATGAGAGAGGAATGCAGCATTTCATGGCAGTTCTGGCAGTTCTCTCTCTAACACACACACACACGCATAAACATACATATATATATATATATATATACACACAAGCAAGCAAACTACTAAATTTCCAAACTGTGGTTTAGTACAAGAGGTATATATACTCACCTTCTTTAGTAGGAAAATATCTGGCTCTGCTCAGCATACAATTTTCAAGACGGCATCCAGCCTACAGCTTCCTGTGGTCAGAAACTGACAGTGACAGATGACAGGAAGATGACCAACGCAAACTGGGCATGGTACAGAATAACCTAGTGCAGTTTCTAGCTCCACAGATTCAAGCTGTAGTAAGAAGTTGCCTCTAATAAGATGGTCAGTAAGTGTTCAGCTGATGCAGTTATATCAGTACAGCATAAACTCCTTACTAATTCTATTTATTATCATACTGAGAATACACAAATAATTTCTATAATAATAGCTACACACCTTAAAATGATTATATCTACTCTTAGGACCATTATTAAGAAGCTTAACAAAATACAGCTTTAATGAACTGGACTGAAATAGGACCAATTTGCCCAATACATTAAAGAGACAGGTTAGAGAGGAAAGTATTGAAGAATTGCATGAAATGATAGCATTTTGGAATCGCCAAGTCTAAAGTCTACACTTACATGGCAGCAAACTATATGGAAGGTGTGACAAAGTGTAGCACTATAACACACGTTTAAATGCTTGTATTTCACTGGATGACATTGGATATTTGATTAAAATTGGTTCTGTGTTTACCTGAGACAAAAACAGCACCTTTGTAATGGTAGGTTTGGTGTAAAATGAAGGATGGCTATACTGAAAAGACCTTATTAAGTATAGAGTAGGATCTGAGACGTTGTGACTTTAGGATACACGGCACCATAGACTACATGAAGTATCAGGGAATATTAAATGACATTATGTCTAAATCCACCTAAAATACTGTATAAGTAAAAATATTCATCTAGATACTGACTGAAAAATCTAAATATTTGTTCAACCAAGTTCTATAAATTGTTTTTCAAATGTAGTTGGTTTCTCACATTTTAAGACGTTTTTTACCTACAATTAAATGAAGACATCAACCCCCACTCCACCTCCCAACACACACACACATGCACCCAAAAATCCCCACAGACTTGTTAAATGTGCTAAAGTGTCTGCATAGTTCCCTCATTCAACTGGATACAATGATGCACAAGATGAATAAAGTTATCTCTGGGGGTGAATGGGATGTTGCTGGTAGGAGGGGAGGGCGAGTGCCTGAAAGAAGCCCTGTTTGAGGGGGCAGATCTTAGGGGTCAGGCTCCAGCTGCCTGATCGGGTGAAAGGGACACCAGCGGGCTGGATAGGCCCAAGAAAACAACAACAACATCAACAAAAAAAAATCCCATCAAATGAAGACATCCCACGAACGATTCCCAGGCAAAAAGTTGCTGAGTACTCACATTTCACACAGAGAGTGCCATACATCACTGCCAAATTTGACTTGTCAACTCGCACTCAGCAACTTTTCCCCTTACTTTTCAAGAGGGAGGAGTTAACCATAGAAAGGCTAGTTAATTTCGTGAAGACATCAGGGCTACAAAAGGTAGGAGCTGTTTTACATTCCGTATTTACCATTAGACTGGGCTAAACCCATTCATAGCTGTAGGCAGAATTCTGGTTGGTTTTATGGTCCTACCAATTTCTGAAAGAAATCGCTTAAATTTTGTTCCGTCCTATTTACTGAGCATAAAAGACATTGCTGAAAAGGATGATGATAAAAATACTGCTGTGTCTGAAAAGCTTAACAGATGGAAAAAAATGTTGCTATCTTGAAAGCTATCTGTAAGGATCCAAGTTGCTTTCCAGCCAGGCGATGTGTTAAACATGTTTATGTTTGAAATAGTCCCAGACTGTTATCTCTCCTCTTGGTTAAAAGGCACATCGATGGGGGGGTCATGTCTTTACTGGGGTTACAGCATTTCCTAGATGACACTGAATTGCTCCAAGTTGGAATTTGCAGGGGGTAAGTAGGATGATAATCAGGCCATATTATAAGGAATTGATGGTTCATTTTCCCTGTCAGCAGTAGCAGCGCCTCACCCAAAGATGTGGCGACCTGTGCAGATGGGGTTCAAAGCCAATTTCCATGTTAAAAACTCCACACGCTCCAAAAATCCCCTCTGAGTAAGGGTTTGCTGATAGGAGTAAGAGCCTATCTATGCCAGCTTCTGCTATAAAAAAAACAATAAAAAACCCACAATTCAGTCTGCAAATGCTAAAACACAGTAGAAAGTTGTATATTTTACACATACACCAAATGAAAGTGCATTACCAGGTGATACTTTTGGATTTCTGTTCTGCTGTCATGAGTCAAAAAGCTTGTCAGAAGCTCTGTGACTTTGCTTTTTAAGCAATAGACAAGCACTGTCTGAGCTGGATCTTCAAGTTTCTGTTGATTTTTTTCTGTCTCAGTTATTTTTCTTTAACTGTGCAGATCAAACATGAGCCACAAGGCACCTGGAAGCTTTCTGGCTGCCAAAGAATCAGCTACTTGTCATTCATCTCTAACGCATTAAAACTCGTTTGCCTTCAGGCTGCAGGATTTGTGCATGTGTGTAGTTTAGAAGGAAGAATAAAACATCAGGAAAAGCAGAAATAAGGCCTTGTTAGGGATGGCAGATAATATTTGATGAATTAGAGTTCATATGAAATGCCAAAAAAAGACAGCTCCAGGTATCATATCTAGTATCCTGAGCATGAGGCATCCTTTTCCTTTTTGTTTTACTGCAGCACTCTGGACATCATTATTCATCCCTAGTTTCCACTAATTCTAATATTATGTTAGGAACCCTATCTTAATTGTGATCACAAATCACATGCCTAAAACACTGTCTTTTTATAGACTTTGTAATGATTAAAAGATGGCTGTACAATATCAGTGGAGAGGAAGATTGAGCATGTATCTTTACACATTTCTGAGGAAGATATTAAAGCGATACTGTTTGATTGTCCTGATGCTGAAATGTGACAGTGCGGACTGTATTGCACTGCCAAAATGAGCTGGACCCATTGCAGGTAAAAGAGATAGCAGTGTCAGGACTTATTAAACAGCTTGGATTTTCCCATTGCCTTCTCTCTTTCAATCTACCTTTCACTCTCACTCTCTCACCAAACCATGGAGGCTTGTGACAAAACCAAATAATTCACTCTCGCAAGCTGCTTTCATCAGGCAGGTTTGTGGTGAAATATAAGCCGATTTTATCTTAATATATAAATTCACAAAAGGCCCCTAGAGTGCCATGTGGAAGACATACCCTATCACAGTCATGTGCCACCACTATCACTGATCCTGTGCACCTGATAAGGCTACCTCTCCTTTTTAATGATTTGACAGGCGTCAGATGCCTGGTCCAGCAGCCTTGCTGTTTTCTAATATACCTTTTCTATATTTCATTGCTTGTTTACACAGAGCAAGACAGAAGAAAGAAGTTATCTGCTCCCATCTTCATCCATCTGAAAGCAAAATTTATATTAAAAACAGGCTTCCATGTGCTTGCTCTGAGAGAAATGTAGTTATTCATAGTCCATATTTTTTCCTTAATAATTAGCTAAAAATGACCTTAACCTTTAAGTATTCTTAAATGTTATTATTCAATTAAAATAGTCTTATGACAAAAAATGAAATAAACAAAAACAACAAAAGGACAAGGAGTTGGACATTGTAATTGCTAATTCTTTTAAACATTATTGTTTAATCACTATATGTATGTCTTGCTTGCTTTTAGATTGCAGTTTCAACTGTTTAAAGCAATAATTATTATTGTTTTAAATAATAACCAACTTTATTCTCACTTAGTACATGGCAAAAAATAAAAAAAACGAATGGAATCGGCATTAGGTAAAGTTCACAAATCTTAATCGATGGCTTCAACAATGATAACAGTTAAATAATAATAATTATAATTATGATAGTAATAGTAAGAAGTCGAAAAAAATAATTTGAATGAAAGAGATTTTGTTTCTGAATTGTCATTAGAAATGCAATGCATCATATAATAAGTTTATTAATATCTGCTTAATAAATCATTAACATGTGTCATATTTTATTCTTCCAGCAATATTTTAATATTAGAAATATATAAGTAATATTATCAAATAAATAATATATATAAAGTATATATAAATATATATATATATATATATATATATCAACTAAATGGAAGTACAATTATATGTGTATTTATAACGAAAGAAGCTTTTGAATCACAATAAACGAATTTTAACACTGGAATATCATTGCATTTTTACTTCAGAATCTGAATAAATCACACTGACTTTTCTATATAGGAGATAACTATCTTAATATATATTGATACCCAAATGTTTTTATGATGAATATTTGATCATATCAAAGCAACTGAAGCTTTAGAAATAATCAATAGCATACCAATAAGTTTACTGTTGAAAGCATTTCATTTGTTTATCTTAAGAAAATGATTGCAAATACAATACTGGTAAAACAAAGTGTTAATAAAACAATCTAACAATCAATATATATTTCAATCTAACATTTATATAGCATTAACAAAAACAAGAACAACAATAACAATGACAGATGGAACGAAGAAAACAGAAGGATATTTATTTATAGTACACGTGTCCGTGTAAATAAACTTTTCTTTCGTTGAAGTTAAAATAGCCGGACTCCCTGGGGACCTTCGATTCAGTGAGCTTCTCGTGCTGCACTTTCACTCTCTGTTTCACACACGACTTTTTGACCAGCTCGCCATGCAAGCGAACTTACTTTTAACCCCATTTGGCTCTCTTTATTTAATAAAAAAGACGCCTTATATCTGACTTGAAATATACCGATTTATATCAAATTTCATTCTGAATAAAAGCCTCCTTCGTCATCTTCACCATCATCATCTTAAAAATGTAAAAAATGAACCATTGAAAGAGTTCACGAATGAATGAATGGATGATTGGATGAAAGAATTAATATTACTGCACTAAGCGTTGTCGTTATCCTCTCTTTCTCTCTCTGCCTGGTCTGTTCAAACAGCATCACCTATTATTGTTCCTCAATATCATATATCTAAATAAAAATCTCTTTTTTATCTAAATCATTTTAGCAGTGACAGCTTATTACCTCTCAACACATGCTGATAAATTACAACCAACGCGTTATCTTCAATTTTCTCAACCCATTACCAGTGCAGTACGGGACAAAACAAGCTGGTGGAAAATGGAATGAAAGAAAAATGGCAGTGAAAATAAGAAAAATAAGAGAGGTACTTCGTTTAGACTACCTTAGATCTTTTGTCATCCCCAATATTTAGCCAATTCCACTGAGCTATGATATTATTATTATTATTATTATTTTTATTATTGATAATAATAGTAAATATTTTTGTTCTTTTTTTCGATTCTTAATGAGTGTTTTTTGCTTAATGAGTATTTTTTTTATCACCACTTACATAGCATAAGATTGGTATTGCTAAAACTGAGAGGGCAGTTTAGATATTTGATCATTATATAGGCGCACTGACCACTGTGTTACTGAGAAAAAATTCAAATTTTTACTTGATTTTTTTTAAACATACAAACCAATGAACGCTCTATTGGGTTTCGTATTTACCAAAAAATAAAGAGAGTAGATGTACTCTTTATTATTTGCTTTGATGTTGCCCTGAATGGCCCTCAATTAACAATGTGCCTAATGAGCCCATTGAGGATGAAAGTCTTCTCAACAGGTAGGCTATGAGAGGACGCGGCGGCTGTTTCTCCGCTCCTAAAGCTCGCTGCGTTTTCCGAACTTCACAGCGCTCTTCACTGCAAAACCCGCGTGTGTTACTATCACACAGAGAGGCGTGTTTGCCATGACTGACTTTAAGACTTAATTTGACAATGAAACCATGGTTAATTGGTTTTTTACAGCAGGACATTTTGAGATAAAATATCAGAGGTGCGTTTCAGTGTGTTTGTAATACGCTTAGCCTATTCAAACATCTTTTAACAACAGCAACAAGATTTTAAATTTGCTTTGCTCGAATCGCCGAGCGCGGGTTATATTTAGCTGGATGTTGGTGAATTGGAATCAAACAACATTCAGAGAACCATATGATTGTTTTTTTCTCGCCATATGACAACACCTTTTCTCCAGTTATTGTCAGGAGAGTGTTTTAAGGTGTCACTAATGGTGCTTCTGGGGAATATAAAGGGATAGAAAAGTAAATTAAAAGGACGTACGGTTAACTAGTGTCTTTGCTTGACGCTAGTTACCTGAATTTAACCTTTTAACACCACCTATCTCCCTCAGACTCTGCATATGTCTGCATATGACGCCAGACCTGGCCGGACGGCACCGCCGGGGCACTGCTTCTGTCAAAATAAATAGCTAATAAAGGTTTTGATAATTACATAAAAATAGTTTACTTACAAGAAATGAGACTATAAAATCCTGGGCTCTTCCAGCCAGCTGAATTCAAGTTTTTTTAATGACGGACAATATATTTCAATTTTATTCTCCCTATCATTTACATCATTAAAATCACCACACAATAGAGCTTGATATTATGTTTACTTTTAGATTTCAATTAGAAACATCAGACCAACAGCAGACCAGCTTGTATATGTGTTTATATATAGATATATATATATATTATATATATATATATATATATATATATATATATATAATATATATATATATATATATAACACACACACACACAAGCCTGCTGTTGGTCTGTTGTTTCTATGTCAAAAATCTTAAATTGATGTACGTTTTATATGAATGAGATAAAAATGCTCGTTTCTACATTTTTTACATAGAGTAATTAGCAGGGTTTTTTTTAGCAATAATTAGTTTTTGTTTAGAGCAACAAATGTTTTAAACTTGTAACCCTAGCACTTCATATTAAATATATCTCCCCCTAAATAATATTCCCATCATCCTGCACCAGCCAACAAAATTATGGACACTTTCCAAGTTGTCTATTGCTGTTGCTGATGTGTCTAGTCTTCGCTATGCTGGTGTGATTGATTTGAGTGTATATATATATATATATATATATATATATATAGATAGATAGATAGATAGATAGATAGATAGATCACATATATATATCCCTATTTAGTTGTCCACTAAAGTTTCAGTATTGCAACTCATATATATGTATAAACCTAGTTTGTATGCAGGACCACTTCATTTTGGCATGGCACCCTAAATGCATTGCCTGTCATTTTTCAGGTTCAGGTTATACCCCGTGTTCTTTAAGTGATTTTTGTTAAATATTCAGTTCAGCTGAGAATGCTGTATGAAGTCTGAATGCTGGGTAAGTAATGATGTGCATCACGGAAAAACATGCAATTTTCTGTTTCAGCCATTCACTTACTGTACATTGCCACATTCTCTGGATTCAAAATGAGCTGAATGGGGAGAAAGGGTAGCGGACAAAAACAGATAACAGACTATTCAAACTAAAAATGCATTACATTTGGGAAAGCAACAAAGCACATTATATGGTATTCACAGTCCAGTCAATGAAGACATTGAAATGATAATAAATAAATAAGCAGATAGGGATACCAAGAAACAAAGTTATTAAGATGTTAAACCTGCTTGTCCAAAGAAGTTTAAGAATGTTATCAGGAGCTTCAGCTCAAGGATGACTGGATGTCTTTTGCAGTGTGAATCCGACTAAAGCTGGCAATTCGGCCATACATGGCATATGCTAAATACAGATAAGAGTGTACTCTAATAGATCTGCCGAAAAGTCCCATCCACATGGCTCAATGAAGGTGCTTTGAATGCGCTTGATAAGTTGGCTTAAGCTGAATGAAGTGTCCCATGCAACAGTGAGTTGCTATTTGAGCCTATCACAAACTTGCTGTTTGATTAAGCCTCTGTCCAGGAGAAGGATTAGTGGAAAGCCTTCAGGATCTGTCTCTGTTTCAAAATTGTTTCATCCTAAGATGTTGTGTGCTCCCAAACACAACCCGTCAGTTATGCATGGCATAGTAATCATATCACACAGCTGTCTTGTTGGTTTCCTCTGTAAAAGCCACTAAAAATTGAAATTTGATGAAATGTATTTTATGAATGTAGTGCATTAGTAGAAATGTATTATACAGACTTTTGTATGCATTTCAAATATATTTTAATGTTTTTTTTTCACAATTATCTCTTACCTTTACCTTAACAATGTAATATATAAAAGAAATGCTTAATTATTACCCTTAGACAAACAAACAGGCAATCTGATAAACAAAGGGATGAAATAAACTGTTTGTTTTATTTTCGTGGGGTTGGTCTCAAAATGGACTCAAAATGTCAAAGGCAAATGGGATAAAATTAGAAACATTGTATTTTAAACATGGAATAAAGTGGGAGGTTATGATTACTTGGATATATGGTTTTGGAACTGAGTGTTTATATTACATCTTTATAGTACATTGTTTATATTTAATACTAATGTTAAAATTCTATATTTAGAATGATTTGTTAAACTACAATTACTAAAAGAAATCTTTTTTGCTGTTATGAGGTGTCCTCACACTGCTCGCTCTCATATATGCTTTTGTCCTCTCGGAGTTTGTAGCTGCTGTGTAGCATAGAGGACAAAAGGGGCGGCTAAGCCTCTTTTAAGCATCTCCAGCCTTATAGATGTCTGAAGCAGATTCTGTCACTATATCCAAAAATGTATTATAATATCAGAATTGTTCATCTAAGCATTTCTAGGGCTATTGTGTGCATACACAGAAATGCAGATGTGTAAATTGTTGTGTGTGTGTGTGTGTGTGTGTGTGTGTGTGTGTGTGTGTGTGTGTGTGTGCGTGTTTGTGTGTACACACAGACATAACAGAAGTGATTTGTCTTAATGACAGTGAGTACTTTGTGCTCTGTGCCCTAAAGCAACACATTTATTTTCTGAATTCCATTAGACATTGTCTCAGCTTCTTAGCATGACATAAATTCAACGCCATCAAAATGCAATTACAACTTTGAAAACAATCCTGAAATTAGTTAATTCGTTGTTAATATACTGAAAAGAGCTTTTTTTCAGGGTATTTCGGCTTTACTTTTCATCGTTTATTTTTGTAACCACTTTTTTTTCCTTTTGCAACTAAAGTTTATCTTCCTAACAAATTAATCATATCAAATGAAACAGAATTAACAGCATAAGTTAGCTAGATTAATGAACTGTTGTAAAAACCAGTCTGTTTCAGCTTAGTTTGCTTAACTATTGCTTAACTTCACCTATTTCATATGGAGGAGGGAGCCAGCGCCTGCATGCCTTAGGCAGTGGGTTTCAGGAGAGCATGATAAGTGTGGCTGTAGTGATCCATTTCTAACAGATGATTAGTGGGCATGAGGCCTGAGTCTCAGTGATTCTGAATTTTTTTTTTTTTGGACACCCGTTTCCTGTATTTGTTTGAAGTCATCTGTCGCTTGTGGGAAGGAAGAGAGGGCAATGTGCCAGGCCAACATGGCTTTTACATTATTCTTTATCGCAGCTTACCTGCAGGCTAGAGAATGTGACTAGTGCATATATCAGAACAGATAGTGAGGACATCTGGTAAAACACAATAGTCACTCTAGGTATCCAACCTTTTTAATACCAGCTGCTGCATCTAGTTTCACCCATATGTGAGGTCTTGTGCAATTCTTGAATATACACAATGGGGAAATATAGAAAAATACAGGAAATAAATCATTAATAAATTATTCATAATAAATATAAGTACATAAATAATGCCAATAATAATAATAATAATAATAATAATAATAATAATAATAATAATAAACAATTATTTTCAAGCAGGTGTGTAATAAAGAAGAACATGACAATATTTAATATTGCATAAGTTGCTATGTCTTTGGCTGAATAAGACACTATTTGTGAATTCTTCATTTTTTTTTTCTCCTCAACCTCTTCTCTGCTTTCTCTAGTCACATCCAAGCCCATCCAAGCAAGTGCACTCTTAAAACCCCCAAAGAGGAATTTGACGCTTGTATCCATCCAGTAAAAACAAAGGCGCAATTAAAAATGTACATAAATAAAATGAAATAATATTTGCTGGAAGATTCTCATTATTGACCCAACTTGAGTGAACTTTTTTTTTAATTGATTACTCAACTACTTAACTAGGCTCATTATTTTAATGCTAGACCAAAATTCAGAAGGAAAATCCTCACTATATTTGGCATCATCTTATGAAGAGTAGCTTTACAATAAGACTGCAATCATATGCAATCAGCTTTTGGAGTATTTTTCCTATCACTGAAATGCCATTTCCTTAACGATCACTCCAGAGGTAATGTTTGTGTAAGTGGATCCATTATTGACTCTTCATAAATCCGCAGATATTAAAAGACTGTGAAATAAAATCTTGGCTTGTAGTAATTTATTCTGTAATATGGAGATATGTGCAGTGCCAGGAAGATGTGTTGCAAGGCCAGTTCTTTCATGCCCCCACCTCTTAATAAGGCAGCTCAGCAGGCCTCAACTGTAATATATTTTACCAATAAAGCAGCTCCAAAGCCCAGGTGGCCTTTTGACCAGTGCTGGGCACAGAGAAAGCAGCAGGCAGTCTCCGCTAACTAGGCCCTTCCATCCTCTCTAATATTATCCACCCGTCCTCTTGGCTTGTCACCGAGAAGGGGCTTAGTGCTTGATATTTTCATTCGGACCCTGCCAAGATGTGACACCCGCGCTTTAATCTTTGTGTTTGACGTTAAGCGTTGTGCTGCCGAGAAAGCCTGCTGAACTCCGACCTAGGGGCAGTGCTGTCATACACAGATGATGTGGCTGGGGAGTGGCAGCGCCTGGTCTGTCCTTGACCCCTACTATTGGCCAGTTGAAGCCTTTTCCCTTGGCCTTTTCTAACATTGATGACAGGTGGAAACTTTTACTCTCGCCTGCTCTCCTCCTGTCTGCTGCTGGCATAGTTCAAGAGACAAAGCGACTTTTGGGGTTTCTCTCTCAAAGAAAAGAGAGCGATTCGTAGCAAAAGATGACCAGGCCATAACAGCTATTGACCTCTCACCTCTGCCATGCACTTGTCAACAGTGGGATTACAGCCAGTGATGTCTATATTTATTTTCCAATGTGTAGTGCTTCAACAGTAAGGAGAAAGCTTGCGAGACTGAATGGTCATCGATAAAACTATTATTTTAGGAAATGTGCGAGCATGTTCTGTAGTATAAAAATCTGGAAGTTCAACACTGAGTTTAGTTTTTTTTACTAAAATATAAAGATTTTTTTTTATAATTTTTTACAATTTTTGTTTGTTTAGAAGTAAAACAGAAAGGTTATTTCATTGTTTTGCATTTTTTTTAATGTATGTTAATTGTTTTACATTTTTCCGAAAACAAGATTAATAGTGTGCAACAGCAATGAGGTTTGTTTTTCTACTAAAAAATAAAGATGGGAAAATGAATTATTAAAATGTCTTTAATAAATAATAAAACTATATCTCTCTCACACACACACCACATACACACACCAACGAATACACACTCATTCTATTCACATAACATAATAACAGTCAGAGACATAAGCTGAGCTCTGTCAGGGCTGGCTGCTCTTGTACTCTTTTATTTAAATTCAGCATGCAGAGACAGTGCAGCATATTTTGCTCTGTAGATTCCCAACTTCTTACAGTCATCAAACAGAAAGTCTGATCTCTAACGCTGTCACATAACATAACCCATCACCCACCCCACCCCACGCACACATGCAAACCAAATCCCCGTAGCCACCTCATCATTTAGCTCAGTATCCAGTCTGCTTGATTGATGCCGGAAAACCAATTGTTCTCCATGGCATCCATGTCAGTCTATTACTGCACTTGGTAGTAATGACAGCCTGTCTCTTTTGGCACAGATTATAGTGCTCTGTCTCAAAGCAGCAAAGTGTATGGTCCTCCTGACCTGCACTGGGATGATTGTAAACACCTTCATTTAGCGGCACAAAACAGAATATATTTCCCTGATTAGGGAGTCATTTTCTGTCAAACTAATCACAAAGTACTTTTTACCGGCATGATGTAAAAGAAATACATTACTGAGCCATCCCATTGAAGAACATACAACAACTGCCTGACAGCAAACACATTTTTTTTTTTTACAAATTTGTCTTTGCATAAACACTGGCATGACAGATGTAAGAGTGCATCTAATATAACAGGCAGTCAAAAATCTTGCTAGCAAATAGAAAGAATGAGAGATGAGGTATTAGAATACACCACCAAATCACCGTCCACCAGTATTATTACATAAAATATACTCCATTTGCTCTGACAGGTGGTTTTACAGAGGTGCAGCATGATGGTAGTACGACATTTCAGGCCTAAAGTACTGCAATGAGGGCGAACCTCTGGGCTTTGCAGTCATTATCAGGGTGACAGATCTTCCTGAAATAAGGTGCACTTTCGTCTTTCATTTGTGTGGAAGAAGTATTGATTGTAATGGGAGCTAATTTTCTCATGTCATTACCATGGCCACTATCAAAAGACTAGAACAGTGCCATTTAAGACTCTCCGGCATACTTGCTTCACATAAAGCATATTGTCCTGACCCTCATTACATGCAACCAAACAGCTAGCTGCAAGTCTCTTTGATCGACCCTTGAACGCTAACTGGAAGCCGCGTGCTCACGAGCTCACGGTATTCTTCTGAACCCAAGTAATTGAATAGAGCTGACGGCTTCTATCTTGCCATAATGTTTTCACAGGTTAAACATAATCAATGGGAGGCACTGATTAGCAGAAAAGATGGACTATATCAAGAACAACTGCCTCCTTTTTAGTATTGTTTTAATGTTTGTTAGCCAGTGCTCTTGGAAAGTAAATAAATAGAATACAAAGTGACACGAGAAACGTTAAAACAAAAGCCACAAGGTTCTAATGAGACTTGTTAGGGATGCTAATACTGTATATGTAAATGTTATTAATTACAGACACCTATCTTTCATCTGTGCCTTTTGCCGGCTAAGTAATTAAAATGAGAATACCAGCAGTGGAGAAAGCGAGCATGATCAAAGGAGGGAGAGAGGAAAAGGAAAAAGTCCCTTATCTTGAACTAGGTTCTGCTGCGGGCAACTGAGGCCTCATTAGAATTAGAGACACTCGGTTGATCACCAATTAACCTGATTTGTTTTTCTCCCCTTTTTTTCTGATAACGACCTTCAACAATGCTATCATCATTTTTTCCCCTCTGATTGACTGAGCTTTCTGTGTCTTGATTTGACCAGAAGGTTAGAAAGGCTTTGGTGGGGTTTGTCACATTGTTATGGCACCAAACAATTCCAGAATCACCCCATGTTGAGTCAAAAAGTCAAAGCTGTCTATTTAGGACACCAGTAGCACCCTATGATACCGGTAAGGTCAGGAATTATGGCATTTATCACGTGAGTGGACATAAAGAGCTTAAAACAGATAGGAAGAGATCAATAGTCACCTCTGCTGTGCCAGCCCTCGGGATATTGACCAAGCCTTCATGGAAGATCTGCCATTTTATAAAGCACACTAAAGATAAGACACAGCAAGACGACAAGCTCCTTTGGTTCCTGCAGTCATTTACACCACACGTGATTTCTATGGCTGCCTGGCTGCTATAAATATAAATTATTTTAGGTGCGCCAGACCTATTCAAACACAAATAAGAGACTGCTGATATTTAAGGCATCTCTGATGAATCCATGTGTTCTCGTTTTTATCTGATATGGGACTAGAAAAACAATTTAAGTATTCATTTATGGTGTTATTTCTAACTGCATACAAAGATCAATGGTTTGATGATTTAATGCTTTAATGCACTATTTACTATGGAAACATTATGCAGAATAAATGTCAGATATAGCGTTTTGTATATTTTTTTATTGGTTCTGATAAAATTGTGTTTTTACTTATATTGTGATACAATTTTTGGTTGTTGAGAAATAGCACAAAATAGGTTTACTTCATTGTTTGGATTTTTTTTGTATGCTAATTGTTTTAGAGTTTTCAGTTCTGTATACTGCATATTGTAATATGTTTTTTGTATTATGAACATGTAAATTGTAGCTCTTTCATAAATATTGACATTGAGCAAACCTTTTCCCTATATTCAGTACTCCCTATTTCCACTCTTGCAATGGTCTTTGTGAATAGACTTCAGGTTTTTTGTTTTGTCTCACACAATTATACTGTAAATTGCTTTTAATCACTGTGCTTACCTGGTAGCAAAGTGAGGAAGCAGGCATGTAGACGGAGACCAAAGAAACAATACCACAAATTAAACATGAAGTAAACAGGATCCACCTTTCTGACATTTTCTCTCAATATGCAATTTGTCACTTTTGTACTGAATCATTTGGTTTTAAGCAAAGGAGATCCCAAGATCTGTATTTGTCACAGAATAATTCACATATTTCAGATACTGTACTAATCAGACTGTATTGTTTTACTCCAATTATCCTTGGATGGTATTTAATTATTACACTATTTAATTTGATTTATCTATGAACGTTAGATCTATGCTGATCCCAGGTGAAGGGGAGGGATTCGATTAAATAATTACTAGTTGTTTTAATATACATCACTTAAATATTAGTACGTCTTATACTGTAGATATATGGTATGACCTGATAAAACTGTAAACATATTTTAGTCTTTTTCTTTTCTTCTGTTTAAATCTGACTGGACTTAGTCATTCTCTTCATTCTCCTCTGTTTTTCTTTTCCAGCTGAGTGACCTCCTCTCTCGGTGTAACCTAGTCATGACCTATGACTCATGCAATTCAGGATTTGTCCCCAGTCCAGTGACCAGCAACAACTCCCCATCCCCAATGTGATCACTGAATATGTCAGCAAGGTGATGTCGCCCCTGACCTCATGAGCTTCTCTTAGCCTGCACAAATACAATACTTTTACAGAGGTTCTATCATCAAAGTACTCTTGTTCACTTTCTATTTTCCACAGATGCTGCTGGTATTTTATGGAAAGCCGCTGGAAACGATGCAAAGAAAATTGTTCTTATTTAATGTTTTTTGTACATGAAAGAAATGCACATGGCTGACAGTGATTCTAGATTAAGCTTTAATTACACGGGTAATATATTTGACAAGAAATAAAAAGGGTTATGAATGGTTGCCTTAAAATTACAATTATGAAATACAATGACTGTAGAGGGCATTAAAATGTAATGCTGGAGCATGATACACATACCTTTCATTATTTTGCCTTAACAAAGCTCAAGGACACATGGAATGCAACGCGTTTCTCTGGCAAATGCAAGATTGATCAATGAGAATTACACAATCCTAACAGAGGCACTGTTTGAAAAGATGGGTCTATTATGGGATAGTATTTCATGTTGGGGAGAACTGCTCCTAATGAGCCTTGTTCCAAAAGCCTACAGGCCCTGCCTCTCCCTCCCCTTACTCTCCAGACCTCCAGGGGTTAGTGTCTGTGTGTCAGGCCCCCATTGTTGTCTACCGGCGGATAATGTCCTTATTAATTGTACCTCTTTGTAAGGTGTCAGCTGCAGCCCACAATTGAGACGGATGGATCCTCTGGAGTTTCCTCCAGAGCCCTCCTCTGCTAGCGTATCTTTACGCAGCACACAGGTGCATCATTTCTCATAAAGTGTTCTCAGTTTTTAGGTCGAAACGATCCATGAAATACCACTCTTAAAAACCCAAGATGTATGTATTCTTGAAACGTATTCTTTTAAGAATATTGACGTACACGATAAGAATATCAATCAGTCATAACATTAAAACCACCTACCCTGCCTTCATCTCGCCATGGCTCTCACTTATTGAGTCATATACAACATTAGACCTCTGAAGTTTGCCCTGTGGTATCTAACACCAACAGGTTGGAAGAGGATCCTTTAAGTCCTGTAAGTTGCGAGACGGAGCATCTATGGATCAAACTTGTTTGCCCAGCACACTCCACAGATGCTCAATCAGATTGAGATCTTGGGGATTTGGAGGCCATGTCAATATGTCAACCTTGAACCCTATTCCTCAAACCATTCCTGAACAGTTTTTCGCAGTATGACAGAGTGTATTATCCTGCTGAAAGAGCCCACTGCCATTAGGGAACACCCATCCGTCGCCATGAAGCAGCGTATTAGGTAGGTGGTACATGTCAAAGAAACATCCACATGAATGCTATGACCCAAGGTTTCCCAGCAGAACATTGCCCAGAGCGACACATCGTCAATGTTATTCAGTTCACCTGTCAGTGGCTTTGATGTTATGGATGATCGGTGTATTTATGATCTCAAGTGTAAATGCATGAAGATGAAGAGATACGATTTAAATTATGCAGCACATCAAATGAAAACAGGTCTAAAAAGCACGGCTGTCTATAGCATGTTTATTTATTTATTTATTTATCACCTACTAAGTGAGGTGCTTTGGAAGCCCTTTCATCATCTTCATAGTTGCAAAGATCAGTTGCAAGATCTTATACAAAAATGTGATGTGCTGCTGATGTGGTTGACTGCTGTGAAGTTGACTATCTTGGGCAATCACTGGCAAATTTGTGCACCAATTAGTCACTGACTTGGGAAAAGCCATAACTTGTGTCATTAGAAAATATCTGGCAGAATGTAGCATGTTAGCTGGAAATTTTAACTCCACATTGTTTTATTAAATTTGCGATTTGTGTAATAATGTTACATGTAATAAAACGTTTAAAACATTTTAATACAAATTTGAATGTGTAGATTTAAGTAAATAACTTTCCGCTTCAAAAGTAGTTATGTTGCAATCAAACTACATGTTTTAATCATAAAAAAGAATTAGAATCATATCTGTATGATAGACTAGTGATGTATTCTGTCAGCTCCAGTAATTCCCAGTCCCAGCCGGATTCTGCCTGTGGGGAGTTTGCATATTCTCCCTGTGTCTGATTGGGTTTCCTCCTGGTACTCAGGTTTCCTCCGACATTCCAAACACATGTATTATAGGTCAGTTGGTGTCTCTGGAGTGTAGGTGAGTGAGTCAGTGTGTGTACATGTGGTCTGCTATGCCAGTCTGGCTCCCCGTGACCCTGAAGTGGAATATGTAGGTATGAAAATGAATGAATGAATGTATTCTTTCAATGTTTTTAATAAATTCCTCTTGTGCATTCAATGTGCTATTTCATTATTAAATGTTAATTTCATAAATGACACAATGCATGGTATGGCTGCACAGAGTTTTCATATCTATGCACTACAAGGGCTGCTTTCACTCACAGCTCATCTTTGCATTAACAGTGCAAAGGAATCAAGGCTACTTGTGTGATCCAAACTCAATATAATTACCTGCCAATTTAATCTAAAATGATGTGCCTGTGGTGTTATAATATATAAAGCATGGGAACCGAGGGACTGCCCTACCTTTTGCCCACTCCCAGGGTATACAGTAAGCCACTCTCACTTACTTGCCTCATTTATCTCTGCAAATATGCTCACCTGGACTGTAGCACTCAGTCTTTATTAGTCTCAGACTAGTTACTTCTTCGATATTTGGTTCTTGTAAACCACAGCAATGGAGTATCTACAGTATATTCTTCCAGCTCTACAGAACAGGTACCACAATCATAGCCACTGGCTTAGGCATAAAAGCTGGGACATCTGGCGGCCTTGGTTAATTGCAATATTTAAGCAAATTAAAGCTATGCGCTCCTGATGCTGGTATTGATATGACCTGGTGTTTTTACAAACCTTTCTTCATAGGACTACCCAGAACAGGATGTGCCATTCTGCATATCTCAAGGTCAGCTGCTAATTACTTTAGAATCTTACATATAGTGTAATCTCTGCTGAGATATGATGATTTTTAAACGGCATGAGTTGATAGTATAAGTGCTATTTTTTCCTCCCCAAAGTTATTGTAATGGTATTTAAAAAAAAACGTACTTTTAATTACTTGTGGCTTTTAGGCTGGAAGCAATCATTTAAAACTAATGAAATACCTTTTTCATTGATTACTTGAGTTTTTTGCAAAATCATAGTTAATTAAGTAGACGGATTCCAGCATTAACATTAAATTCTTCAGTCCTAAAGGAAACTGAGTCGATATAATTAATGCATGTTAATCCTCACTGATGCTCACTGCAGCATAAAAAAAATCATAGACGGGTTAGCTCAACTTCAAAACCATTTAAGTTTAAACATGCAAGTTTAATAGTGGCTTGTAGAAGCTACACAGACTGCCTCTTTTTTAAGGATTCAGCAACTTTTTTGTGATCTTTCCTTCAGCTAATTAAAAAAGGAAGATTAATGGTAATATGTTCTGTCTAAATTCATTGTTACATATTTCTACAATTTAGATAACTGAATTTAATATGTGGATAATGTACCATGTTATATCCTCAAGCCTATAGGGAATATCTTTTTCTTTCCTTGTACTATTTGAAAATACATGTTCAATTCTGCATTCATATTGCCATATCATGCCTTTCCCTCCTCTTGTCTGTGTCAAAAGTTATCTACTGTGCCCTTGGTCTTGTTTTCTGACTGAAACCTTTTCTGTCTTGCCAACACATTACTCTCACTGGAGATAGAGAAAAGCAAATAACTGCCGCAAACCATCAAACTGATGCAGGCTCTCCTTCAGCCAGCATTGATATGTGGTAACTGAGTTCAAGTGGCAAATCTGGTGTTCTCTTACGCTTTGTTTTATCTTGATCACACAAAGTCTGTGAATGATCTACAAACCTTTGGCATCTGGAATAGAAGCGCAAATCAAAAGGAGCTTGCCCTAGAGTACACCTTTATGGATTTCCATTTCTGGTTTGTGACGTATCAGTCAGTCAGTTTACACAGAACGATAAGTTAAACAATAAGTGATTATAATTTAGCTCTTGGTGAGAATGTTTGAACAGCAACAGAAGGACCCATAACAATTACTTTACTTTTCAACTCTGGCTCACAGTGTTATTGTTGTCCATTACTAAAAAAAATATGACTTCTGTATATTCATAATTCATACAATGCGATGGTGTCTGGCAGTAGGCTATAATAATAATAATAATAATAATAATTCTGTATTTTCAGTAACTGTAGCCATTTCAAACCACCTGCTCTAACAGGTATTGCATGGGTAAATATTGAGCAGAATGAGAAATAAAGCAGGCGTGGCACTTTCTTTTATTTCCTGCCCCTGTTTATTTTTTATTTGTATTGGTCTGTTGAAGTGTAGATGAAGTGTATCCATTATTTGGTCCAAGTCCTGCTGAGTTAAATTGTGGTCACTGGAGTGGAGGGCTGGGAGTAATCAATACAAATATAACCAGTCTGTAATGTGTTGTCCTTAGCAGCAGGGACACTGCTCCCAACTGCTCATACTGCACAGCAGGTTAAATAAATATGGTCATGCATGTGGACACAATGGATTGTATTATATTACTGCAAAATCAAGAAAGTGCCACACACACACACAAACACAGTGTGTTTGTCTCGCTATCATTGTGGGGACCTTCCACTGACATGATCACTGTAGCTAATCACCCCAGTATCCTAAAGCAAATCATTTGAGTAATTAGATTTTTCAAAACAAAGTTAAAGTTTTGTAAAAAAACCAAAAAAAAACAAAAAACTTTTAATTGTGGTGACGAGTATGGTGTCCCCACCATGTACAAATATCAGAGCCTTCTATCATTGTTGGGACATTTGGTCCCCACAATGTAATACATACATGATACACCCACACCATGTAAAGATGCCATGCCTTACCCTTATGAACATGTACATTTTAACACAAATTAATTCATCTAAATATTGTCCATTTTTGGTCCTCTTCAGTGACATCTGACTGATGAAATATCACAGTAGTCAGTAGCAAATGCAACACGAACAGATAAATCCCTGCCACAGATAAAGGTTGATAAATGGATGTGCTATTTTGAGACTGACCTGGTGAAATGACAAAGTTCAATTAGCTGGCTGCTGAATGCAGGTTAGCTGCCCAAACAGTAACTCCATAATACTGATCCACTTCTGGTATTGATTAAGTCACTCTTTCAGTCCGCAAAAGGGATCAAACGAGCTGTGTGTGAAAGGCATTATCAGCACCCACTTCAGATAACCTGATACAACCCTATATAGTCTCCTCAAGAGGTTACAACCCTTACACACTTTCTGGCTGTCGTTACCATCCTCTGTTCGATGCCTGTCCGTGTCTTTTCATGTTCACCTCCCTCATGTTTTTGTGCTAAAGACTGGTTTTGTTTAAATGTCTCTTGCAACTAAATTCACTTACAATAGGTAATTTTTATTTGCCTGTTTTGATGCCTTTGTTGAAGGGTTTCACAGTCAGGTTGCCTGTGATGAGCTGTTTCTTTGGCCTTCTGGGCCAAGCAAAAGGTCTTGCAAGTAGGAGAGACAGCATGTTTGTGTGGTATGTTGATATTTAGTGGTGCTTGAAAGCTTGTGAACCCTTTAGAAATTTTTCCTTTTTTATTTGTTTTACAAAAACTTCAACTTTCTTTTGAAAAATCCAAATAGTCAAATGATTTGCTTTAGGTTTACCGAGGTTAAGATTAGGATGAGGAGTAGGTGTAGGTGTACTATTAATTAGCTACAGTGATCATTAGGTCAGTGGAAGGTCTCCACAATGATAGAGAGACAAACACACTGCATTTGAGTGTGTGTGATACTTTCTTGATTTTGCAGTGGCATAATACAATCCATTGTGTCCACATGCATGACAATATTTATTTAACCTGCTGTGCAGAAGCGAGCAGTTCAGGTCATTCCTCAACATTTCCATTGGAATAAGGCCAGGACTTTGACTTGGCCATTCTAAAACATTAACTTTATTCTTCTTTAACCATTCTTTGGTAGAACGACTTGTGTGCTTAGGCTCGTTGTCTTACTGCATGACCCACCTTCTCTTGAGAATCAGTTCATGGACAGATGTCCTGACATTTTCCTTTAGAACTCTCTGATTATAATTCAGAATTTATTTGTTCCATCAATAATGGCAAGCCGTCATGGCCCAGATGCAGCAAAACAGGCCCAAACCATGATACTACACCACCATGTTTCACAGATGGGATAAGGTTCTTATGCTGGAATGCAATGCCGTTTTCCTTTCTCCAAACATAAACGCTTTTCTGTTTAACTGAAAAAGTTCTATTTTCATCCCATACGTCCACAAAACATTCTCCAATAGCCTTCTGGCTTGTCCACATGATCTTTAGCAAAACTCAGCAATAGCGAGCAGCAATGTTCTTTTTGGAGAGCAAGTGATAGTTCTTTTCTTTGCAACCTGCCACAATGCACACCATTTTTGTGTTCAGTGTTCTTCTGATGGTGGACTCATGAACACATGTAACATTAGTCAATGTGAGAGAGGCCTTCAGTTGCTTAGAAGTTACCCTGGGGTCCTTTGTAACCTCACCAACTATTGCACGCCTTGCTCTTGGAGTGATCTTTGTTGGTTGACCACTCCTGGGGAGGGTAACAATGGTCTTGAATTTCCTCCATTTGTACACAATCTCTTTATCTGTGGATTGGTGGAGTTCGAACTCTTTAGAGATGGTTTTGTAACCTTTTCCAGCCTGATGAGCATCAACAACTCTTTTTCTGAGGTCCTCAGAAATCTCCTTTGTTCGTGCCATGACACACTTCCACAAATGTGTTGTGAAGAGCAGACTTTGATAGATCCCTGTTCTTTAAATAAAACAGGGTTCCCACTCACACCTGATTGTCATCCCATTGATTGAAAACACCTGACTCTAATTTCACCTTCAAATTAACTGCTAATCCTAGAGGTTCACATACTTTTGCTACTCACTAATATGTAATATTGGATCATTTTCCTCAATAAATACATGACCAAGTGTAATATTTTGTCTCATTTGTTTAACTGGGACCATATATGTGCATGAGAAAAAAAGTGAAAATGAAGAAATTAACCCACCGTATATGTATATGTCAAAATGTTACTAGTCCAACTATTTCTGACTAGACATAAATAAAAATAATGTATATGTAATTAAGCATAAGTGGCATAAGTGGTTAGCACTGTCACCTCACACCTCCAAAGATCCCCAGTTTGATCCATGGCCCAAACTCTGCCTGGATGGAGTTAGCATGTTCTCTCGGTGTCTGCATGGGTTTCGTCGATGTACTTGTTTCCTCCCACATGGGAAAGACATGTGAAAGGTTAATTGATGTCTCTAAAGTCCCAGAGTGAGTGTGCATATGTGTGTGCGTGCCCTGCTATTGATTGTGCTGCCAGCTAGTCCCCAGCTCCTCCATAACCATACACATGATTAAGTGGGTAAGTAAATGAGTGAATGGATGAATTAATGAATGAATGAAACAAGAACAGTCATCACAATTTTAATTAATATAAGACACGTGGTTTATTTTAACAGAAATACTTTCCCTTAGCCAAGACATCTTTGTAAGCCATTCATGAACCTCCACAATTCACTTCAAATGTTTTTTTATATATAATCTTTCATAAAACTTTATAATACAAAACGAAAAATGAAGTCTTTAATGTAAAACTTTAGCTTCCAGCAGGGGACAGATAAAAATAAAAAGGCAATTTAATTGGACTATACAAGCAAAGCAAAGCAAGTAGCTAATGCTGTTAACAGTTCAAAGCTATATAGCATCTATTAAAGCTTTGAGTTGATTCTTAGAATAAAATAACACCCCTAAAGACAGAATAATGCTACTTATTTTTAACTACATGGCTAAAGTGCATTACACATTCATATAATCCAAAGCAGACTGTGTGCCTGGCACTTTGCTCTTGTCCATATACACGTAATTAAGTGTATGAATTTTCTACATGTCCCCCCTCCCTTCCCTTGTCTGATATGATCTAATAACATGCCACAAATTATTATAGGCACACATCCGCCTGCTTGGACATCAATGTGCCTTCATAGAGCTTTTAGAGGGTTTGAAGAGATGCAATTTGAGATTGTAATGGGAGGGTGGACGCTTTTAGCACAGGACATGTCACTCACAGGAGCTATGGGTCTAGGTGACATTTTGCAGGCATGTGTTTGTGATCATGGGTGTTCTAATGTGTAATGCGTTAAGTTGGGGGAAGGGGGTTCACATACACATGCACTCCTGCAAGACAATTCTCAAACATGCTTACACAACAAAAACTTTCCACAAACTTTCTCCTGGCAAAATTCATCTTTTATTTGCTCGCAAGTGCACATCTTATAGTTTGGCTCCATGGCCAGGGTTTCTAGTACTACATTTTCTGTGCACTTGCTTATCCCTCAATGAGTAATATCAAACTTGCACACATCACACAAAAAAATGCTTTTGACTGTCTTTCAGCAAGACTCATCTTCCTCATTTTCTTCATCACCAGCCTCTTTTCATTGGCGGAAGAAAGGCCTGAAAGACGAGGCTTGGTGCCAGGTATTGGTGACACTGCAAGCACAATTTGCAGCCGCAGCCACAAAAGATTTGGGAGTGGTACATTTGCATAAGGTCAGAGACTGGCTTCTGATGGAAGTTATGCAGCATCCCCCCTCCCCCTGTCTCTTAGCAACACTCTTGCTCTCTTGGTCTGTGTGTTAAATTGACTGGTCCTCTCCTTTTCTTCCTTTTCACTGAGGAGCTCACAATAAAATGCCACCCTCCAACCTATGTCTGTCACCCAGAAGGTCATCTCTCTCTTTTCCCCCTCACTCTATTCTCATTCTCTTTACCAGGCCTTCATCTCTAATTAAAAGATGAGTGATTCCTTTTTTTCTAGTGCCCATGGGTGAGGGAGAGAATATCCTGGATTTTCTTTCACTTTTGGATATAGCAAGATGTTCAGGAAAAAAAAGCCCTCTGGAACTCCTCAAATAGTAAACTACAGGCGCAACATGAAGGGAAAATAATAACCGAGAAAGCACATAGCTGGCAACTCAGTGAGAGGCCACATTAGAAAGCTGTTTAATACAGGGAAAGTAGTAGCCATAGCAATACAGGAGAGAAAGTGTTCAAAATGACACTCAGCTCTGTCATCTTAAGATGAGAACATACTGTTGGGAACCACAGTCCAGATCAGAGGAACGACGAGACACGGCTGATTGCTGTCTTTAGTGCCAGGGCATAATGGGTTGAGAGAAGAGGAAAGAAGGGAGGGACTGCTTTTGCTGGGAGGAGGCGACATAATCCAGATGCTGGGAAACAGTGTTAATAGCGGGTCAAATTTGGACAATAGTCTCCATCACTGATTTCAAAGCAGCCCCTGTCAGCTGAGCCCATTTCTGACAGCTCTATCAAGCAGAATTGGACAGATGATTCAATTACGATATTTTTTGGCATGGAAGCCATACACCATTATTTTATTCCATCCCCCACTGACCACCAGCAGCATCAAACACATAAGCAGCATTCATCTAATGTAATGATAGGCAATAAATAAGGTTTAAATGCAGTGTTAAACTGGCCGAATGACAATGAGCCAGTATAAAGTGGTCAATGATGAGTTAAGGAAAGTTAATTGGCTTGAATGAGTAATCTTGGAAAATGTATTACTGAGAAAGTTACAATATTTTAATTCATTTTAATTCTTGTAGGGCAATAATTTGATGACTATTATGTCAGTGATGATGATTAAAGAACCGTTTAGACAGGAACATATTCAGAAACTTTGAGCTTTCAGCAGACAATGTTGACATCTCAGTTGGGTTTTCATGTTGACAACCATGAGAATTTCATATATCTCAATTCTGCAATATTAGGCTAATAGGATTTGGAAACAGAGGAGAAACAAGAGAAACTTCACGCAAGCTTGGCTTTACTTAGTCATGGTTGTCAAGTAATACTAAAAGGGAAAAGTGAACACAGACAGTGCTGTATCCGTCAGTCCTTTAGCAGTGAGTATGTATTCAGACGGAATGCACAATGCCTCCGAATAAATGGACGACATCAATTGGGAAAGTGAAATAGAAGAAAAGAGAAAATAAATACGAAAAATATTATAATATTGTAAAATATTACAATATGGCTATAATGTTAAAATGAATGTTTGGTTTCTTTATTTATTTATTTTATTGTATTTTTATTTATTTATTTATAGTAGATATTTTTACGTAAATAAAAACATTGATATTTCGTTTGTTAATAGCGTTATCAGTTGTATTGCTGTAGAGTGATTCAACGTGTTGAAACGATTCTTACTGGACTCATGCAGTTCTGTAGTTACATTGACAATTAGTTTCAGATTCAGTATTAACAGCCACTGTACTGTAATATTTTCGGTGCCCATAATTTATTGGAGTGTATTAGACCATCTGTGCTGTTCATAATCAGAAAGCAAAAAAGTACCATTAAGTCAGTGTGAGAGAGAGAGAGAGAGAGAGAGAGAGAGAGAGAGAGAGAGACCTGGCTGGACTGGTGCCACTGAGGAAGCGAGAAGCTCCAGCGTTATTCCTCCTGTATTTAAAGGTGCTGTAAGTGTCTCTGACAAGCTGTTTAGCGCGAAGCTTCACCTGTGAAGTTTGCTCACGTGGAAGCTGCAGGAAAAGAGTCCCAACGGTGACCCTTTCACATTTTAATTAACTCCGAACAGATGTGGAGAAGACAAAGGTTCAATAAAGGACAGATTGGAAATCAGGCAGGAAGGACAGAGGGAGGAAAAGAGGTGGAAAAAAACTCGCAGTCCGCCACTGTGATCACTTTGTCCTTTCGTCGTGCACGGTCTCCTCTCTGTTGTGTTGCTTGAAGTTGTGACTGGTTGAACGGTATTGTTCAGGTGAATTAAGATTCACGTTAGTAATGGGTTTAAACATGGACTGAAGGAGCAGTCAGTGTCAGAATAGGTACCTTCACTAGCTCCCCATAACAGGAGACAGGGATGGAGGTCTGCATACAAGAGACACAAAATGTAGAAAACTGCGAGATTCCTATAATAAAACACTTCATTTTCATTTTAACTGTAAGAATGTTGTGTCCCTACCCTGCGCACGGCTCTCCCTACATGCTTGCCTTCAAACCACCTGCCTCGGCAGACAGCGAGTGACCTGTTTAATTGCCTGACACACACTGAGAGAGACAGATGTTTTCGACACCACACCGATGTAATGTTGAACAGTGCTCTTTACACTGACCCATTCTCTGTGCAACTATTTAATGGGTCACACTCGCTGTTTCCCTTCTGACTGGTGCATAAAGGATCCTTCGAGTGTGTTCAGAAAATAACGACAACATTTGAACTGTGGATTTAAATACAGCCTTTTCGATGTATATGTTCAACAATTGAATTGTTGCTTGGATAACTGGATTATATAAGAACAAGTAGTGACTGGTATGGGTATAATGTGCTTAAATTAATGAGCTCACGTTGATATACTAAAACTGTGGGGTAAAATTGGAAATAGCTATGGCACCGGCTGCACCAAATAAATACACACTAGCTGTACAAAGGGGGAATGTAGGGATAATTGCACTTTGTATTGATCGGATTTGTGCTTCAAGTGAAATAAACTCAACAAACATGTGAGACTATACAAACACAAACACTAATAATAATAATAATAATAATAATAATAATAATAATAATAATAGCATATGAGAAATAAGTTAAATGTAGGCTAATATTGCGTAAGGTGCGCTTACACAAGGGTAGGAATGGCAAAAAATAAATAAATAAATAAATAAATAAATAAATACATAGTAAGTGTAGCTCTCTGGAAGCTTCTGGGTCTATCCAAATGAAAAGACCTGTCCATATGAGACATCAAATATTCCATATAGCTATTACACCACTGATCAATAGAAGGATGGAAAGTGTTCGGGGCTCTACAATTGAGTTACTAAATGCGATATGTTGGAGACGCCGTCTCTCCTGAGCTGTGAAGCGAAACTGTAATGATGGAAAGCCCTTGGTCTTTGAGAGCTGATTATATCGAAGAATCCCACGTTTATAAGCTATCATGTGGAGTAATCTCTCGTCATCTCTGCTCTCCCTCCTAAACAGCCACTGCGCTCCCATTCCACTTGTCATTTCCCTCGCACTCCTGTCTCTCGTCGGTCCGTCATAACCTGTAATAAAATGACCTTTTGTGCGGAGTTAAAGTCCAAAGGGCATCAGATTTATTTCAAAGTGACAGAAGATGGTACGAGGGACTACTGGCTACTCTCTCTCTCTCTCTCTCTCTCTAACTCGACAACGATTTCTTACATTTCAATTAGACTTTTATATCAAATTGACGGCGGATTTGATATTAAACGAATTGATAGATTAAACATTATGAACCTTATGAACAACGTAACCACAATTGTGCTTTTATGAACATGTGTATATTTCTGTAGTGATTTAACAATAAAGGAACCTTTTTTAAAATTATGCTTTAGTTTAACTGGTGCTATTACCTTGTTTGTACAATGCCTGGAGTGTGCATTCAGTCCAGTCATATATCATCATATAATTGAGTTTTTGGATATTGGATTTTCAAAAACAATGTATGATTATCCGGCCAATACTTGCATTAGTTTTGCAAATGTGCTTGAGATTGTTGTGTTAGAAAGTCAATATATGAAAGGAACGCATGTCTTGAGTACTTTATATGGTGGATATGAACTGTTAAAATAATGAATTTAAAAACAGTAATATTTCAATACATTTTAAATCTCTCTCTCTATCTCTGTCTCTCTCTCTAGTTGTCTCTCCCCCTTGTCTCTAATCTAATACACACTGCATAATCAAACATACAATTGCAATATCGTGAAATGCGATAATCATTTCTGCAGAGGTACATGCTAAAACATTTTTATTGTTAATATTGAAACTCACCTAAAGGTTACGTGTTTGAAGTGCAAATAGGCTAATGCTTAGCTGTCCAATGAGTATTAAGTTGAATACCGCTATTGATTATCTTAAGCTCATAACTCTAAAATTTAAGTGGGAAAGTTCATATTTGGAAGTTCTAATAGTTACTTTTAGTATTTTTAGTCATTTTTTATAAAATATTATGCATACCCCTGATACGAAGCACCAGTTTTGGGGCGGGTTTCCCAAAATGTTCGTAACCTAAGTACGTCTTAACTTTGTAATTAAGAACATTCTTAACTTTACGAGCGTTTCCCGAAACCCTTCGTAAACTTACTTAAACTCGTTTATGAATTTTCGTTCACGAGTATTATGACCCATTCTAAACTTACTAAGTAGGCTAGTTCGCAACTTGACAGTTCAAGTGCAGTTCTACTCAAAGACGATAGAGGCCGCTAAATTTAATTTAAAAAAATTAATGACGCAATGGTTTCAAGCACTTTGGAAAAGTAATTGAATCACATACACTGCATCCAATGTCAACAAATATCAAATCTACTACCTTGAATTATGTAGTTAGTAGTAGCCTATTAAATTAGCTTTGGCTGTAAGCAAGGGGCGTTTCTAGACTGTATGTCATAATGTAATTTTTTGCTGACTTCACCTATATCTGCAAAAATTGTGCTAGTGCCCTTTACTCTGGACAAGACCATCACAGATTAGGTACTATTTGGGTGGTGGATCAATCACAGAACTGCAGTGACACTGATGTGGTGGTGTGTGTTTTGCTCCTATATTGGATCCCACACAGCAGTGCTACTGGAATTTTTAAACACTGTGTTCAGCCACTATGCTCTCTGTCAGACACATCCTCCGTATTGTTCTACCAAGATGTGAGATAGTAGCTCATCTGTTGTTGCAGTTTATATTAGTCACCCTTTAATCCTTCATCAGTGCTCACAGGATGCTGCCTACAGGATGCTGGTGGCTGGACGTTTTTTGGTTGGCTAACATTTTTCAGTCCAGCAGTGACAGTGATGTGTTTTAAAGCTCAAGCAGCATGCTGTGTCTGATCCACTCATACCAGCACAACACACACTAACGCACCACCACTACATCAGTCTCACTGCAGTGCTGAGAATGATCCACCACCCAAATAGTGCCTGATCTGTGCTAGTTTTAAGAGGGTCCTAACCAATAGAGAACAGAATAAGGGGGAAAGTACGTAGAGAAAAAGATGGACTACAGTCTGTAATTGTAAATCTACAAAGTGCAGTGCCCACTAAAACTAAAATAAAGAAATTGAAAAATTTAGAATGCCTAAGACGTATATATAGTGCTGTCGCTTTTTGAGGTAAAGCTGCATGTAGACATCAAGTTAAGAAGTACTTGGTGAGTTATGAATGGATCAGAGTACACTTAAATATAAAATGAGCTTAAGGACTACGTGGGTTACGAAAGGTTTCTGGAAACGGTCGTAAATGTATGAATGTTCGTAAGTACGAGATTACGATGAAGGTTTTGGGAAACCCACCCCTGATCATATATGCGTTTCATTATATTCCAGGATGTAAACCATTTCAGTCACGTGACAACCTATTATTTTTACACAAGTGATTTAAATGTGTATTAGTTTATTATAATTGAGAGTATTGGAATTATTTTAATTCACATATGCAGAGGCGGAGTCAGAAAAGAACTATAATACTCGTTCCGAAGTTTGGAGACTAAGAAGGCTTTTGGGAAACACTCGCAAAACTGCCGTTCTTAAAGTTTAGGCTACTACATAGAAGAAAAGTCTTAAAAACTGCTATTTTGTAAACAATTATTCTAGGTATGTTAGTTTAAATAATACAAATATACCTATCAAATATCACAATCAAGTAAAACATCCTGCATTTCAATTTCTTTTTTTTTTTTAATCAAAATGAGGATTTCTGTTATATGTGATCTCGCTCTATCTCTCTCTCTCTCTCTCTCTCTCTCTCTCTCTCTCTCTCTATCTATCTATCTACAAGTTGATATGCAGTTCAGCTGCCTCAATATGCACTTCTATCTAATGATATTTTGAAGCAGCCAAGTGTTAAACTACAGTTTACTAGCGATCTGTAGGACTGTAACTCCTCCCTGTATAAATTCAATGGTGAATCATATCCTCAGCACTTAAGGCAAAAAGAACAGTTAGCTAATTACAGCTGGACTCCTTGCTAGCTTGCACTCATTGATTTCAGAATGAAAATATCTACCTAAAGCTTTTCTATATCTTTCCTTTACTCATAACCTTTGGTAAATGATTAGGCACATTGTATGAATGACAGTAAGAGGAATTTTTTATTTTTTCCAAAAATAGTTTAAATCTACCACATTAGCATCTCTGATAATATGACGCTATTTTTTACGTACATCCCTGGTGAGAAAAACTTTAAACTGATATATTTTAGTTTCTAAAACGGACAATTGGGACTTAATGGGAACATAATTGAAGTCGGTGGTGTAGTTTTTTTGTGGAAATGGTGTCCAGTCAATGCGTTCCAGTGACATAGTTCTCAAACTGTGTCACTAAAGTCTTCAGACCAGTAAGTCTTTGTCCTTCCTGGTGGACCTGCGAGTTTAATGACGCGTCTATACATCTCTTGCATCTTCACAGGTTCAACGCCCGAAGGTGAGGCTCCTCCCACATCCACACCTACACAGCACCCCCACCGACTTTAGCTTCACGGAGTCCAAACAGTGCTGAACAGGGATCACGTTTCTTTGAAACCTATTTCAGTGCAAAACCAAAACACTGGCCATGGTTGTTATGAGAGGGTCAGGATGCAAACGAGCACAACCGTTCAGTCGGTTTACCCTCATTAACCATTAATAAGAGTAATGATGGGAGAGAAATCTAGCTTTACATAGTGTGCCTTTTTTGCTCGCCATATAGCCTATACTCTTACGGCACAATGTACATAGACACCGGTTAAGGTCGACAGTAAAGATAGCTGGCAGTTAGTGAGTTGCAATTCTGTCGGCTTTAAGTTCGTCATGGAGTAACACATATATCTACTTGTGTATGTTATACCTGTTTATTAACACAGTTTTACTTTTGAGGCGATCGAACAATAAATGTACAGCAGACCATACGTGTTCACACATATATCAAAGCAGCCTACTTTTACTTTAAATATTATGTTAACTAATGTTACGAACATTAAATGTCTGATTTTGTGAAATGTGTCTCTACAATTTCTTAATCCGTTTCCCATTCATTGGTAAGTCTGTGTTTCATTTTAAAGTGGCATTTAATATAATAATATAACAAAATGTTATAATATCACTAACGTTATGTTATTATCTGTGTGTGAAGTTTATATATCATTGAGAGGACCAAATGTGTGGGTTTATGCTGGTCCTCATAAGTCCAGCTGAGTTTAAAGTTAGGCACTAATTAGCTACAGAAATCAGTAATCTGAATGGGACGTCCACAAAACATGTTTATCAAGACTGAGAGCATGTGTGTGTGTCTAAATGTATAGTGTATTGTGGCTACCTACCAAGGTCTCTGTTTTGTTTTGTTTGTTTATTTGGATTTATTTAACGTCGCTATCAGCATCAATGGCCATTTTAGCGACGCACACACATCTTTACACACTCACACACATCTATATACAAGGTTATCATTTAGCCTAACGTCTTTGAACTGTGGGAGGAAACCGGAGTACCTGGAGTAAACCCACGCGCCCACAGGAACGACGTGCAGATTCCACACAGAAATGACCCAGATCGCTCCAGCCTTGGATCGAACCCAGGACCGTCTTGCTGTGAGGTAACGTTGCCAACGAAGGTATTTTGATGGGTTTCATAGGTTACATATATAAATTGTCATGATCAATGAATGTAACACACACGCACAGTTTTGAGACACCAATGGACCTAACACATATCTTTGGAACATGCGAGGAAACCGGAATACCCAGAGGACCCCACGCAGACATGGTTAGAAGCCAAGGTTGGGAATCAAACCAGGGATCTCTGTAGCTCTGAGGCAGTGGTGCATTACCATGCCACTCCTGAAAATCAATGTTATGTATTAATTAATGAGCAATGTTCCATTGATTTCTGATTTGATTTTGAGCAGAAAAAAATACCCTAGGAAAATGTTTTATTGGGAGAGGGAGGATATAAACAGCGATAAATTGCTGTTTAGGGTTGGTTGAGGTTAGAGAAGTGTGAGTGCTGAAGGAAAAAAGAGAGAGTGGGTTAGTCAGGGACATAAAATCATGTGAGAAAAATACATACCCAAATTGATTTCACTTCCTTAATCAGCTGACATGTATCACGAGCTGTTTCTGTCATCAGAACCACACATGATGTACGGTATAAGGCAATGTGTATATAAAGAAAATGTTGTTAAACCTTTGGAAATGCCTTGGTTTATTTATTAATAATTCCTAAAATATTTCTACAATTACATAACCGACGACACCTAACTGACCGCTTATAATAACAAACAAACATTTGCACTTGCTCACTGTGTGAACCTTTACACTAGCGATGTCTTCAAAAGCTAAGACAAGCTTTTTTTGCCTGAAATGCACAATAATTCTGAGAAAAAGGTACACAAACTAAGCAAAAAATATCCAATTATTACACATGTTATTGAGAGCACAGATTTAGTAAAAAAAAAAAAAAGTTCATGATTATTATATTGAAACGGGACATTAAAGATGTCCTCTTAAGAAAATTAAGAAAATACTGTTTGGCGCAAAATAACTATATAAGTGAATGACAACCGTTGACAGGAATATTATTTTTTTTACTTTCATTTTGGTACTGATATGATTCCATATGGATAGAGTGTACTTGTTCTGCAACAATATCGGTGGTACTAGTCAAAGTAATGTCCATTTGAAAGCCAATGGCTAAGGTTTCGTAGGATAACATTGCCAGGCATCACACTGTCATTTCCTTCACTTGTCAGGGGTTTTACTGTTATGGTCGATCATAGATATATGTATTATCAGGAAATGTGTTTATAAAAACAACTTTATGTTGAAATGAGAAACGTAAAATGTATATGTCAGCTGGAAACATGGTAGATGTCTGTTACTTGTAATTTATTTTAATATATTGTTCGGTGTCCTGCTGAATATCATAATACATTAATAATAACTTTATATTAGTTTATGTACGAACAGCTTATTAACTGCTAGTTTTGACATCACAAACGAATTGACTGCATGACGATCTGATTTCATTATTTGCATCCTATCACTGAATCATGACTATTCCTACAAAACATCCACAAGGAATGCAGTATTTTGAACATTTATTTTAGAGGGGCGAAGTGCTCTGTGCATTCTGCTGCCCTTTGCCTTGCTGTCCGACATGCAGATACTACACTTCTTCCACAGCAGGGTCATGGTGTATAAATATGAATTGCATTTTGCATTACTTCCAGATGAGTGGCGCTGTCAGACCAATTATAACAGCTCTAACTACTTCTTTCTGTCAGTTCTTCTTCTCATAATTTTCATCAGGAGCTTGAAAGAGGCAGACTGTCCGACATTCTAATATTGTGAGAGAGAAAAAAATCAATCTTGTACATTCCTCTTAGTAAATATTTACCTGTATATTTATTTGGATGATTGGTTGGTTGATTGGTTGTTCGTTTATGATTGAATAGTGATGTTTTACTTCATTTTTGGTTCATGATCTGAATCCTGAAAGCCTTTATAAACGTTTAACCCACTACTGCTTCTGCTGTGTTACAATCCACATCTTATCTTATCTTTTAACTTATCATCTTCAACAACAGAACTAATGTCAATTGGGGCCATCACTGACATTTTTCTCACTTTTGTATTTATAATTCATAATTATTTGTGTTCAAAATGGCTTTTAAAAAGACCGATGTTTAAAACTTAAACTTAAACTTACACTTCAAACAATCAAAAACCTATACACAACTATGTGTCTTTATGAGACTGGACACAGAATGAGTCTTACATACTTTGCAGCCGGACAACGTATCTGACATTCAACAGAGAACAAATTAATGAACTGGTGCCGCATTTAAACAGCTTCAAAAGTGACATTTGTGTTTATTTCCAACTCTTTTGTGAGATATTAGCTAAACACACCAACTTTTGCTGTACTGTGACCAAACATCTGATCCTGTAGGCTACTGTAATACTCACTATATCATTATCAGTCTGACTTACGTCTTCTGAAATTTTGCCAAACTTTAAAGTTTACACTAGTGTTCCCTGGTTATAAACAAACCAATAACTAACTAAATAAATAAATATAAATACATGAATTGCATACATTTCAAACAGTGTTAATGATTAAGCAAAACTGTTTTTATTATTGTATTCGTGTCCGTGTAGACATTGATACATAAAGTATTTAAAATAATACATATAAAGCGAAAAGTAGATCAAATTAGTGAAAAACAAATCATCTTAATCATTGAAAATATCTACTGAATTATTGTTTCTTCTATTTTATGCTGTGGCTCTGCAAGAACAGTTAGAGAAAGCAGAGACGAATCGAACAAGAAAGAAGATGAAGTCTGTTCTTGACTATTACATTTCTTGAACGTTTTCTTTTTCAATGACATTATAAGAAATTAAATAATACAATATTTAAAGTCAATTAATACATATATAATAATTTTATTTACGATGTTAAACGTAACCTTTACTCTCAAAGTAAACCTTTCGAAAAAAACAAGTCCTGCCTTCAAGTCTGTTGAAGTCTGTGTGTCCCGCTGAAGTGTACCATAAACTATTTCATTTTTCAAGCAAGCTACTATTTTATTTACCGTAATCCAGACGGTGAAGATAACATCTCAGTATGTCTTGTGTTTTTTCACATTCCAATCTCTTCTTTAATCTCTGAATTTACCAAGAGCAACTTGGTGACCAATTGGTCTCATCTGCTGATCTCATGTAACGTTAGCGTGGCGTGCAGTGAGCAAGAACAGTCTTTATTAAATTTTATTTAAGGTCGTAAGAAAATCCATGGCCTCTAACCCCACTAGTCCGCTTAGCGGTAACCATTCAAAACTGTTCATACTTACCGCCATCCTACAGGGAAACGGTTTACTGTCGGATCTACCCCTCTACCAAACTTCTTTTAGACAGGACGGAACAGGGTAGGGTATGGGTACACATCAAGAGGCTGTAATGAATATGAATGTGTGAGTAATGCACATGTACGTTACAGTCAGACAGGACAACAACACACATAAAATGAACTAATCGTGCCTGTCACTTCAATAACGGGAGATGGATCGAGGGATTTTTGCGGAGTAGAGGAAGGGATTATGCTGTCTAGCCTACCAGCAGCGAAGAAAAAAAAACTTGGGTAAAGTGTGAATATTCATCGAAAATTGTTCATTTCTATTAGCAGGAGGTGTCATTTTCAAATTATTTATAGAACACGGGCCTCTTTTGTGATGTGTTTGGTTGGCATGGTAAAGCAAACAGTGGAACATATGCTGGAGCCCTAGTCGTTTGACGTAGTCACGGTGGTGAGGGATCGCCAAAGCCTTTCTGATGTTATCAAAATATCAAAAAGTAAATCGCACATGGGAGACTTGACAAGGGTCATGGTCCTTGTCTCCATCTTGCCGTGTGTCGGGCTGCGGTTCTGGCCAAAGAGACCTGTGGTGTAAATGGGCTTCCACGCCTGTCATCCCCTTAATAGACCTGTCAAGCAATGGCACCGCCTCAGGAGCGAAGCTGGTGGCACTTCTGCGCAAAAAAGCCATATGTGGGTAGGTGGTGAAGGGTTCACAAAGGAAAACGGAGAGAAGTCGTTGTCATAAAGCTGTTCATACGAGTGCGCACAAGGAAAATTTTTTGTGTCTGTTTAAAATTACGAACGTCTGAGTTGTGCATATATAGGTTTTAAAGCCTATTGTGAGAAATTCTCACATCCATGAAATGCAAATCGGTTGCTGTTTATGTTTATTAACAGCTGTTTAGAAATTACTAAGTAGAAAAGGCAATGCGAAATTGACAAAAAGCCATTCGTGTCTAGGTCGATTGTAGCAACCTTAAAACAAGAAAAAGAAAAAAAGAAAACTACAACCAGGATGTGGAAACTCTAGCTACTTGTCTCATAAAAACGAACGAGTTTATTTAAATTGTTGTTATCGTTATAAAAAAATGTTTTCAGAAAGTTTATAGCCTAAATGAGCTGATTTCAAATCATGTTGGCAGTAGAGTGTATAGGAATTGATATTCATAAACATCCTAACTTTTCTCTAAGGGTCTCTAATGAGGGTTAACCATGAAAGAAAGAACGAAAGAAAGAACGAAAGAAAGAAAGAAAGAAAGAAAGAAAGAAAACATATTTGATCTGTGCTTAATGTTGTGGCTTATTGTACCTTTGTTTAACGTGTGTGAAGGCAGGTTTTAGTTTACGTACTAAATAATCACAGGTGGATAAGACGCCGTTCCGGGTGTGTGCATGTGATCTTTACTAGCATCAAAAAATAGAGGTGACATAATCAATTTACTTAGATTTGGCCGCCTTGGACTATTTTTCCCCACTGATAACACAAATAAATGTAGCGAAACCGTTAATGGCATTGTCAGCGCCAGAAGCAGGTCATAAATCAAACCAAGAGGTTTTAATTTGTTTCACTGGGTCTCTTAATCTCACTTTCCAATTGCCTGTTGTTTCTATAGGCTTAGGGCTACAGTAGAGCGACACGTTGTCCCGGGCACCTTATATATGAGCTAATTTTATGAGTTGTTCCTCTTCGTTATCAAACACCCCAGCAGTACCACCAAATGCCCCTTCTTGTCCAAATAAATGGTTATAGAAGCAGTAATGCGTTAACTGCGGTATATCGAACTTCTTCCTTTAGTCCAAATCATGTCACAACAGAAAGTCTACACCTTAAACAAAGCGACAGTGCGAGATGCCTGTACTAGAGTGAAATCATTAAGACTGTCCGGTGTGTGTGTGTGTGTGTGTGTGTGTGTGTGTGTGTGTGTGTGTGTGTGTGTGTGTGTGTGTGTGTGTGTGACCGCAGGTTGCTTGCTTTTCGTCAGGTATATCTAATTAGAGCACATTCAGAGCTTCTACTCCGGCTTTTTTCTTTTCACACCCTTCAGGCGCCCACACAGACTCAGTGAGGCAATGCATAATTAGAGGTACTGCTCCTTTAATTGTGGGCTATGTAGGCTAGCTATTAAGTTTTTTTCAATCCTCTCTTACCCCTAAGTCTCTATATTTCTGTGGGCAAGACTATGCCGTACAAAACCTCTTCGTGTTTTTTTTAACATTACGATACGACTTGTTCTTTCAGTGTCGCTTTCCTTCTATTTTCTCTTTTTTATTTCACTGATCTGAGCTTGAAATGCGAAGGCAGCAGCGCTAAGCCTCCAAACGTGCGATTTTTCCAAAAGATCTCTGGAAGCAATCTCAGCCCGCCTGACCCCTGACAGCTGCAGATCTCTTTATTTCTCCCTCTGCTGCCACTTCATTTGGTGGCAAAGCTCTCAGATTCACAAGTCGTCGGTCCAACCCAAGTGTTTATTATGTGCATACAGCAAAATACCCCACCGTGACAAAAAAAAAAAAAAAAAAAAAGGGTTCCACTAAATCCAGGCCGCCACGCGCTGCTTCACGTTTCCATCGGACCGCCTTTGGCCATTGGCGCGTTTTGGAATCAGAGCATGCACTCCTTTTAGCGTCATTTAGAGAAGGACCAGAAACACAGAATGTGTTGAAATTATTCAAGTGTTAAGCATTTTATGTTCATTTGAGGTGTTCAAGTTATTTCCGTTCTCAGTTGTCCAATTTTATATTACATTGTGCTTTAAAAATACTTGGGTCTTTCAAAACATTGCAAAAAGTTAATTGACGTTTTGGTGAGCTCTGTTTCGTCTGTATTTAGAGCTTTTTTGCCATTTTGACCTAACTTCATAACTTCACAACAAGTCCATTGCTTCAGAATCTAATTATCGAACGTCCAAATCCACCTTTTCTTATTTGGTCACCATGTCACCACTTCATCGTCTATTACGTATAGACACACACGACGGTCGAGCAGTAAAATCTTTATTTGTAATATCTCTTTGAACGTATTACAAGGTAAACCCTCCCACTTCGAGAGTGTATATATGTTGTGGTACCCTCCCTCTTTTTACATGACACTTCGTGTCTGTCATTAGATCGGGTGGCAAGGCCTTACGCAAAATGACTTGCATAATTACGTATCAAAGCCAGAATAGGCACCCTCAAATTTTAGGGGTCACAGAGCATCCACAATTGCCATGCTATTGTCCAAACAGTAACAAGAATTAAAACAACCTGCATCATCATCATCATCATCATCATCGTCGTCGTCGTCGTCATCTCAATGATAATAATAATACTAATAAAAATA